>CM034152.1:549232439-549733791 GCA_019776745.2 Taxus chinensis
CATTATGGTCTACTTATTGTTCTTGTGGCACTCACTGGAGTGCCATCCCTGAGCAGGAGCTGATGTGGTGTCCATTTTGATCCTCTATTATTTCCATCTTTCCCCTTTGTTCTACTGCTTAGAAAATGTTTTTCTTTGATTTTGGTGGTCTGCAAGTTTCCCCATCTAGATGAATGCTTTAAATGGCTCATAACCCTATTTTTTTTCCCCAACTTGAAATAAAATACATGTAGGCTCTATTTTATGCCCTAAATTTCCAAATCCACAGGCCTCTATCTTTTTTTCCATTTTTCTCTACCCGTGGAGCTTGAATTTACTCATTTTGTACTTATTTTCCCTGAAAAAACCTTCCCCATGGCTGAAAATTGCTTAAAACCACTTCCCATATTTTTTTGACCAAAAAATCCTTTAGCCACAAGAAAAAATCAAATTCAGGTGTCCTTAGCAATTTCTATCTTTTTTTATAGCCGTATGGGTGTCATTTGACTGTCAAAATCAAGCTCAAGCGACATCTCCTACGTGGCCGCTTTTGGTTAGACAAGGATCAGCGAGGTTTCTTTGTAAAACTCAGTATTTTTGGCTTTAGGAAAAAATTCAAAATTACCCCCGCAACTCAGTAGGAGGACATGTGTCATGTTCTTATGCCAGGGTAGAATGGAAGGCAAGTGGAGAACTTAGGCAAACTTTACATTTTTTAAAGGGGAAAAAGGGTGTGGAAAGGCCCGTAAGTCTGCAATGGAGCAGAGGTGGACACATGGCAACATGGTGGTAGAGCAGGGAAGTGTGGGCCACGGAGGAAAAGGGGAATTTTTTCCCTTTTAGAAAAAGGAGTTAGAGTGCAAATTAGAACTGCGGGTCCATAATGGAGAAAGGGGTGGACACATGGTGGGCATAGAAGGAAGGTCGGGCTGGTGGGGGTAAAGGGGAAATTGTTTCCTTTTGTAAAAAGACTTAGAGCAAAAAATTAAGTTGCAGGTGTAAAAGAAGCAGAGGAAGACACGTGACAGGTAGAGTGGGTCGGTGGGCTAGCGGAGGTAAAAGGGAATTTTTTCCCTTTGCAAAAAAGACTTATAATGGAAGATTTGAGGTGTGGCTCCGCGACAAATCAAAATAGGACACATGGTAAGGACAAAATCAGAGGCACGGGCCCATGAAGGCAAAGTTGAAATTTTTCCCTTGGCAAAAAAAAACGGTTAAAACATGAAATAAGCCCATGGATTTTTAGCGATAGAGAGGATGACACATGTCAAGGATAGAGGTGGAGGTATGGGCCCACAGGGAAAAAAGTGAAATTTTTCCAAACTCTAAAAAAGGGTCAAAATGTACAGAATTGAGCCGCGATCCCAATGGGACCCACCATATGCCACGTGTTATCACCAAATTTCAAGGGCGGAGGGACGGAGAAAAAGGTCAATTTTTCCATTTTTCCAAAAATGTTAAAAGGTCAAAAAGTGATCCCAAATTCATTCCCAATCATATTTTGACACGTGAAGGGTCCAGTTTGAAGGAGAAAGAGTAGATCAAGGGTAACTATACATTTTCATTTTTGGCCACCATTTTTGCTCCAGAAAGTGTGGAAATGTGAATTTTGCATCATTTGTCATCGATTTTTTCGTGAATTTGTGTTCTTTGTGCCTATAAAGATTAATGTAAGTGGTTTTACGGACTAATTCACATATTTGAGGTGTTTTTGAAATAAATTTTTACTCAGGACTATGTAAAACATGAAATATCAAATTATAAAGTTACATAATCAAATTTTGTAATGATAAGGATGAAATGATGAAATTAAAGGGGTTTGCATGCTTGGAGAATAAAAAATGTGCCTCTACAATGGATAATGATGAAGGATTTGCAATTATTTGCCATTTTAGAAACACCTGGCAACTCTTGTTGTAAATTTGTTAAATGTCCCTATTTGTGAATCATGTTAGAATTTTGTGATAAAATTGATGTTGGGAATATTCTTTTCTTGGGAAAGAAGGATCAAATGTAATTGAAAGTTATATAATGCATGTTTTGAGACATGCAAAAGGTCACAGAAACTTAGAATTTCACGGGAAAAATCTAGGAAGAAGCCCATTCTCTGAGAAACCACCTAAGAACCATTTCTAATTCCTTTTTGCATCATATTTATATCATTTTGAGTTGGTTTCAGTTGTAAATCCATCAACAAGCTATGTGATTATTCTTATAACATTCCCCTCCTGATAAATTTGGTCATTCTAGATTATTTTGTGTTGCCTCTTGGTAAAATTTACATGCACTTATGTTTCAGAATGTTTTCAATTTGTGTTTCTTGCTCCTGTTGCAGTCTTGTGTTTAAAATCTCTCTTGATCATAAATGGTCTCATTTCTTGTTGATAGTTTAGTGGCATCTGCAGTCTCACATTCAGAATAAATTTCATCTGATAAAGAGATAAACAGATTTAAAATCACTTTACCTTCCTTGAATTCTTAGATTGTTTGTAAACCTTTGGGTGCACCTTAGGTCATGATAAAATAGAGATTTCTGGATACTTTGTCGGTTCATCTGCTTCAATATTTTGTGGCAGATTGTCAAATATTGTGTGGAAGACTACAGATATGGACCTCCATTTGGTGCACATATCTTATTTGAAGGATTACCTTAACCCCTTTGAAGAATTTTTGTTTTTTAGGTGTTACAAATTTCTTGCAAATTTCCTCAAAGAATCTAGAAAATTCTGGTTAGTCTTGTCTAAAATCTCCACCAAAAATTCATTCAGAATAACTAATCCTACCCCATACTACCCCTGCATTGCATTGTGTGTCAACAAAAGAACACAATCCATTTATAAAAATGCACAAAGAAAATCAAGATCATACCATGTCTCTAGCAGACTCAGCCTTGTCTTGAAAGAATTTCCATCATTTAGTAGTAACAGCTCTTTTGCGTTTGAATAATGGAAAATTGATCATGTTTTCCCAAGGCCATCTCCATACAATATGCACAGTATAAGGTTATCTCCACCTCCTTCACAAAACAGAGGCTGCAATATAGGTTCTCTTACCTTGGTTGAAAGGCACAACCTAAAATAGTGAGGATTAGATCAAAATCCTTTCAAGGTGCTACCCACTTCTTCAAATCCTGAGTGCTAACAAGTTAGATAAATTGCTTCCCTAGCTACAAAATGACATATAAATCATTTATCTACCTTTGAGTGTGTTGTAAAATCCATGATGTTGCTCAAGTTGTGAAGGAGATTAAATCTGGGTACCAACACCCATGTTGGATCCCTGGTTGAAAGGCCACCACAGAAATCCACATTTTCTCACGCATGCATATACGATAGGTACATCGGTTAAGCAGAGGGACTTAGATTCCTATAGCGTTGGCAATAAATTCACAAATTTTTCTTCCCAACAAATTTCCTCACCAACATATATGTGATAGGTAAGAAGACTAGAGTAAACATGATTACAATATTTATGAGTTAATTGATATTGTGTGATTGATGATTTGGGTGTGAAATTATTTATGTGAATGTAATGATGAGAAAAGTGTAATGGGTGGTGTAAACAATGAAAAAATCACATAACAAAATACAAACAAAACAACAATTTGCAAACCTTCATGTAGCTCTTCTTTGCAAACCTTAGTAAGATTGTAAAATATTTAAGCTTATGGAATCTTAAAATTTATTGATTGTGGGTTCTCTTGAATGACTTGCAAATGGGAATGAAAATTTATATGAACAAAAATAGGAAATATTAGAGTATGCAGATATTGGAGAGCAAAAATTACCGAGTAATTGTGTTATAAATCCTAGAGGATTTGTAAAGGGATAGGCATGCTCTCTAGCTAAGTAGTAGTCTAAGTTGGTTGAAAAGTAGTTGAATCCACATGCTAAAAATATCATTTGAGGGAATTTAAATGGTTTTGAGAAGATAAATTCCATTGAGGGGAAGTAAATGGATTTAATTTGTAGAATTCTCATTTGTAAAGGTGGTTCTATGTGTAATTTAATGACCTCCACCTTTTTAGGATTCTAGAACCTAAGTTGAATGGATTGGTGAAGTGGAGTCCAAGGGGAATTTGAGTAGTGAAATAGGTGTACTTTCCTAATTAGATAACTAATTTAATCATCTATATTGTGTAAACTAACTAATTAATTAATTATTTAATAAATGATAACTAAGCTAGCTAAAATTTTACTAAAAATTGATTTAATTAATCCAAAGGGGCATAATTTGAATGGTTAATCAATTCAATAGATCAATCATAAAAGGATGAACACCATGATGTATAGGGATAATATTGGGAATGAGTGAGTGATCTTAGGGTGTCTACGTGTGGTATGTGCATAACCTACATAAAATATCGTGAACATATAGGGACCAAAAACCTATTCTTGAAAAAGAAGGAAGGGTGATCCTCATATGTCATAAGATACCTAGTAAAAAGGGTAGCGGTCATAATAGATGTAGATAGAGAGTGTAACATATGGGTAATTAAGACATTGTTATGGAGAAATAAAGTTTGCCTAGGTGTGAGGAGTTACTCTAGAAAATGAGAGTGCATTTTGTGAAGATCAAATGTGAAGCTTATGCTTAACTAGATGTGTCATTGATGGTGCGACAAAAGACGTATGAGTAACATGTGTAGATTTTGGTATAAATTATTCTCTATGGAAAATTATTTATGTGTGGGTTTTTGCAGCTCTTATGTGGGAATAAATTCATCATAAGAAGAATTTCTTGATGTATCAATGATATTATTATTTTTAATAGTAAAACTTGTTTTCGATGGATGTCTTGAAGAAGGTGAAGCAGATATATGGATGTCTCGAAGAAGGTGAAGTAGACATATCAAATTATTGTATCTCGAAAGTGGTAATGCTTTCTTCCTAAAATAACTTATGTTTTCTATCCAATGCATAGAATTATTTGTCAATGTGTCCATTAATATGGTAAAATTTGAAAAAAGAAATTATTTTTTCTCTTTGAAGCTAGTGAGGGGGATAATGGTCATTAAATGGAAAATGAATTAACTCTTCATCGAGTAGTGTGAGTAGGATATCATGTGGTTGATCAATATATTTTTCAAAGTAGACTAATCCATACTTAGGCATAGAAGGATTCTTCAGGAGAAATCTTGGTTTAGGCTTGGGATTATACAAAGTGTTACCATAGTGGAGAACCCTAAATTTAGTATTATTTGTTGCTAATTATATTGTTGCATCATAGTCACACATATATAAGTAATAACAATGTTCTCATAAGGAGGATTATGTTGATGTGGTACTATAATCTCTCACTTTAGATCAATAACACGTAGGAAGTTCTTGGTGAATTAATCACATGTTTTGTAGAGTAATTGTTCCTTAAGAGGCCATATGATACCTTGAGAAAAGATATATTACATCTCTAGGTCAATGGGTTGATCTAATAATAGGTTTATGTTTTCTTTAAAATGTAATATATATTTAGATATATGTTCATTATTTCCTTAATGTAAGGATATGAAATGCTCACATGTAGCCTTAGGGCCTTTATTGCAACCAAAGTGATTTAGGAAAGAATATTCAAGTTTGAGAAAGGTACTTAGATATCCAATAGGAAGGTGAATAAACCAACAAATAACTTCTTGTATGAGACTCTTGGGGAAATATTTGAAACTTAATATATCATTGTGATATTAGGTCATAAGTGCTCTATACTTCTTAAGATTTAGGTAGGGATATGATTTACCATCAAAGAATTGGAATGAAGGCATGATAAAATTCTTAGGGAATTATGATTGGAAAAATTTCCACTAAAAAGTGTTTCCATAAATAGAATTGGAATTGATGTTAGCATAGTAAGCTTTGATGTCTAGGATTAAAGTATGTACTTTACGTTTCAAATATTCATGCATAAGAGAAAGCACTTCTTCAGGAGGTATAGAATAGACATATACATGCTCATTTAAGGGTTGTACCTTACTAGTAATAGTGGCCATATGAACATTGTTTTGTTTAAAAGTAGTATGAGATGATGTGTCATTAGGTGGAATTCGGGGTTTTATAGGATTTTCACACATTGAGGTTATAAATGAGTATCATTTTTATCTACCATCATAATATTCACACTAGGAGATGAAATTGGACTATGTGTATTACATTAAACTAGAGGAGAATCAACATGTTCATTTTTTCCAATAGAAATAGAAAAAAGTTCATAATTATGCACATTATCATTTATAAGGGGTGGAGGAGAAGTAATAATATAATCATTGGATATGTTTTCAAGAGGATAAGTAGAAACACAAGTATTCATAGTATCAATCATAATATATATAATAGGAGTGGAATAATTTGTATCTATATTTCATTCAAGAGTATTAATAGATACCTTATTGGTGTAAGAAATATCATTTATTTCAAATTCAATAGGAAGAGTAGAAACACAAGTAGAGTCAAGTATATGTGAAATAGAAATGTTATAAGTAAGGGAATTTTTTTAAATTTAAGAGGAGTGTGAGAGATACAATGGTTCTCATTAATATCATATGCAAGAGAAGAAAAATTGTCATGTGTTCTATTGAAGGGGCATTAACAATGAACAAATTCTAGATCATTATTAGAAACATAAGGAACAATATCAAGAAATGTAAGGATGTAATATCATCCTCATGTAGCCTAGAATCACTCTCACCATCACTAGATTATATAGGATTTGTGATTGTTGAAAGGTCATCAGTAGGTGGAGTGGAAGGTGGTTCATCATCACTATCCAAACCAGCTACATTACACTTGTAACTACAACCACTTTCACCTTTATTAATGGGAGAGGAACATATAAATTCCATTATTTCATCTAGGATTTTGGACTTTGTAGGGATAGGAGGAGGAATATTTCTACATTTGTGTTAAAATTGGGGTGTTCTATCTTGAAACACAAGAGGAATAGAATTTTGATTATGATTTTGGACTATATCATCCCTATAAACATATGAAGATGGAAAAACATTACTTGCATTCAAAATTGTGGTATGGACCTGTTTAGATGGATGATAACCATTATTCTTCCACAATGGCATAAATGCAACACCATATCATACCCAATAAATAGGGAAAAAGGTAAAAAACAATCACACAAATTCCCTAGGAAAATAGGAAGAGTAAAACACAAGTAGAGCCAGTATATGTGAATATAAGTTATAAGTAGGGAATTTTTTTTAAATTTAAAGATGATTGTTGAAGATGATACAATGGTTCTCATTAATATCATATGCAAGAGAAGAGAAATTGTCATGTGTTCTATTGAAGGGGCATTAACAATGAACAAATTCTAGATCATTATCAGAAACATAAGGAACAATATCAAGAAATGTAAGGATGTAATATCATCCTCATGTAGCCTAGAATCACTCTCACCATCACTAGATTATATAGGATTTGTGATTGTTGAAAGGTCACAGTAGGTTTGATTGGAAGGTGGTTCATCATCACTATCCAAACCAGCTAATTACACTTGTAAACTACAACCACTCAACCTTTTATAATGGAGAGGAACTATAACTTCCCTTTTTCATCAGGATTGTTGGACTTTGAGGGAGGAGGGGAATATTTTCTACATTTGTGTTAAAATTGGGTGTTCTATACTTGAAACACAAGGAAATCGAAATTTTGATTATGATTTTGGACTATTTCAGCCCTATAACATATGAAGGCGAAAATACAATACTTGCATTCAAAATTGTGGTATGACCTTTAAGGATGAGAACCATTATTCTTCCACAAGGCATAAATGCACACCATAATCATACCAATAATAGGGAAGAAAGTAAAAAACAATCACACAAATTCCCTAAGGAAGCAATAAGGTTTGGAGAACAACAAGCTCAATGTAATAGAATGAGTAAGATCCTAGATTAGGTGAAGTTTTTATAAATAATTGGGTTTACCAAAATGTATCAACCTTAATTAATTTTAATTAGGTTTTATAATTGATGTTAAAGTAACAAAACTTATAAATACACTTGAGTAATCATTAGCTTTGAAATTAAATATACAAATTCTTGAGTCAGACTAACCTCATGGTTACCCTATATATGAGTCACCGAGCACTACATTATATTTCAGACTCAATATAGATATCCTATTTCTTTATAGTAATGTGCATGTAACTAACCCTTGACCTATTTTTTCCCTTGTTCCTCAACATCGATAGAGGGATGTGCTACTTCATCCCAATAGAAACCCCTTTTTACATATGAAAAAATAATAAATATGCTCTATTATGTTATGTATGCAACATGCATATGTGTCTCTTGCTTCTTTGGATTTATAGATGGTAAATAGGTAGATTCCTTCTGGATATTAAATACTTACATTATAATTATATATATTGGATTTATTAATTTTAATTTCACACCTTAGTGGCAAGAAAGCTTGACTCAGAAAATAAGAAAGATATTATGAAATGAGTAATGAACCGAATCAGAAGATAAAAAAATAGAGAAAAATAAAGGGGTCCATTTCAAAACTATATATATGGTATTGATCCATTTGTATGGTTTTGGACTAGAAAAATATGGGATAGAACTGAAGAAATACATGATAGGGGATACCTATAACTTGAAAAAAATATTGACAAAAGGTTGTAAAATTGATACAAGATCATTCAAACCAAGAAAAAAATTATGGAAGAAGAGGGGGTTATGGTAGTAAGATTTAGATTCAAGGTTCATAACTCATGCATATGAATGTGTGATAAAAGAATGATGTATATACAATAGAAGGTTGGAACAGTGGCCATTGTTGATAACATGTACCTAAAAAATGGGTTATGTATTGTTGATACCATGACACAAATAAAAATAAACATGCTACCCATAAAAATTATGAATAGATATGTATAAAAAAATAGTAGAGACAAAGTGTCAATTATGTCATAATATAAAGTATTACATGCATAAAAAAATATAGTACTCATAAAACATGTCAAAATCCACAATAAAAAAAAGTTTCATCATTATAGTATATACCAAGTGTTCCATAAGATAGAATATAAATAGTATAACACAGTAAACAATATTGTAGAGATAACTAATAAATAATTTAATAAAACATGGTAAAATTTAGGAATTTAGCCACAAACATGAGACACCCGCAGTGTCATAAGACAATCACAATAAGAGGAACATTTTACCACAAGAAGATAAAAGAGTAAATACATGCAATATGGGGATGAAGCCAGAAACGTGGGATATCCATGGTATCATAAGACAATCAAGGCTCTCATACCATATAACAAAAATTACTATAACATTGTAGTAAAAAAAGAAAATCAAGATAAACCACATATTAATAAATCAAGGAAAGAATCTTCATAAACAAGTATTAGAAATAGTATATCAAGTAAGTACATACACAAGTAAAAGTAAAAATAGAAATATTAAGATATTTTATCATTGCACAATATAAATGTTAGTCATGGTATCTCAAAACACAACAATAAGCACTTTATACATACTCAACCATGATGAGGAAGGTGTAAACTAAAATATAATGAAAAATAAGTACCTATATAAAATGGGGGTTTCCACTATATGAATTATGTAGGAACCAAGTTGGCACTTATCATTGTGTATCAAGTTTTTTGTATCCTAAATCAATCTCAACATTCCATATGAATGCATGTGTGTAAAAATTAATAATACCATCTATAAAACCAATGTGAAACATAACATGTATAAAGTAATAAGCTGGCCAATAAAACCATAAACATGTACTAATTTATTTTTTTTGCACATATTTTCATGTTTTTAAATTATGTGAGGATTTGTGTGATTTTCAATTGTTTTGAAAATAGATATGTATAACAAAGGGGACAAAAAAATATCCACCCTATAATAGCCTCATGAAGAGGTAGAACACACTCAAAGTGTGAAGGGATTGCGAGACCTAAAAATTTTATAAGACACAAAGTGTGCACAAGTACTAGATTTGTAACACCCGTAGCATCTATTAAAGAATACCCATGATTAGAATAACTCTAATGAGTAGGATGCGTAAACAATGAGCTATTCAAAGTCATAGGAGAAAGTGTCTCGTGAGGAGAATTAAGTGACTTGGATTATCAGTTAATAAGAGTGTGAGGTGAGAAACCCATAGAGAAAAAAAACTTAGCCAAAAATGGAATAATAATAACTGTATTAGAAAGAGTATGTAGACCATCAATATTTGGCATAAAAAGAGAAAGAGCACTAATTTAAATAATTATTGAAGTAATAGCAATAAAATGGAGAACATGAAATAAGAATATATGTATCTAAGGGTATAATAAATATGTAAGAGACTCAATGTCATGAGGATTGAATGTATCGACTTAAAAACTAGGGAGAGACACAAACCCAACCACATGGAAAAGAGGTGATGTGGAATATTTTTGAGTAGTTGAAGCATATTGTGGTGTACAAAAAGTAACATATGTAATATTATGTTGAGTTACATCATGCATACAAGATGTAACCAACATAGAATATACAAGAGCATCATTTTTGTGGAGGTAATATTAGAAGAAATAATTATAACCTTTTTCATAGCATTATATGGGGACTTAATCATGTGCAAAGTAGTATGTCTATGGTATTTTTATTACCCAATATAGCTATGCATGTTGGCACTTCATGAATAAAATTTTGGAAGCTCACCCGAAGCGCGCACAGCTACCATGTCCCTCTTTTGTTATGATTAACAAGATGTTAGCATGCATGTTTATCATATTCATGCCAAAATAACCATTCATGTAGAGAGATACACCATAACAGTCATTCATACAAGAATATTCATCATAACATGTCAATTTAACATCACATATAATATGGAAATCATTCATAGATAATGAATATTAAGATATGAAAACCCATCAAGCCATGTTTAGACATAGAGATCTTTGCAATCCATACATAATTACCCATTGCAAACCATTATAAAATAGGATCCAAATCCATTACAATATTTTACATTGATGTGCTGGAACATACACACATATCATCTATCATGACTTGAATACCATAAAACCTTACATACTAGTAGTTGCACTATAGGACTCTCCAAAACATCAACACTAGAAAAATATCCTAAACAAGGATGCACTAAATATACATATATACATATTTATGGTGGGATTTCCCTTCACCGCCTACATGCACTTTCCTATTAATAGGCATGCTAACAATAGCCCACATGATTTTAACATCCATGGGTGATCTCTTCCTTTTTCTTTGCATGTTCTTTTCCCAATTATTGCCCTTTCTTTACCGCTAAGTCATCTCAATTTTGACTATTTCTGGTCTTTTCTTGAGTGACACTCCAACCCTGTTTTTCTATTTTTATCTTTTTCTAGAAATTAATCTAAATAATTTATATTTATCATGCATGCGCACAACCTTTTACATTGAACTGTTATTTTGTGATGCACAAACTTCTATGCATTAGTTTGTTCTTTCTATTTCCTCTTGTGCACATGCTTTAGTGCGCCATTCTAACTACCGTGCATGGCTAGCACTTATCCATTTTCTTATACCAACATTACCCCATAATAGGGATATTATCCATCCTTAGAAAAACTTATACCAAATAATTTTCTTTAAATAATAAAGAATTAGAAGATCAAATAATGGTGGTGCATACACCAATGAATCAGATAATATAAATCTCCTATTTGTGGGCACTCAAATTTATTCCTGGGGTGGTTGGAGTAGTTCTTGAAACTTTTTCTTCATTATATTTTCTAGATATTCCCAACCTGTAAGCTCCTTTGTTGTTATATATGGTGCCATTCTTGCAATATCCCAATCCTTCTCAAGGGTCATCTCTTCACCCTTCTCCTTCAACTCCCTGATTATCCTACAAAGGTGTATTCATTATTTTTACCCTCAATAATTATATCTAACCCCAAGCACATCAGAATATCACCCAACATACGCTAGGTGCTCACCTAAGGTGTGCATGAGCACTGAGCCCCTCCTTTATGTGAGCTTTGCAAGAGAGTTCCGTCATTAATGGAGGATTATTTGCAAAAACAAAAGTACATGCATCTACTTAAAAGGTAGAAGATATAACTAAAATATCTACACATCAATGCATCAGAAAAGGTAAATAAACATTTTATGAAGCACAAGGAACTATATCCGAGTCATGACAAGCCAAATAACATGAGGGTTTAAGCCCATAAAGAATATGTACATAATATCTTCATGCATATTGATTTAAAAGAGTTTCTATTAGCCACACTACATTCAAAAGGGTCATCTCAGACCATATACATTAAATGAAAGAGATCCAACCCCTCGAAATTAATATGATCATATATCCTAACTATGTTTTCCTCATTATAACCCTTGTTACAGAAGTCAACACCCATACATATGCTTAATGATATCCTTTGTAACCCTCTAGCATCAAGAACTCTAAACTATAGCATCATGAGCTCTAAACCCTTGCATTACCTAACATTTATGTAGCACCTCATTACCCTTCTTCTTCTCCTAGAACTCACGTACCCTCTCGCAACTTTGCACTACCTTCTCCTTATTTATTTTTTTTGTCCCAAACACTCCTTTAAATAGGATCAACATCCACCGTAATGACTTCCTCTCATGATCATATTGCATGCCAAGTTTCAATGTGTTCCTCCATAGGTGAATGATTATCCTCTTTATAAAACCTTCCACTAACTGTAATGATGCCTCTAGGAATATTCCCTATGTGGAATATCCTTTTCTTGGCCTCCAAGGTTCTAGGATGACACCTTATTAACTTATCACACCTAGTCAGGTCTTCACATTTTTTCTCAAGTGAATAAGTCCTTTAAACCCTTGTTCTGCCTCCCGCACGCACCCTAGTTTCACTTAAACCCTTCTTAAAAAAAAAAATCTTGTGCACTTTTCCCCCAAGTTCCCTTATATTACTAGTCCTATGTTCACATTTCTTAGTACTTAGCCAATATTTAGGGTCTAAAATCACCCCACACTGTATGTGTAATTCATCCTCAAAAACATTTTTCTCCTTCAAAGAATAAAGAATAGTGGAATTGAAATAATCTAAATAAAGAAAGGAAGAATGAAAGAATATACTACTACTACATGAGGAGTGGGAAATCCTTCACAGATGCCTCAATCTTCTCCCAAGCATCTACTTCTCCCTATGCCCCACTAAACTAGGTCACCCACCAATGTGCTTACTTCATCAAAACTTAGTTCATTACTCTTAGCTTTCAGCTTATCTACAATGCTTCCCAGCTTCTTACTAAGATTGCCTAGTGCATCCATCCTACAATTGAATTTAGGGTATATTTCCTTTAGCCTATTCTTAATCAAACCCCGTAAGGTTTTGATTGCTTCCAAATTCTTCTCAAATTTGGAAAGGATCTTACTACGCTCCACCCTATTTACTTATTTCTTTTCCTGAAATTCTTTCAGATCTACCTCATGTGTAGCAAATAAATTTTCTTTTCTACCATGTATCTGTCAGCACAATTGTCATACATGATTTTGGCCATCTACACGATGGTCTTTACTGCGGAAAGCAACTCAGAGTACTGAGTCACTATCTCCTGAATCTTCAACTTTTCTTTCTCCTTCTAGTGTTCTGTCACCTCTTCTTCTAAATCAAATGTGAGTGGCCACCTTTCCATGGTGTGGATGTAGGTCAATTATTGCTATTAGTGCAAGGTTCACTCATATTTCTTCTTAGATGAGGCCAGGTCCAGGTGTTTCAGGATAAATGGCATCTAAAATGGCCTCTATCTTCTTGTGGACTTCACGTACCTTCACCTTTTCATCCCTCAGTTCATGCCTTAACTACATAATGATCGATTCCTTTTGTTTTATCTCCTTTTCCCTCTTAATGATCTCCTCATTTTTTTTCTCAATATCCTCCTCTAAGACCCTTATTCTATCGTTTCTACCAGAGAGTCTTGCTTCCACCTCTACTAATACTTTATTAAGTGCATTGAAAAATTGCTCATCTGAAAGTTGTTGGGAATTTACAACAGGTATTATGCCCTTAGCATCTAGTATCTTCATTAATGTATCATGATTTACCTTGAACTTAGGTTCATCAGTGTGGGACTCAAAATCCTAGGATAGCATTTTCCTTGTGTGTGGGTATGTACCTTCCTCATCAGAATAAGACCAAGTAAGGAGTTGGTAAGTGGGTATGGTACTTTGGAAGTGTGCATGCAATACCTTGTTTAGATCACTAATATAATTCATAAAGTGTTCTTGCACCGCTACTATGTCCTTCCCACATATAAGCTTCCATTAGGAAGCTTACTAAGAATCTTGGGTCTCCACCCATTCTACCATACTCCTTTCCTACACTTCTTCTCACTTCAATTTCCTTCAGCACTTATTCGGCACTTCACTCTACTTCTATCTCCACTAACTATTGGATAATACCTACTACCTCTCTCTCTACCTTGTTATCCATTTGCTCCTCGGTCGGGGTCGGGGTCTTCTGATATTTCATGTTTACTTCCTTAATCCCCCCCTTTTCATGAGCACCTTCCTCCTTCTCATCCCTCTCTTCATTTAATTCTTCATCTGACTCATGTACATCATATACATGATGATTTTAAGCCTCATCATGCTCTTCATCATCTTCATCACTCTTTTCACCCTCCATACTTTATTTTTCTCCTGAGTCTGACTCTTTTTTCACCCTTTTCTTCTTCCTTACTGGTGACACCAATATAGGGGACTTGTCTTTTTCTTATCTCTCAGGTGATTCTTCCCTCTGTGGAAACTCTTTTCTAATGGGATACCTCTTCTGGTGGAAGTAATTATTTCTTCCTGCACCCAAATCTTGTTCCCCTATTATCTATACTATCTGTGCGTTTGGGTCCTTTTTATCAGGAGCCTCCTCTATTTATCTTTTCCTTGGCACAACCTTTTTCCTCATAGTGGGGTGTATATGATGGAAAAGTGATAAGCGAGCATGGGAATCTACAAGTAACTCTTCCTCACACCTGACCTCCCGAGGTCATGTCGAGATAGCAAGTGGGGATGGAATATATGTGGGGTACAGACAAACTAGTTAGGAAATCTAATATCTTCGATGTGCACTAATGGAATCTACAAATCTAAGGCCAAGAAGGCCCTCCTAACCTGAATTGGCATGATAAATCATTTGACAAGGATGACTGCTCGAAGGCTCCAATCAATATCAAGCTCTGGCGTGATCTGATCTATAGGTTGTGGGATATGTGGAAGATAACATGTGGGTGCTTCGTAGATGTCTCCTGACAGGGTCATGAAAAATGGATGATGGATGTATGGTGGATTATATGGGTGATTCTCTCGTCTAGTCCAAAAATCCTTAGCTTGATTAGCTACTACGTCTAGTGAGGATAATTGTGTGATAATAATTGGTGGAAGTGGAGAGGATCTAAATACTAATGTGCGTAAACCAACATCAATGTCTGATTGACCTGTGGGCCCATTGGGTTGTGGTACCTATGGATCACAACCATAGGTTCATGTTCGTTGTAGGCATCCTATGGTCATGTGTAGAATCAATGCCTAATTCTTAATATCCAATAGTCGTATGCCTTTTCAACCTCTATGTTTAGAACTATAAGTTACTCGATCTTCTCAGAGTTCCTTACAGGTGTTCTGGCAACTTGAATTCTTAAGCTAGTGTCTATGTTGATAAGGATATCCCCTGCATCTAGCTATGGGACCAAAGGATCACAGCCAAATGTTTTCTCTCTTTCAATCCCTTCTACAGTCATGCAGATATTTATTTAGGGCAAGCAATAGTTTGGTTGATTTGTCCAAAACACATGTGCTTGGTCATCTTCTATGTTTAATCCTCTTAACTGTGGGCTGATTTCTTGTAGGTTTTTTTTTGTTCGGAAGACTTGGATTCTAATATTCTGATACATATCAATTATCGTTGTTACAAGATTGGGTTGAGGCACGATTGGCTCAAATACGTATTTTCTGGGCTCCCTAGGTCCCACGATTTTCATACGAAAGAAACAATATAAATCTAAGTTAAATTAAACTAATTATATGAAGTATATCCATAGCATATATATAAATTCCCTATTTTTGTATTTTTGATAAACTATTGAATGAAATTGAAAGAGTAATTATTTAAAATATCTAGAAATTTGACAACTAAACTAATAACGAAATTAAAACAAACAAGGCAACCGAGTATAGCTACTTGCCTATGCAGTTGTAAATCTATTCTAAATAACAAAATAACTGATCTAATCTATTTGAAAGACTCCCGATCGTACCTCATAAGTGAGGAATGAATCATAGTTTCTCATAAACTATCAATCCCCATAGCTTCCCCAATAATATCGAAAGTGAGATTAACTGAAATGAAAT
The DNA here is from genome assembly GCA_019776745.2 of Taxus chinensis. NCBI lineage: Eukaryota > Viridiplantae > Streptophyta > Pinopsida > Cupressales > Taxaceae > Taxus > Taxus chinensis. The sequence goes on from CM034152.1 coordinate 549,248,797, forward strand.
GATTCACTATTCTGTTTGATATATTTTAACTAGAACTTTGAAATCTTGATCCTGGATTTTACAAAACAGTGGTGAATACGATTGTGTGTGGCTTTGTCCCCTCAGTGTGGTCTCCTCGTTCCTTCATGCTCACGTGAATCCAAAAAAGTGTGTAATGCTAGCATCAACAGAAGTAGGTATTGGAACAATGGCAGATTTGGATATAGACTGAATACAATGTGAGTAGGAGAGGGATAGCACAAGAGAACATAGCTTGGCTTATGTAATTCCTAGCGGGATTTATTACGAGTCATACAACACAAAATGTCTAGAACCTGAAACTATCCTTTTTGACGAATAAAACCTGCAACTCTAATGGCTTCAGACTAAAAATAAAACTATCCTACCTCAATTGATTGTATGAAATAGTAATAACACTAGCACAAGAAGATTATGCGACTTCTAAACAGTAAAACAACACTAACTATGCATGCAACAAATGAAAACTATGAATTCCCAAGAACTGAAAGACTAAACTATTGAAATGAGAGGATGAGAGGCAATTTTTGAGGGGCTATTTACTTGAAAACCAACCAGCTATTTAGAGAATTCCCATTTACCCAAAGGTGAAATCCAAATTGAACTCTTTTATAATAAACAATGGAAAAACACTATTCCAAGGAACCAAAATCATAAATATGAGCAAAGGTGGTGAAAAAAGTTGGTAAACATTGAAATTTTACATGAGTCGCGATAAAAGGAACGTTCTGGAAAAGCACGTGAAGGACCGCCACCCTGAGCAGGGCGGTAGTTTCATCACTGAAGACCAAAAAGCAAGGAAAAGAGGGGGGAAGAGAAAAACAAAGCATGCAGAGGATAAGCAGGGCATTCGGGATGTTAATATACACTTGGATAGGTTTTTCAAATCCTGAACACCTTATGAGGAGACTGTATCATCATTGGGGAACGTGTGACATCATTCCGGCAGCGTAGTACCCTTACAATTTTGGGTACGTACAGGGTCCTCAGAAATGGAGACATCATCTTCAACATAAGTGCCTTTTTCATACTTAGGCCTTATGCACAAATAAACCTTCATTGTTTTCCTTCCTGTAACAAGAAATTTTACCATTTTCAACATGTGCACGTCATGGGAGACATACTTATCCACATAATCACACTTCTTGGGGTATATTAACTTCCTATGCAGCTCGCAGTAATCTTAATCTACTACACTTAGATCAAACCTGAGTTTGTTTGGATCTTTGAATCGATTGACCCTGACTTGGAAGTACTACCCTATGAGGGAGAAAGGATAATTATACCAGGGGACTCTTGGTGCCATCTATCAAATTAAATCTTCCGATACAAAAATGTTGGTATATGACGAACTCATCCTATCCTTGTACTAATGAAGTAAACTTCTCAGGTATTATCCATTCATCCCCAAATGTGTCACGCACCTATGTATACCACTTTTCAAGGCACGCCTTATGATTGGTTGTCATGGTGTCAAAATTATATTGTTCAAACCTCTTAGTGGGGGAGGGGTTATCCTCCGGGTATTCCTAAAAAAACCTTATCCAACCCATTAGGAACTCCAATCTCTGAAATGACAATGGTGAGGAGGATATTACCAAACATGATCTTCCCTCCATTGTGTGCATAATTTATAATCTATTTTGTAATAAAAACTGAGAGGTTACCAACACGATGTAGAAGGTGAATTTTCCCACATTCCATTCAAAGTTGCACATACATGGGATTTACAAAAATACATTCATTCACCCAATTTCGAGTATGATCATACCAGACTCAAGCTAGACAAAGTATTATTTCTAACGATCAATCCAAATACTCAACATGAAGAATACAAGAACAACACCAAAGTCATTTTGGAATTGAAATTGGATGTATGGATTAAAATATTCTACTTTAACAAGGAAGATAGGGAAATTAAGGTTCTTCTCAGTCATCTACATAATCACATGCTTTTTATAGACCAGTCGCATCAAATTACCACTGAAGTAATGGCTAGGGTTACCAGACTATGGGATAAAGGGAGGTCCATGTTAATATAAAATAAAACCCCACTGAAATACACAACAAAGGGGATGGGCATCACAACATACAACAGGGGATTCAAAATTACAAACATCCAAAACCCTACTTTGAGGTATGCTGCAAAATCCATTTGTTTAAAATTTTACCATACGAATAGAGAGGATGACACCCATGGAATTAGTGCATAAGTGGCATTAGATATGGTGATGGCTCATTTTGAATATAACCTAGCTAAAATATTAGCTACAAAATTTCATGAAAATGTAAAGAGAATTAAATATGGAAAACACAATTTTTTTATGGCTCAATACTCATATGCTTGGAAACGTATTTCACGAGAACACTACCATAAAAAGAGGAACTGTTAGATTGGAAATTAAATACCCCCATGGAAGAAAAAATATTTGAACATATGAAAACTATGGATGTCATCACTCAAATAACCTCACTTATTAAATGGATAGATAAGATCATAGAGATAGTTGTAAATAAATCTAGGGTATCAAAATAGATAGTGGCCAAGTATGAATAAGAAGTCATGTTTTTTGTGGACATTGACTTTATTTTTATCAAACCACTAATTCCACAAATAGTTCAAGTACCTCTATTACCCTATGAAGCTTCAGATGAGGTAGTAGAAACTTCAATAAAAGCATTGAAAGCATATCCTGTGAATCCTAGGAAACCTATTCTTCCTATTTTTTATGATGTGATTATAGAAACCTTTGAGGAATACAAGAATATATTTGCACCACAAGGAAAATCAGAGACAATCGGAGGGACATCCAAAACACATAAAAGAAATAAATCCCCTGTCATTCAAAAAATAGTTACCAAAAGATAGAAAGCCTAGCTAAGAAAGAAAAGTTAATACAAGTCACGGTGAATAAAGAAAGAGAAGAAGAACAATATGAAGAGATAGAGGAAGTTTCAAGGTTAGAAGAAGAAGATGAAGAGTACACTCCTTTAGCACCACAAAAAAAATTTAGGCATACCCTAAGTATCTAAAGATGCAGAGCCATGGATAGAGACAAATTTGACAAAATAGCCTACAAATACTATTATAAAAGCTTATCTCCAGGTCGTATCTCATAGTTAACACAAGATTATGTGGTAAGCATAGGAAAGGAACAAATGGAAATAACAGAGGAAATAGTCTATTACTTAGAAAATTTTGTCTTCATTCTTAAAGATATTATGAGCCTACTTCTGGGTGAATTAATAAAAGAGATACAAGAGCAGATTGAGGCATAAGAAACAAGCCACCTAAATGACCTTCAACAGGAAATATAACACTTGAAGGTTATCAATAAAAATATTGCAGAAGAACAATGATGGTTTGAACAAGTAGAATAAATTATTGGGTTTCTAAATAAGACAAGAAAAGAAAGATAAAGTAGGACATCAAAACCTATAGAGACAACATGGGAGGAAGCTAAGAAGAAGAGAATTGAAGTGGAAAAATAGACGGTCGTGGAGATGGCTACTCAAGAACATCTAAAAGCACAAGCACAAGAACAAAAATAAGTTTATGAAGCCAAAGAGATAGTTGGAAAAGAAAAATAGAAATTAGAGTTATAAGAAAAGAAAAAGCAAGTAGAAATAGAAAAATAGAATAAATAATAGGAACAAAAAGAAAAGAAGGAAAAAGAATAAGCAAAAGAAAAACAAAAAGTAGAGAAGGAGGGAAAAGACTAAGAAAAACATAAGATACTACAAGAACTAAAACAAAAAGAAGAAGAAAATAAAATAAAGGCAACATAACAAAATAAATAGAAGAAAGAACAAAAAGGAGGAGAAAGAACAAAAAATAAGGAAGAAGAAGAATAGAAAAAGAAGGAAGAAAAAGAGAAAAAGAAAGAAGAGGAAGAAAATAAACAGAAGGAAGAAGAAGAAAAGAAGAGCAAGGAGGAGGAAGAAGAACATAAAAAGAAGGAATAAGAAGAGGAAGAAAAGAAATAGAAGGATGAAGAAGAAAAGAAGAAAAAAGAGGAACTACAAAAGAAAAAGAAGGAAGAAGAATACAAGAAAAAGAAAGAAGAAAAAGTACTTAAGGCAAAGGAGAAAAAGGAAAAGGCAAAAAAGAGAATGTAGAGAAATAAAAGGAGGAGCATGAAAAACAAGCAAGATAGATTTTACAAATCCCCTCCTCTAGTATAGTAACTACACAAGCACCTAGATACCCATTAACAAAAATCAAGAAAGCTCTACAATAAAGGAAACAACAAAAATTGATCAAAATGCATGAAGGAGTTTTGTAACAAACCATAGAAGGTTTCCAATTTAATCTTGATTAACTCACTCCACTACAAATATCTGCCTACAACCAAATTCTAGAGCAAAGTGCTACCCATGATTGGATGTAGAGGTGTGTAGAACTTGAAGAAATAATGCAAAATATGCTCTCCACCATACAAACAGATAAGCCACATATCAATATTGATCCCAAGCTCTCCATTGAGCGGACCAAAGAATACACAGTAGGAGATATTTTGAAGGAACACCACATTAATTTGGAAGGAGAAAAAGAAAGAATCCACAAAACTACCATTGAAGAACATTAGGCATAAGTCATCAAACCTCATCTAGCAGAAAATCAGAAGAAAAGAAATGAACTACAGACCGCGGAAGCAAATATGCAAACAGAGTTGAAAAATACCATGATATAATACACTTATATAATTGGATTCCCTAGTATAACCATGGAAGACAAGGCAGAAATGGAGAAATTAGAATAGGAAATTCACAAAGCATCTAGAGAATATGATATTTCTAAAGATAAGGATGGCACACAAAGAGAGAAAATGGCAGCTCTTACAAAAAATATCATAACCAAAAATGGGTGTGGCAAGAGAAAATATATGACATGCAATATTATAGTAGCAAATTGGACAAAGCATTAGTTAGGATCCAACAAGAAGCTAAAACTTCACAAGATCGACGGAATAAGGTATAGGCATATCTCACTCCATTTGAACTAGTCCCACTTATCTAAGAAAATACAAAATTGCAAGAGTGTATATATCAGGTGAAGAACCATTTGGATTCCAAGTTCAAGTATGAAAATAATATTCTTCCAAAAATAACCAAATATATGCTACAAAGTACACCTTAAGGGCTTAGAGGTTGGGGTGTCCCAAAAACCCAGTCAGGGTGAGTCAAGAGAAGGAACCTTTGCAAAAATCTAAGTTCTGGAGAGGTTGATGCCTCCATAGTTCAACGTCCCATAAATCCAATTGAGTGAGGGAACCTTTCCCTATGCTAGATGTCTAAATCCTGGTGGTTGATGCCCAACTCATTTTTTGTTGTTTTTCGGCCACAATTTTTTGAGAATGTTTTGGAGGAAATATAGGGGTCTTCATCAATTGTTGTCTCGAGGACAAGATAAATTTTAAGAGGGGGATAATGTTGATAGGATTCTTCATAAAAGTTTATATAAGCTACAAAGTTAAGGAGATGGCCATAGAATGAGGAAAAAACTACGCATAGAAGGAGAAACCGCACATAAATAAGGAAAACCACAAAAAGCTAGATGATGTCGTGGAAGACTAGAAGAAACTCACATAAAGGTACAAAATTGTGATACATAGATTTAATTTCCAAAGACTAGGAAAAGTTGTGATACACCACTGGAATTTGCAAAAACCAAAAAAACATCACATAACAAAGAAGAATCGTGCTAGTAGGAGACTGAAGCCAATAGAGGCATGAGTCAAAGGAAGTTTCTTTTGAAGCATATTAGATTTTTTTTATCTATTATAATTTATGTATTGTTTAGAGTGCATCATGAAGACACATGTGTGGATGCCATTTTGATATTTTGTAAGAGGGCTAAGTGATTTAGAATGAGAAAATATGTATGTACTAAAAACTGAGGTAATGATGATTGAGGAATAAATAAAGAATGAAGTTTGGAGCATAATTTGTTATTAGTGTTCATTTACATTTATATTCTCAGGATAGTGTTGGTGTATGTCCCACGTACATCCTTATAAAAGAATGTTTCGACCTAAGCCTCACGATTCTGTCAGGTTTTTAGGTCAACAAGGGCCACTAAGCATCTATCTAGTAGGAATATACCCCCATGAGTCAATGTTGTCAAAAATAACCCCCAGGATATTTTGGTAACACTAAAATTCAATTTTTGGGGTTAGGAAAAAAGTTTAAATGTCACATAATACTGGAATTTAGTGTTTTTCGGATTAAAGGACCTTTGTATTTTGTGGGTTCTTCTAAACCACTTAACAAAGGAGTTTGAGATCGAGAATTGATATGCAAACTTGGAGAAATTTGGTGTTCCATAGATTTTTTTCAATTCTACATAACAAAGAGATGAAATTTTCCATTTGAAAGATGTGATACATGAAAGAAAGGTTTAAAGTGCAACGCAACAAAGTAAATTAATAATTTAAAACTAGCTAAGTCTGAAAAGCTACGAACACTTCCTTGTTTTTTTGTGATTTTTCCAAATACATTATTCCACAAATTTTTAAGTCCATAGAATGAAGGAAGTTGATTAAAGGAAAATCCTTCATAGTTAGAAGCACCATCACGAAGGGGAAGTTCAAGAAAGTTAAAAATATATGGTTTTGCAAGTGAAAGAGTCTCTCTAATGGTTATATATTAGTGTCTCACAAATTTTTAAATCTGTAGAGACATGTGCAACTATATGAAAGTGATATGAGTAACATAAGCCTTGAAAATTTGTGTAATATTCAAAAAGGTCATGTTTCACATAATTTTTTTGCATAATAAGCAAATCACATTCAAATGCTATGGGACAAGATGAAATTGGTTTATGTCATATCTTGTGATCTAGAGTTTCATTTTTTATAGGATTTATTTTGTTGGTTTCATCTCTTCAAGGTGTTTATGTTAAAATTTAGAGTTGTAAGGTTGAAATAACTATCGGGGGAAAGTCGTGAGAGCTCGAGAGAAATAGACGAAATCCATAGTTTCTTGTTTCAAGTTCCTAACCACCTCACCTACCTGAAGTAAAATCTCAAACTGTGTCGATGCACTCACCTAGAATCCTGATGGCATGTTGCAAGGAAAGGAAAAATATATCGGAGGATTAATGGTGATAGGATATGTGGAAAAAGTATTGTCTTCATTCATTGAAAATAAAAAATTTGAATTTCCCTCCCATCTCTCTCTTCCCCATTCTCATATTCTATAAATGTAAGTGTTTAGGCACATTTTACATGTTCCTTTCTACCAAATCTAAATGTTTTTACTTGGAGAAATTCCTTTTCTTTCCTTTAGATCTCTACAACTTCACATTTTTCATGAATTTCCTAGCCTCTACTTTGTAATTGTTATGGAAACTTACCTAATGCAATACATTTTTGGTTATTTTCTGATGTAGGAGCATCCTAAATAAGTTTTCATAGATTTTTTTTTTATGTTTCGATGGGAAATAGGTTGTAATAGGTTGGTGTGTGTCTTTTCCCTCCATGTGTTCATTTGAATGGTCTAAATGGAGTGTAGTTGCTCAAGAAGCCCAAAATAAGCCTAAATGTGTGAAAAAGGCATAAATAAGGAATTAGAATTGGACTTGAAGATATTTTATCTCAAGGAAAATTTCTCCAAGTCCTCTCCACAGATAGAGGAAGAGTGGATAGCTTGGTTAAGCTTATAATGTTGTTGGAGTGAAAGTAGGATAGGTAAGAAATTGAAGGATTCTTGTTTTGTGAAGGCTAATTTGGGTCTTTGGACCATATGTTTAGCATGGGACTCATAAAAAAAATGAGTTTGAAATAGAGATGGGATGTAATGAAAATTTCAGTGAATGTTTGAAGAGTTTTTCATGCACATGTGGGACTGTATTTACTTGTTTTGTTTTGTTTCCAAACTATTTTTCTAGCAGGACTGAGAGCTAAGAGGTGAAAGTCAGATCTGGAAGCATTGGAGGGGACTGTAATGCTTGAAATATTTGAAGGAGGTAAAAACAAGATCAATAAAATTTATTTGGGATTTTGAACATTTCCGTACAGGTCTGTGCAATCCCATCTTCCCTCGTTGGAGCCTCAACTAGGGCATCATCGATATCTCAATTCCCACTATGGAATTTGATAAAAATTAGTGAAAATAATTTCCACATGACTTCCTAGCTTCCCTTCAAATTTCATGCTCTAGAACATATGGCACACATGGGGAATTATTGATTCCTAGTTTCTATGACAATTTTGGAGTGCAAAAACAGGGGTACAAAGGTGTGTAGCATGGTTGGGAGTGGTTTTAAGAGTTAGAGGTTGCTAGAAGAATGCATGAATAAACATATTTCCACCTCTATTGGAAGTTTGGAGACCTAGGAATGATTGCCTAATGAATTTCCTTCCATAAACCATGGTTTAGGAGACATAATTATCTTAGGACAATCCTAAAGCTACCTTCTTTTCCAAAACAACCTACCCTGCATTTCTAGTATGATTTTTTCAAACCCTACTAGGTATCTCAATTGTTATGAATCTCCCCTTGAAATACCCTCTACTCTAGGTTATCTTGCAAAACTTCCTATTCTCAGTGGCTACAACCCTTTCACTAGGCTTACAATAGATTAGTAAGGAAATTGTTCATTTCTTTCCTTCTTGTGGGTTGCAAATGGCCTGCCCTACCTAGCTTTGATGATTTGAGGTGTGTGTGTGTTTTTTTTGTGGAGTGTGATTAGTGGCATGAAGTGTAGGTGTGTCAGGCATTTCTAACTATCACGTGTGGGTGTATTATTTCAAGAAAAATGAAAAAGTTTGACTGAAGATTTTTCTCATCCCTAGAGCTCATCATTGAGACTTTATGAGTGATCCTAAGGTGTGGATTGGACCACACAATTTTTGGTATCAGAGCATTTAGATTGTGTACAATCAAAAGGTCCATAGATGAATAGAGGAAGAAGAGCCAGAGAGGCAGAGCAAGAGGCACTACAAGATGCCACCAAGAAGAGCAGTCCAAGTAGCTCAAACAGCTCAGCTTGCATTGGCAGAGGACATTAGGAACATGATAGCTAGGTTGAGAGACCTAGAGATATGGCCCAGAGAAGAGGAGTGGATATGGACAGAAGTCAATGATTGTGATCAAGGGCCACCAAAAGAGGAGATGACTACAGAGGTAGAGGAAAGATACATCTAAAGAGATATTTGATACGAGCCATCATGAGAGTGAGCATCAATCCAAAGATGGAGGTTCCTATGTATAAAGGTAATCTAAATGTAGAAGAGCTAATTGATTGGATCAATACACTGGATGAATATTTTTACTATGAAAAATGCCATGACAAGATTGAAAAATCATGCAGCCCTATGGTGGGATGGAGTGCAAGAGAAGAGAACGAAGAAAGGAAATCCAAAGATCAGGAGCTGGGATAGAATGGTAGCCAAAATGAAAGGTAAATTCATTCCTAGAGATTATGAGGTGAGTCTATTCAAACAATTGCAAAACTTGAGATAAAAATAAATGTCAGTTAAAGAATACACTAAATAATTTTATAGGCTTACTATAATATCATGACACATTGAAGGAGATATAAAGAAGGTATCAAGGTACATAAATGGATTGCGATTTTTCATTCAATATTAGATAAGTCTTCTTGTTCCCAGGACAATTGAAGAGACTTATCAGATGTCTTTGAAAGCAGAGGAGAAGATTGCAAGGAAAAAAATCTTGTCTCAAGAGGCAGGGGTAGATCCTTTAGAGGAAGAGGCCATTATAATGATAGGAGGAAGATGAAAACATCTGTAGATCAAGGGATCACCTCTAATAATTTATCAGGTGGGAGAGGTAGTTACCCATCCAGAGGAAGAAGACCCTATCAAGGATACCAAAGAGGTAGGGGCATATTTTTGGGTAAATTTTTTAAATGCAATAAGTATGTTGGCCATAGGTCTTATGAATGCACTAAGAACCTTTCAAAAATCCATGGAAAGGGTGTGTATGTGGCTCAAGGTGAAGAGAAAGATGAATAACTAGAGGTAACACCAAGAAAGAAAATATTTCAGAGGATGGTGAGTCATTATTGATGAAGAGGATCCTATTGAAACCAAACAAAGAGGCCATAGAACCACCATAGAGGAAGACGTTATTTAGAACTAGATGTAAGATAAAAGGAAAATGTTGCAAAGTTGTGATAGATAGTGGGAGTACAAACAATCTGGTGTTTTATGAGATGGTTGAGAAACTAGGCTTGAAGAGAGAACCACAACGAGCTCCATACAAGGTGTCTTGGCTACAAAAAAAAAACATCAATTGCTAGTTAATGAGCAATGCAAAGTGGACTTTCAAATTGGTCCTTATAGAGATCAAATGGTGTGTGACATCATGCCTATGGATGTTTTTCATATTTGTCTTGGGAGACCTTGGCAATTTGACAACAAGGCAATACATAATGGAAGGAATAACACTTACACCTTCAAGAAGAATGGAGTGGAACATACCCTCATACCACTGAAAGAATACCATGATGAAGTTGAACCAAGCTTCAAGTTGATGATGATAAGTGGCAAATAATTCTTTCAAACTATGAAGAAAGAAGAGGTAAATTTTGTTGTTATTAGCAAACCAAAATGTGTAGTAACTAGTACTCGAGTGACTTATTTGCCTCTTGAAATACAAGATATGTTGAATGAATATGTTTATATTGTTGTCGATGAATTTGACTAATGAGTTACCACTGGTGAGAAGCATCATTCATCACATTGATCTAATCCCAGGAGAAAACTTTCTAAAACAAGATCAACTTATAGGATGACACCTAGAGAGAATGAAGAGATCAAAGCAAAAATTCCAAGAATTTTGGAAAAAAGGTTAATAAGAGATATTTTGAGCCCATGTGTTGTTCCTGCAGTGTTGAGTCCCAAGAAGGATGTTACTTGGAGAATGTGTTTAGACTCTAGAGCTATAAACAAGATCACCATCGGGTATAGATTCCTACTACCTAGAATATATGATTTACTTGATTACTTGAGTGGGTCAGGCCTATTTCTCTAAAATATATCTGAAAATGTGGGTATCATCAGATTAGGATAAGAGAAGGGGATGAGTGGAAGGCTTCTTTTAAAACTAATTATGGTTTGTATGAATGGTTAGTCATGCCTTTTAGCTTAACCAATGCTTCTAGTACATTCATGAGACTAATAAATGAGGTGCTCAAAAAATTCATAGGTAAATTTTTGATTGTTTATTTGGATGACATTTTTATATTTAGTGAGAGTAAGGATGAAAATTTTAGGCATATGAGAATGATGTTAGAAAAATTTGCATGAAGAGAAGTTGCTAATAAATGTGAAAAAGTGTAGTTTCATCTAGATAGAATTTGTATACCTCTATTTTTTCCTTTCCAGAGAGGGATTGAAGATGGAAAAAGAGAAAATTAGAGCCATACTTGAATGGCCAACACCAATGAGTGCATATGACGTAAGAAATTTTCATGGGTTAGTTAGTTTGTATAGAAATTTTTTAAGAAAATTCAGTGGAATTGTAGCTCCCATGATTGAAACTTTTAAGGGTGATAAAAAGAATTTTGAGTGGACTGAAGCACCTAATAGAGGTTTCATATTGTTGAAGAAAAAGGTAACTGAAGATCCCATTTTAACCCTTCCAAATTTTAGAAAACTTTTTCATGTTGAGTGTAATGCTAGTGGGTTAGCAATAGGGGCAGTTTTAAGTCAAGAAGTAAAACCATTTTATTTCTTTAGTGAGAAATTGAGTGATGCAAAATATAAATTACTCAAGCATATGACCAAGAATTTTATGCATTAGTAAAAACACTGAAGAAATGGAGGCATTACCTTTTTCCTACAGAATTTGTTTTATTCATTGATAACTATGCCTTGTACTTTGTGAGTAACCAGCATAAGTTGAATCAAAGGAATGTGAAATGGGTTGAATATTTTCAAATTTTTACCTTCACCATTAAGCAAATAAAATGACAATCTAATAAATTTTTTGATTCCTTGAGTAGAAGAATTTATGATTTTGTAGGAGTTACAAGTGAACATCATGGATTTTGAGAACCTAGGAGAGCAGTATGAAGAGGATGATGATTTCAAAGAGGCTTACAAAGCTTGTAAGAAACCTACCATGGTGGATAGGAGTCCTTGGCTGGACTACATGCTTCAATAAGGCTTCTTGTTCAAGGGAAGACAGTTATGCATACCCAAAAGTTCAATGAGAGAGAACTTGATCAAAGAGAAACATAGTGGAAGCTTTTCTAGACATTTTGGGAAAAACAAAATTGTTATCCAAACTAAGTACACACTAATATTGGCCAAGAATGAGCCAATATTTTAATTTTTTTTTGGAGAAATTCAAGGTGTGTTAGTACAGTAAAGGAACTAGTCAGAATGTAGGATTATACCAACCACTACCTATTCCAAATAGACCTTGGGATGGCATTAGTATGGATTTTATACTTGGACTACCTAGAAATCAAAAAGGACATGATTCAACCTTTGTGGTTGTAGATATATTTACAAATATGGATCATTTCATTCCATGCACCAAAACCAGTTATGCTACAAACATAGAAAATTTGTTCTTTCAGGAGATTGTGAGATTGCATGGATTTCCAAGGAGTATTGTTTCTGACAGGGATACTAAGTTTGTTGGGAAATTTTGAAGGAATATTTAGAAGAAGTTAGGAACACATATGATTTTCATTTTAGACTACCATCCACAAACTGATGGTCATACTGAAGTAGTCAACAGGAGCCTTGGAAACATTCTGAGGAGTCTAGTAAGCATGCAACGAAAACAGTGGGATCTAGCACTAGCACAAGCTAAGTTTACATATAATGACTCTCCTAACAGAATTATAGGTATTATGTGTCCCTTTCAAATTGGGTATGGAAAACACCCTAGAGGTTTGTATGAGTTTAGAAACTTGGGCAAGATGGAGGCCAGGAGTGTAGATGTAGAAGAGTTTGCAAAGACCATGCAGGAACTTCATGAGCAAGTGAAAATGAAACTTGAGAAAAGTGTCGTCAAGTAAAAATAGAGAGAAGACCAGAGGAGGAAAGATGTCAGTTTTGAGGTTGGTCATGATGTTTTAGCACACTTGAGGAAAGAAATATTTCCAAAAAGAGAGTATAACAAGATCAAAGTTAAAAAAAATGGTCCATGTAAGATCATGAGGAAGTTTTCTAACAACGTATATGAATTATAACTTCCAAGAGGGATTGGAATATCTCCCATTTTCAATGTTGAATACCTATATGAGTATATGGGAGAAGACCAAGTTGAAGAGGAACATGAAATGGGATAGCAAGAGGTGCCTTGGCAAGAGAAAATGCCAAAAGCTAAACCAAAGGAGATAGAATTAGTGTTGGACAAGAAGGTGACTAAGAAGACCAGAGACAAATAATATTATCAATACCTGATCAAATAGAATGATTTACCAGCTAAGGATGCAATGTGGATGACTAAGAATTACCTTCTCAAAATTGGAGCCAAGATTGAAGAACTAGTGAAGACAAACAAACCATGAAGAAGACTTTTTATCTCATGGGTAGAATGATTTAGGAGCATCCTAAATAAGTTTTCATAGATTTATTTTTTAAATTTTGGATGGGAAATAGGTTTTCATAGGTTGGTGTGTGTCTTTTCCCTCCATGTGTTCATTTGAATGGTATAAGTGGAGTGTAGTTGCTCAAGAAGCCCAAAATAAGCCTAAATGTGTGTAAAAGGAAAAAATAAGGAATTAGAATTGGACTTGAAGATATTTTCCCTCAAGAAAAATATCTCCAAGTCCTCTCCACATATAGAGGAAGAGTGGATAGTTTGGTTAAGCTTAGAATGTTGTTGGAGTGAAAGTAGGATAGGTGATAAATTGAAGGATTCTTTTTTTGTGAAGTCTAATTTGGGTCTTTGGATCATATATTTGGAATGGGACTTGTAAAAAAATCAATGTGAAAAAGATATTAGATGTAATGAAGATTGCAGTGAAGGATTGAAGAGTTTTCATGCACGTGTGGAATTGTATTTACTTGTTTTATTTTGATTCCAAACTATTTTTTTTAGTAGGACCGAGAGCTAAGAGGTGACACTCACATGTAGAAGCATGTGAGGGGGCAGTGTAATGCTTGAAAGAGTTGAATGAGGTCAAAACAAGATCAATAAAATTTATTTGGGTTTTTGAATGCTTTCATACAAGTCTATGCAATCCCATCTTCCCTCGCCGTCCCTCAGCTAGGGCATCCTGGATATCTCAATTCCCATAGTGGAATTTGATAAAAATTGGTGAAAACCTTGTCCAAATGACTGCCTATCTTCCCTTAAAATTTCATGCTCTGGAACATATGGCACACGTGTGGAATTTTGATTCCTAGTTTCTAGGATAGTTTTGGTCAAAACAGGGGTTTAGAGGTGTGTAGCATGGTTGGGAGTCGTTTCAAGAGTTGGGGTTTCTATAACAAGCCTCAATAAACATTTTCCACCTTTTTTGGAAGTTTAGAGTCCTGGGAATGAGTTCTTAATGATTTTCATTCTCTAAACCATGGTCTATGAGACCTAATTGCCTTAGGACAACCTAAAACTACCTTGTTTTCCAAAACAACCTAGCCTGCATTTCTAGTATGTTTTTTGCAACCCCAAATGGGTATCCCAATTGTTATGAGTCTCCCCTTGAACTTCCCTCTTCTCTAGGTTATCAAAATTCCTATTCTTAGGGATACAAGCCTTTCACTAGGCTTATAATGGATAGTAAGGAAGTTATTCATAGCCTACCGGTTACAAATGGCCTACCCTACCCAGTTTTGAGGATAAGAGGTGTGTATGTGTGGTGTGTGGAGTGTGACTAGTGGTGGGAAGTGTAGGTGTGTCTAACTATCATGATTGAGTGTATTGTTTTAAGAAGAATAAGCAAGTTTGACTGAAGATTTTTCTCATTCCTTGAGTTAAGCATTGAGATTTTGTGAGTGATCCTAAGGTGTGGATTGGACCACACTATTTTTCCTTCAAATTCTCTTTGTTTTCATGGATACTTACCCCCATGTTTTCATTTAGTTTTATTCATTCATGTCTTTCAGAACTTTGTCTTTCCTTTATATTTGTACACATGCAATTTTTCTATATCTTTCTAGTCATATTTGAACCCTTAGTGTTTGTGCATCATCATTCTTTAATTTTTCATACTTTTTCCTTTTTATCACCCTTGGATCCTATATGTTGTAGAATTATATTTAGTTATAATTATAGTTTGAGTAGTTTCTTTTAGTTTTTGTTGAGCTAGGAGAGAAGGGACCAGCCTTCTCTGGAGGTTTTCCTTAAGGAGAAAAGTCCCACACTTTGAATAAAATACCATATAAGCCAAATTATTTGAACTTTCATGATCAATATAAGGGTTCCTCTTCCAGTATCTAAAAGTAAGTTCCTACCTACTAAATACTAGATGTATCTATTCATAAAGTTACAGAATCCACATTAGGAGTTGATTATTATGGAGTACATCAAGGATTTATAGGTAATAAATATTAATTATAGCCATAATGAGGTCAATCAATAGAGGGCCACAAGATATATAAATGGTTTTAGGTTTGGTATGCCATAAGAGTTGAGTATGGGAGAAATACTAATAGTAAATGAATCATATTAGCTAGTGCTTCAAACTAATGAGAAATTATCACATAATAACCATAATATCATGAGGGGAATGTATATTTTTGTGTGGAAAAAGAATAATAATCATTAAAAAAGTTTAAGTGAAGTAAGGATAAGTGGATATATGTGTAGTGTTATGTTTGTGGAGCCTGTTTTCATGTTAGAGTGTGGTACACCTTATATGTGTTACACTCGGGTATTTTTACAATGGTCCCACTCGCTAGTGAGTGAGTCAAGGGGGTTCAGGGGGGTGAAGCCCCCCGATCAATGGGGGCTTGGGGGTGAAGCCCCCAAAGCAAATTTTCATGGGTGGTTTATTAACCCATGGGTAATGGGTAACCGTTATGGGCTATTTTTGGGCCCATGGTTTTTCGGTACCCATTGTTTTGATACCCATGTTTTTTGCCCACTATTTTGATACCCACGGTTTTTTTCCCATGGTTTTGATACCCATGGTTTTGTATCAAACTGCTTAAGAAATTGGCTATTTATATGGTCTTATGCATATGATAGAAGTACAAGAAAATGTATTGCAAATGTGCTTTGAATTCAGGTGTGAATTCTATAGAGTTTGTTGAGCATAGCTCCAAACAGATCTGGGTATTTTATTGAGAGAGTGGAGGCTTGTAATAAAGTCTGAGCAAGTGATTCTTGGTGGACGTAGCCCAAATTGGGTGAACCACGTTAAATCTTGTCTCTCTGTGTTGTGTTATTTATTCTGCACTTTTATTTGAGATCTGTAATATTTTCTGCATATTAGTTTCTACTGTTGCGATTCTGTAAGGGATTATTCCGTATATTTTATCTCTTATTTCCTAACAATTGGTATCAGAGCCTGGTTTGGTTTGTTGAAGTGTTGAATCGCAGGGAACGTTTTTAGCTTGAGTGGGAGCTATGGCAGATGATGGAAGATATAGGGTTGATAAATTCAATGGGAAAAATTTTAGTCTTTGGAAGATGCAAATGGAAGATTACCTTTATCAGAAGGATCTTTATACTCTGTTGTTTGAGAAGGTGAACAAACCCTCAAGTATGACAAATGCATAATGGGATTTTTTGGATTGGAAGGCACTTGGAACGATTCAGCTGTGTCTTGCATCTTCGGTATTATTTAATGTTTCAAAGGAAAAGACTACAAAAGAATTGATGGATGCATTAGGGAAGTTGTATGAAAAAACCTCTGCCTCTAATAAGATATTTTTAATGAAAAAGTTGTTTAATATGAAGATGTCTGAGAATGGTTCAGTAGCAGATCATCTAAATTATTTTAATACGGATGTAAATATGCTAGCTTCGGTTACAATAGAATTTGATGAAGAAATTAGGGCTTTATTAGTTCTGTGCTCTTTACCTGAGTGTTGGAATAACCTGGTAATGGTGGTAAGCAACTCGGTTCCTGCTAACTCAAAGTTGAAGTTTGAGGATGTTGTAGGGGTGATTCTAAGTGAGGAAATGTGAAGAAAAAGATCTGGTGAATCTTCTACTTTAGGGAATGCTTTGACAGTGGAAACTAGAGGGAGATAGAAGAATAGAGGAAATCATGGAAAATCAAAGGATCAGGAAAGGTCAAAATCCAAAAGCAAGATAGTATGTTGGCACTGTGGAAAGTTTGGGCATGCAAAGAAGGACTGTTGGGAGCTTCGAGACAAGAAGAAACAACAGGAAGAAAACAAAGAGGCAAATGTGGCATTAGGTAATGTATGCTAGGATGCTTTGATTCTTTCTTTGCATAATATTACTGAATCTTGGGTTTTAGATTCAAGGGCTTCTTTTCATGCTACTCCACATAGGCATTATTTTGTTGATTATGTTCAAGGGGATTTTGGGCATGTTTTTCTTGGTGATGATAAGCCTTGCAGTATAGTTGGAAAAGGTTTTGTTTAGGTTAAGATGCAGAATGGGAATACATGGCTATTGAAGGATGTTAGATGTGTGCCTACATTAAGGAGAAATTTGATATTGGCAGAGGAAATTGGGAAGTGATGGTTGTACTGTGATATTTAAAGCTGACTCTTAGAAGGTCACCAAGGGTGCTCTTGTGGTGGCAAGAGGTAAGAAGGTTAGAACCTTATATTTAACCACTAATAGTACTAATAATTGTAATCTTGTGGCTTCAGATGCAGATACAAAATTATGGCACTATATGCTCAGTCATATGAGCCATAAGGGCATGGACATCATAAAGAAGAATTTTCTAGGATATGCAGAAACAGGTTTGGATTTCTGTGAGAATTGTATATATGGGAAGTAGAAGTGAGTAAGGTTTCTCAAGGTTGGACCTACAAAGAAAGAGAGTAAGTTAGAGATGGTACATTTTGATGTGTGGGGGCCGGCTCAGGTATCATCTCTTGGGGGTTCAAGTTATAATGTTACTTTTATTGATGATGTAACAAGGAAAGTTTGGGTTTATTGTATTAGAAACAAATCTGATGTATTTGATACTTTTGTTAAATGGAAAGCCTTGGTAGAGAATGAAATAGGCCTTAAGTTAAAATGTCTCAGGTCAGATAATGGAGGGGAGTATTGCAGCTATGAATTTTATGATTATTGTTCTAAGAATGTAATCCACAGGCAAAAGATGGTTCCAGGAACCCCGCAGAAAATGGGGTTTCAGAAAGGATGAACACAACAATAATGGAACATGCTAAGAGCATGAGGATACATGCAGGACTGCCTCTTTATTTTTGGGCAGAAGCGGTGAGCACAGCTATGTACTTGATAAATAGAGGACCCTCAAGTTCCTTATATGGAGGCATACCTGAGGAGGCTTGGTATGGTAAAAAATTCAATTATTCATTTCTTAGAGTCTTTGGATATGAGGTGTTTGTTCATATTGACAAGGATGATAGGACTAAGCTAGACGCTAAATCAGAAAAATGCACTTTTATTGGTTATGGTGGTGATGACTTTGGATTTAAATGTTGAAGTATTAAAGACAAGAAAATCATTTGGTCTAGGGATGTGGTCTTTAATGAGAAATTCATGTATAAGAAACATTTACAGGGAAAACAGGGAAGAATCCAAGAAAGAATATGTAGTGGTAGAGGATCTTCTAGATGAAAAAGTGACCCATGAATCAGTTCATGAACCTGCTCAACAGGAACCCAAAAATCCTACAGTGAGGAGGTATTCTAGGGTAAGAAAAGAACCTGAATGTTTTTCTCCTTCTCTTTATTATTTATTACTCACTAATAGTGGAGAGCCAGAGAGCTTTGATGAAGCAATGTAGGTAGATGCCAGTAAGAAGTGGGAGCAAGCCATGGATGAGGAGCATAAGTCTCTCATGGAGAACTAGGCTTGGGATTTGGTGAAGCTACTAGAAGGCAAAATAGAATTGCAGAAAAAGTGGGTTTATAGAGTTAAATATGAAGAAGGAGGAAAGAAAAGATATAAGGCCCAGTTGGTGGTCAAGGGGTTTGCACAGAAACAAGGTATAGATTTTTGATGATATTTTTTCTTCTGTAGTAAAAATGACTTCTATCAGAACTATTCTTGGAATAGTGGTAGCAGAATACTTGCACTTAGAATAGTTAGATGTAAAGACTACATTTCTCCATGGTGATTTGGAGGAGCTATATATGCAGCAGCTAGAAGGATATGACATCAAAGGTAAAGAGGAGATGGTGTGTAAACTGAAGAAGAGCTTGTATGGCCTGAAACAAGCTCCACGTCAATGGTATAAAAAGTTTGATAGCTTCATGATGGAGAAAGGTTATATTAGATGTCATTCTGACCATTATGTGTATACAAAGAAATTTGAGGATGAAATTTATATTATCCTATGTTTGTATGTTGATGACATGTTGGTTGCAGATAAAAACATGCAGGAAATAAAAGTACTCAAGAAACAGCTAAGTGAATCCTTTGATATGAAGGATTTGGGGGCAGCCAGACAAATCCTTGGTATGAGGATAACTTGGGATAGGAAGGAACAGAAGCTGACTTTATCTCAGGAACAGTACATTAAGAAGGTATTGGATAAGTTTAACATGTAGGATGCTAAACTGGTTGGGACTCCTTTGGCAGGCCATTTTAAGTTATCAAAGGAGCAGTGTCCCAAGACAGAGCAGGAAAGAAACCAGATGTCCAAGGTACCTTACTCATCACCGGTTGGTAGTTTGATGTATGCTATGGTGTGCACTAGGCCTGATATTGCCCATGCAGTGGGAGCTGTGAGTAGATTTATGAGTGATCCAGGTAAAGAGAATTGGCAAGTAGTATAGTGGATCCTTCAGTATTTGAGAGGGGACCATGGGGACAGTTTTGTGCTACAGTGGATTAGACACCATTTTACATGGTTATATAGATTCAGACACGGTTGGAGATGTTGACAGCAGGAGGATCATGATAGGTTATATTTACACTGTAGGTGGGACAAAAGTGAGCTAGATTTCACGACTACAGAAGCTTGTGGCTTTATCAACCATAGAGGATGAGTATGTTGCTGCCACAGAGGGAAAGCAAAGAGATGATTTGGTTACAACAATTTCTTGAGGAGTTGGGGCATAAGCAGAAGGAATGTAAGCTGCATTGTGATATTCAGAGTGCTATACACCTAGCTAAGAACTCTACTTTCCACTCTAGGACGAAGCATATACAGTTGAGATATCACTTCATTAGGACAGCTTTGGAAGAAGATAAGTTGAAGTTGGAGAAGATTCATACCAGTCAGAATCCTGCAAACATAATGACCAAGGTGGTCACAAGGGATAAACTAAAGCTATATTCAACTTTGGTTGGCCTTTGTGGATGACAATGAAGGGTTGAGAAGCTTACTCAGTGTAAAATTAGTCTCCAAGTGGGATATTGTTATGTTTGTGGAGGCTAGTTTCATGTTAGAGTGTGGTACACCTTCTATGTGTTACACTCGGGTATTTTTACGGTGGTCCCACTTTCCGGTGAGTGGGTCAAGGGGGTTGGGTGGGTGAAGCCCCCCTTAATCAATGGGGGCTTGGGGGTGAAGCCCCCGAAGCAAATTTTCATGGGTGGTTTATTAACCCATCGGTTATGGGTAATCGTTATGGGCTGTTTTTAGGCCCATGGTTTTTTGGTACCCATTTTTTTGATACCCACGTTTTTGCCCATTGTTTTGATACCCACGGTTTCTTGCCCATGGTTTTGATACCCACGGTTTTGTATCAAACTACTTAAGCAATTGTCTATTTATATGGTCTTATGCATATGATAGAAGTATAAGAAAATGTATTGCAGATGTGCTTTGAATTCGGGTGTGAATTCTATAGATTTTGTTGAGCATAGCTCCAAATGGATCTGTGTATTTTATTAAGAGAGTGGAGGCTTGTAATAAAATCTGAGCAAGTGATTCTTGGTGGACGTAGCCCAAATTGGGTGAACCATGTTAAATCTTGTCTCTCTGTGTTGTGTTATTTATTCTACACTTTTATTAGAGATCTGTAATATTTTCTACATATTAGTTTCTACTATTACGATTTTGTAAGGGATTATTCCGCATATTTTATCTCTTATTTCCTAACATGTAGCAATGCACAAGTGAGGGAAAATGGATTTGTGTGTCAAGTATTTAACATGTCTTGAGGATTCAAAAAATTTATCCATGTAGAAATATTCGTCTCATGCATATGAGTTTCCACAAACATATAATTATGGAATCATAAGGAGAAATATAAGTGTACATGTAGCATGTGGAGATGAATATTTGGTAGGATAAGTGGAGCATTCAAAAGATCTAAAGAAATGATAGGATATCTTGATGAAGAGTGCATCAATTAAGACAACATAGAATAGTGGTGAACCTATGCAGAATAATATATTTTAAATGATTTAAAATTTTGGAGGTAAGTGTTTAAAGGTTATTATTAATAGTGGTAGCATAAATAGCCTGGTTTCTAGAAAAATGGTAACAAAGTTGGAATTGAAGAATATTGTGCATCCAAACCCCTGTAGATTATCAAGATTTTTGGAAAGCATGCCCATAACTAATAAGTGTGGTAATACTACTTTATACAAGAAGGGATATTATTCAAGGGAACATAACTATCCATATTAAGAGGATTTATGTACAAGCATTTGATAAGGGAGAAGCATTGGGGAGATTAGTAAGTCACTTTGGATATTAAAATCCGTCAGCACATTTGGTTGAAATATATTTATGGCTAAGAATGGCCATAGATGAGTACAAATATGTATATGAATGAAGAGTTTGATAGTTGGAAAAGGAAAACTTCAAAACACATGATTATATCAACCATTTTTGATACAAAGAAACCAAGTAATGTTATCAACATGGATTTTTTCTTAGGGTTATCAAGAAATAGAAAGGGCAATAATCCATGATTTTGGAGGAATGTAGAAAACTTGTATGGAGGAATGTTGAGCGTGAGGGAAGCATAGTTGGAAATGCATATGTATGCATGAATTAGTTAGCTATGTAAGTAGAATTGAAACTAACTCCTAGTAGTTTCAATACAATGCTAAACTAAACCTATGCATCATCATGCTAAGAGTTTAAGCAAAGCTAAACTATCAACATTTCTACATTAAACATGAAATGAAAATTTCAAGCTAATATGCTAAACAAATTAACTTCTATCTCTTATTGAATACTAAATGAGATGATATTGAACCTATGTAGATCTCTAGCAATCAAAGAGTTGATTATGTGCTTGAAATCCCAAGGTTTCTAAGAATGGAGTATTGTCAAATCATGGCTACAAGACCACTTGACATATCTCCATATGACTTCAAAAACTTGGGTGGATGAATGCAAGAAATGGAGAAGGTTGGCTCTTTTAATGGAAGAATGCTTAAAAGATGATAAAATGGCTATAGTGTATGCTCTATGCTCATTTAGTAATGTAGGTGTCAATAGAAAGGTAGGAGGAGGGATCCTTATATATCCCAATGGATAGAAGAATCTTCTACATCCCTCTTCATGTGGGATAAATGGAGAGGTTGGGTTAGTTGTGGATAAGGGAGGTTTAGAAAGGGTTGAGTCAACCTTAGGAGAGTTTAGTTTGTCCTTTAGTGACCCATGGGGTTTGAGGGGATTTATTAATTAACCAAAGTGATTAATTAATAGGTGTGCAAGCTTATAGAAGCTTTTTAGAGGAATAATTAGCATGATTTAGACTATGGGAGGAATTTAATCAAATAAATGATGATTTATTGATTTAATGGAAGAGGAAGCTAATTAATTAATAATATTTAATTAGTCTAGATAGAAAGGGGGGTTAATTAATGGAAGGTAATTAATTATTGATGTATTTGTTTGGATAGAAGGGTTAATTAACTAGCGTAATGTAGCTAATTAATGGTGATAGAAGAGGAAGTGTGTTATATTGACGATATGTTGTCAATTTGTGGGAAAGAGGATAATTAGCGTAATTTAAGTATTTAAATTACTCATATTAAATTATAGGTGTCTACATTTTCCCCTCTTTGGGGTGGTGTAAGTGACACCACTTCAAAGATAGTAGATAGATAAATTTTGAAATCAGTAGAAGAAAAATTAGTAGAAGTGAGAGATGCCCCCTCGAGTGTCGATGGGGTGATGAGAGAAAGCGATCGATGATCAAAAAAGGTGAGAGAAAGGAAATAGAAGAATGGGTAGAAAGAGGATGCTTTAAGTGAATAAGAAGAATAGTGTTGATAGGAGGATGATGTAGAAGAGGAATGAAGACATAACAGAAAAGATCAAGCTTTCATCCAGTGTATTGAAACAACTTTATTGTCATCATATTTCCAAAGATCTACATCATCGGTCCTTATTAAAAATATAAGCATACGAAAAAAGTAGGATGACATGAAAATCCATACTATGAACATTTTTTCCATTACAGAAACACCTACTCAATGCAACATACAAAAAGAAATGCAATATGAGAAGGAAACAAGCTCATTTAACAGGGAAAACAAGTACAAACACACATATTCCAACCAACAATGGTCAAGATAGTTGTACAAATGTTTTTTTATCAAGTTCAAGATCCCCAAATGTTTGTGATTGATGAACAAGGTTAAAAATGATGACCCGAGCAAGGATACATGTAAGGGAAGATGATAAAGGACACTAGGTCCAATGAGAAAGCGTAGTGCACTACGAAACAGTACCAGGCAACTATATGTGCCCCAGAGTACTAATGAAGCAAGGCATGCTAGCTTTGTAAATGGTTGAAAATATGATGATCTGCATGTCATTTGATCTATGAAGATGTGAAATTTCCAACAAGATATGGAAAGAATACCATGCGCAAGACACGAGTTTCAACCGCTATGAGCTAGTTTACCTAGTTTTGTGAGTTTTACAATTTTTTAGGATTTTTTTGGAGAATTTTTTATAGAAATTTTTTGGATTTTGGATGGATATATAGATTTTATTTTGAAATTTTTAATTTTGGATGGGTTGGATGCATAGAATAAAGTAGAAGAATCAGAAAGAATCTCCCAGACACAAAAGAAATGCCCCATAGAGAAGAAAGAAGCAACAAACGACAAATAATTACCCTAGCAACATAACGGAAAAATTAATAAAATAATTATTTAATAAAAAATAATTATTCGATGGAGTGTGTAGAAGAAGGGATATTGCTTAGGAGCAATAAAATTGTCCTAGTGAGAAGAAATGAGTACCCGATGGCAAAGAATGCCCCAACATGACGAAAAATGAAAGAAAAATAATTATTTAAATAAAATAATTATTCACGGCGAGTAGAAGAAGAGTTAGAGCAACAACGGTGGTCAAAACAATCTTCTAGGCATCACAACTAGTGAGAATGGTTTAATATACCCCACCCATGGGGAGTAAATCATCGCATAAAAGATTCATTTGTTACCGACTGCTGCTGAAATTTTACCGCAAGACCCCCGATAATGACGAGGACGATGGTGAGAGGACGAGCCCACAGGAGACCCGCCAACCAAGTTTGGGAGTATGCCCGACACATGCAGATGATGGCTTCTTCATGAGTAGCTTGACCTAATTCATCAATTTTGCATTTAATAGTGTAATTAATGCTTTGATTAGGATTCCAAAAGTAGGGTATAACATAGGTGTGCAGTGCGCGGGGGTACAGGCACCCTTATGGTGGCGCAGGTACCCCTGAACCACATGTGCACATGCACATGCACTAGAAATCATGTGCATGTACACACATACACCCCAAAAATCATATGCACATCTGCACACATGCACATAGTACATGCACACACACGTATGCACCAAAACCTTAGCACACACACACATCAAACCCCTGTGCACACGCATAGGAAGGATAAACATTGTGCAAGCACCCTGAGGCGGGATGCATGCACCAAAAGGGGGTTGAACACATGCCACAAGGTGCACACATGCCCATAAAGTGGGTGCAGGCACCTAAAAGAGACGAATAAGAGGGGAAAATGCCAAAAAAATGACACTTAGAAGAAAAATAAAATTTAACAGAGGATAAAAGAACAATAGAAGAACTCAGAAGAACTGTTAGTGTCTAATACATGCAATGTTTTTACAGAGATGGTTTCCAGCGTTGCAGACGTGAGAGTGACACACTCATAGCCGAGATGGAGGGGAGCATGCATCGACAAGACACGATCCCATAATGAAGTGATACTATTGGAGGCGGTTGACTTAGGTCTATGTAGTGCATGGATGCCATCAATTACCCTAGACCATGGCACTATTGACCACTTTGATTGAGTGGTGGCACAATGAGAGCCAGTGCTTCAGGCTCCCCACAAGAGAGATGACCATCACACTCGAGGACGTGTGGTGGATTTTACGCATTCCCATTGTAGGCTCAATGATTGAGTATATGAGTGATTTTGGTTAGATTACTGCTGGTGATTAGTGACATATTTGGCCGTGATGAGATACCCCATGAGGGTATGACAGTGTCTTTACATGATTATATAGCTGATTCTGACTCTTCACCGGGGACCACTTTACTTGATGGCTCTTATCAATGGGTTCTTACTCACTGATAAGACAGGGACATCATTTCCAATGGGATTGATCACATTAGTACACAAATTGTTTAGTGGTGAGTGATACTATTGGGGCCAGTGCATAGTGGCACATTTATACTGGGATCTGCACTTGATTACTTACCACCATCAAAAGATGGTGGGGCTGACATCTTTGCTACAGATCTAGTCATGGGACCATATAGAAATTAGGTGCCCCATAGGTGTGTTGCACACCTGAGAACTAGAGGAGCCAACATATATGGCATGGGTCTCTGTGGGAGATGACATACGAGGGCACCTAGGCAACATCTACTACTACTATCAAGAGTTTGATGATCTAAGTCAGAGAGACATCATCTAGAGGCCCTACAGACACATACAGTGGCTCAAGGATGGAGTAGAGCTTAGTGTCTATGTGGTAGAGAACTTTCTACTTAGCAGCCATAACTATATTACGGAGATACACAGGGTAGACTGGTGTCAGCGATAGATAGGCAGGGCTCAGGGTGTCCCTCAGCCCAATATGTGGTATGCTTGTCATGATGCAGAGAGGTAGACCATGGGTCCGTGCATACAAGTAGTCTGAGCCAAATTTAGTTTCTTACAGTTGGTATTATATGTTTAGGACCCTACTTGATAGGTTAGACACCCAGGCACCACACCAGATTACATGGCCTAGTATACAATCATTTTTCCGCAGCACTTGACTATATCAGATGAGGCATGGGGAGTAGGTATTCGAGCACTACCTGAGGTCCCATACAGTAGTGATGATGATAATATAGGTGTGGGTTATGTTGATGATCCTTTTGATGGGAAGTGACATGATGGGTAGGGTCCAGTATAGGATCCTGAACAAAGGCAGGAGGAGCCATGACAAGGATAGGCACAACACCAAGCATAGGCACAGGGGTCATACATAGGATCCTAGGCCTAGATTACATGACTAGGGATAGGCCCTTGGATAGGTGCAATTCCAGGTATAGGGATAGGCTCCAAGGGTAGTTTCAAGGTTAGCCCAAGCTCAGGGTGGA
Organism: Taxus chinensis; assembly: GCA_019776745.2. Taxonomy (NCBI): domain Eukaryota; kingdom Viridiplantae; phylum Streptophyta; class Pinopsida; order Cupressales; family Taxaceae; genus Taxus; species Taxus chinensis. The sequence goes on from CM034152.1 coordinate 549,275,403, forward strand.
GATGCCAAGGAACAACTAGTTGCCTTATGGTAGCAGGTGCAGAAGCTGATAGCAAAGAGAGATCAGGCCCGATCTCACATTTTTTTATGACAGTAGATAAATACCATGCCAGATCCTAGGCCTTCCAAGGAGGAGATGGCTCTGCACACTTCTAGAAAGTACGCCAGATGGCCACTCAAATGGTTTAGGTGATGAGCTTACTATAACAGACCCAAAACTGTTTATAACTAGTGATAGCCGAGAGAGATCGACTTCATGTGGAATGAGCAGTGGTTCAGGTCAAGATTGCATAGTTATCAACAGAGGTAGCTTCCTTTCGACACACAGATGGGACAGAAGTGACAACCCCCACTCACCGAGACTTAGCTATAGTTGAGGGAAGAGCCTCCTATTATTGGTCACTATATTATGAGATTGTTCTAGTAGGTCAGCAAGCACCTACCTATAACAAGAAGTTGAGTGGATCAATGAGATTAGAGAGGCCGTAGGCATCAGTGGAGTAGCCATGAGGGCAGCCTATAGGACCACATCGGACATAGGTTATGGGTCTTCCTCCATCACACAAACCAGCTAGTCCATCTAAGGGTATTAGTTAGCTTTGACTCTCATTGTATTCTTTGATTGTACTTATATCATGATATACAAACCTCTTATGAAGGTGTTTATCATTCTTGACAGTTCTATATGATGTGCCATTTTTTGTTGTATGCCTTTGATGAAGGCTTTATTTTTTTATCAATGTGTAGCATTTTTTATGTACACCTCTGATGAAGTCATTTACGAGTTGTACCATTTGATGGCCCATTTTGTATCGATGATGTATATCCTCTTTGAGACAAACATTTTATACTTGTATACATGGACATTTTGATGTGGCACAGTTGTTATGAGATGATGGACTTTATTGTTTTGATGATTTGATTACATTGATTATGGATGTGTCATGATGTTATATGATTTGACTTCACATGTTTGTATGCATCATGATGATAGTTGATATGTTTGTACCACATGTGTTTGATTTTGATATGATATATCCATAGATGATAGAAATTGTATTGTACATGTGATGTTTTAGATTAGTGGATGGGATGACAGGATGATACTAGTGCGGGGGGGATAGATTTTGATATTTTTGATCCCTCTTGCCCCCATTTGATGATACGATACGTGAGGATTAGCTTAGCATTCATGTATGATGTATACTTAGCTATTTATTTATATATGATGTATAGATGATGTTAGATGTGATGATATTGATTGAGATATGATGATGTGATAACAAAACTATGTACATGCGACAAGAAAATGTTAACAAACCTAACCAAATATACAATGCTAACCAACATGAATTAACACAACTATGTACAATTATTTACAAGCATGCAAAAACACACTTCATATCTACAAGAAATAATGAACCTAATCTAAGAAAGAAAAGATGAATCTTATAAAAGTATATCTAAGCAACAAACTATACAAATTTACAAACAAGCAAACAATGTACACAAACAAATCACAAAACAAGATAAAGTAAGTAAACTAAAGTTATGTTTTTTACAAGATTGTTTTTTGAAACACTTTTCTATTGTTATTGTGCTTTTGTGAAACAATTTTCTATTGTTCTGTATTTTTCAAACTTTTTTGAATGTTTTTGTCATTTTCTAACATTTTTTAATGTTTTTGTGATTTTCTAACAGTTTTGAATGTTTTTATGATTTTCTAAGGTTTTCTGAAGCTATGTGTAGGTAACTAAGAAACGTGGATGTCCCCAACATTACAAAGAGAATATAAAAGGATATGTGCCACATGTTTATAGACAAGAAGTTGAAGTCGCATAAGTGCCCCCAACGTTAGATAGGGAATATGTAAAGACTATCCCTTCACAGATTAACAAGAGGAGAAAAAGCTAGATCAAGGCTTGACATGATAGTTTCATAGGGAATATCATATGCAGGCACAGAACTAGCCGTAGGCTAAGTAAAACTACCCTCTAAATGTAAGATGTTTGTGAATAACGAATCCTCCCAAGGTGCCGAAAACTAGTTTTCACGAAGGGACATATCCAATGTGCCACGATTGCATGGTTTTCACATATGGATGACCTGTTTTCTCTTTTTCTTTTTCTCTTATTTTAATTTTTTTGTATTTTGATCATTTTTACTCTTTTTTTGGTTAGCTTTTCTAATTTTTGCGCCATGTTTAAGCATAGAACTGCTTAAGGTGCATGGCATTCATAGTTTTTGGATCTCATCACCATTAGGATGGGTAATTTTATATGCTCCCATACCATATTTGGCCAGAATGATGTAAGGTCCTAACCAATGTGGTTCGAAATTGCCTTTCTTCTCTCTTTCCACCCTTGTGTTGAATTGATTTTCTTTCATGACCAAATCTCTGATCTCAAACTAATGAGGTATGATCCTTTTCTTGTAATTTCTGAATATTCTGTTATGATACACTTTGAGATGGTTAATGGCGCCGATGTGCTTTTCATCTAGGAGTTCTAATTATGCTAGCCTAGCCACTTTTTAATCCTCATCCTTTTCCAGATAATCCCTAAGAGATATTCTCAAGGAAGGAAGTTCAATTTCCAATGGGATGATGGATTCTATTCCAAAACTAGGGAATAAGGTGTCACACCAATAGGAGTGTGAATGGAGGTCCTATAAGCCCAAAGGGTTGGGTGAATTTGCAAATGACAATTGCAACCTATCTTACTCACCATCTTTTCCATGATTCAAACCAATGTTTTGTTAGTGGCTTTAGCCTGCCCATTACCTTGTGGATAATATGGCGTAGACCACTTCAATTTTATTTGAAATTGATGACAAAGGTCCTTCACTATCTTGTTCTTGAATTATTTTCCATTGACAGTAACTATGGCCACAGGAATGCCATACTGATATATAAGGTGATTCATGATACACTTTGAAATCTGAGCTCCTATAACATAAGTCAAAGGAACAACCTCCACCCACTTAGTCAAATATTCCGTACATATAATGATGTGAGTATGGCCATCAAATCAGGTAGGGGTGAGCTTTCCTATTAAATCTATTCCCCATTTGGAGAATGGACATGGGGTTATGATTGGTTGCAACATCTGTGATGGCGCGTGGATGAAATTTCCATACTTTTGACATGGTACACATTTCCTCACATAGTTGCAGTAGTCCCAGTCTGTTTCCATAGTAGGCCAATAATATCCCACTCTTAAAAATTTCTTAGCTAGAACCATCCCATTTGTATGGGCCCCACACACCCTTTTATGTACCTATTTAATCGCTTGGACTAACTCTGCTACATCTAGACAATGCAATAGATTCTCATCGTAGCCACAACGATAGAGCATACCTCCTAAGAGGGTATAATGGGCTATCTGGCATATAAGGATTTGTTTTTCAGAATGGGAGATGTCAAGATGGAAGGTTTTGTCTTTAAGATAGGTGAAGATGTGCTCATGCCATGGGGAATTGGGACCAACAACCTCACAAGACAAACAAGATTCTGACATGTCATATGTTGGATGGCGTAGATTTTCAAAAAAGAAAGGCATATCATTTCTTTTAGGTGGAATTTGCATCGTAGATCGTATGGTTTCCATAGCATCTGTGGATTTATTTTGTGCTCTTGGAATATATTCAAATGTGATACGCATAAAATACTCTTTCAAAGTTTCCATCAGTTTCTTGTAAGGGATGAGCTTCTTTTCCTTGACTTTGTATTCATCGTTAACTTGCTTGATGATCAATTATGAATCACCAATGATCTTAACATGATGGATATCCCATTTGATTACCATCTTCATCCCCAAGATGAGTGCCTCATATTCCGCAATATTATTTGTACAAGGAAAACCAAGGCAAAAATCTTGAGGGATAGGGTCGCCTGGCGGAGTAATTAATACCACACTTTCCCTCGAACCATAAAAAGTAATAGATCCATCAAATTGCACTTTCCATATGATAGATTCCTCAATATACAATAATGAGGCATCTAGCAAATCCAGGCTTATAGGTTCTGTTCCTGGTAACAGTGCTTCTACTAACTGATCGGTGAGTACTTGTCCTTTTACTAAATTTTGATGTACATACTCAATGTCAAATTCACTTAGTTGAATTATCCAATTAGCCATTCTACCTATAAGGGTGGGTTTTGACAATAGGTACTTAAACGGGTAAACTTTGGATATAAGCTTGGTTTTTGCGTTCAACAGGTAATGGCGAAGTTTTTAGAAGGTCAAAACTATATCCAAACAAGCTTTTTCAATCTGAGGGTAGTTGAGCTCATAAGCAATGAGAGTACGACTGAGATATTACACAACTTTTTATTTATGTCCAAGCTCATATTGAACAAGCAACGCACCAATAACAAATTGAGTAACATAAATATATAGTAGGAGTGGCTCACTGAGAGTTGGAGGCATGAGGACAGGTGGATTAGATAAATATTTCTTAAGCAAGGAGAAGGCATGTAGTTTCTCTAGTCTCCAAATAAAGGAAACATCATTTTTAAGGATATGGGTTAATGAATGACACTTGTTAACAAGTTGGGAAATGAAGTGATGGATATCCTGTATCTTTCCTTGCAAGTTGTGCAGTTATTTGATGTTTTGGGGAGGAGGCATTTTAGTAATGGCAATAACTTTGGCTGGGTCTACCTCAATCTCTCTTCGTGATACAATGAAGCTAAGAAACTTTCTTGATAGTACGCCAAACACACACTTCTTTGGATTCAATCTGAATTTGTATTCCCACAAGCGTTCAAAGATACGTCATAAAATCTCAGGGTGATTTGCTCTTGTTTTGGATTTCCTGAGGATATCATCCACATAGTCTTCCATGATGTCATGAATCATATCATGGAAAATCATGGTCATTTCCCTTTGATAAGTTTCTCCTACATTTTTAAGGCCAAAGGGCATTACTTGATAACAAAAATTCCCCTAGGGGGTTGTGAAGGCCATCTTGTGTTGATCCTCATCTGCAATTTTGATCTAATTGTATCCTAAAAAACCATCCATAAGAGATAACATTTCATATCCTACAGTTAAATCAACAATCATATCAATATTAGGAAATGGGTCATCATCTTTTGGACATGCCTTATTAATGTCTAGAAAATCCCTACAAATTCTAATCCCAAATGGTTTCTTTTGTATGGGGACTATGTTTGATATCCATTCTGAATAATTAATAGGTCGAATGAAGCCTTCCGCTAGCAATCTTTCTAGCTCTTCTTTTATTAGAAGGGCCACCTGTGGATGCATTTTTATGAGATTTTGTTTGATGGGCTTTGCGTTTATATGTACTAATAGGTCATGCACTACTAAATTTGGATCCAAGCCCAACATATCCTTATAGGACCATGTGAACACATCTACAAATTCCTACAGAAGCATGGTGAATGTTTTTTGTTCTCATGCTGAGAGTGACGCTCCAAATTTAACTATCTTTGGATTTTCATATGTTCTAATATTCACATCAATGGTTTCTTCTACTATCATATTTGATAAATCTTCCATATATGTAGGATCAGGAGGAAGATTGAGATCTTCTTCTAAGGGTGTCTCTATGAGATTTTCACCCTTGGCATGCTCACTTTTCTTGTCTATTGATTTTTTCACTTGTTTTTCAGCCAACGCCTCAAAGAGGTTTTCACTATGTGACTTGAAATTTTGTTTTTGCCAAGTGTTTTCATTAGAAACATTTCCATCACTTTTTCTAAAATTTTACCGACCATGAAGCTCAGCTTCCTTTCCAAAGTACGCACAGGTATCTAAGTCAATGTAGAAACTTTTCTTATGGTCTCCAATTGGAATTATATCTCAAATGCCCATGAATTCTATAATAGCTTTGTCATTTTCAAAGAGATCCAGTGGCACGTGATGTTGTTGGCCCCATTCGACAAGGAAAGGATAAAAAAGGTCAATTTTAGGTTCACCAGGGGTTATGGTAAGGAAAGTGGTATCCATGAACATGTTTGTGGAGGCAAGATTCTCATATTGGCTATAGTGGGAATCTGTATCGCTATCTAAATAATCAGAGCTATCTTCGCACTCAGCGCAGGTGGCATCTTGATCATTAGGGTGCAATCAATAGGGTCAAATTTTGATGTCGTATCTTTTCATCTTGAAATGTGGAAAAATAATTGGTTCTCTTAGCCCTTGTTCATTATTTCCACATCCTAGACACGTGTAGACCATGTAATACATCATTCGGCTAGACTTCTCATACTTAGGGATTTCGTAGAAATTTGGTTAAGTATCTTCTGGGACCCAAGTCGTAGATGGGTCCAATAATTTCTCTTCAGCGAGAAATCCTCCAAGTAAAAATGACCCAATATTTTTCTCATCTCTAGGTCATTTGAAATGATAGTTGGATCGGCCTCTAGTTTAAGGTGAAAATAATAGGTCTGAAACCAAAAGATCTTGTTGTACTAGTGTCACCTAGATTTCATCCTGAAATCTGCGACTACCCTATCTGAAATTTTTTTGTACTTTTAAAATAATGGGTCATTTTTTGTTTTTATTGCTTGAAAGCTCTTGTATTGCGTTAAGAAATTCCCAAAGAGCCATATGAGCCTTTTTCACTAAATACCCAGATGCCCAAAATTGTTATATTCTGTCGTCAGGATTTTTCTGTGGGAAATTTGTATTTAATTATTCTGAGCCCCATTTGAGGCTATTTACACTCTTTTTTAACTCTGTTATGGTCAAACATGTCATTATTCCCATGTAACATAAGGGTTTTAACTTGGAATAAGTTTTGGGCTTTATTTGTGAATTTTGGCAATTTTTAGTCTTTTTGTGTTGTCCTGTTTCGTTTTCTGTGAAATTTCTCTAGAACAATTCCTTTGCCGGGTAAGCCCGATTCTTGGCCTGGAGCAGTTGGAGAACATGTACGCACATTATTCCCGGATGAAGTCACCATCAGAGGTCTGGATCATTGGGAAAAAGAAAAGTCATGCACAGAAAAGCCCCTGTAGGATTGGGCACATTTTTGGAAAACAAAGGATTTAAGCTACAATGGGAAAAATAGAAGCATCAAACAAGGTGGGAATTTTGTACCTACCTAGCAGGGTACTTTTTCCCATGATATAAAATTCACTTAAGCTGCAGTGGGAAAGCTAGAGGCCGCAGGCAGGCGGGAATTTATTACCTTCCTTGCAGGGTAAAAATTCCCATGGTGAAATAAAAGAAAAGTGACTTAAGTGAAATCATGGGATTTATTTCCTGCCTTGCAGGGTAAATAATCACATTGTCAAATTCAAATCACTTAAGTGGATCATGGGATTTCCGGGGCTGCCTTGCAGGATAAAGAATCCCATTGTGAAAAATTCTTAAAAATAGAATTTTATTATGCAAAAAAGTGCGCCCCCTTTAGTGAGAAGATGGCAGCCTTAAAGTGAAATAATTAATTAATTTTTTCTTCTAAAAAGGGCGCCCAAGTATGGAAGAAAGTCAACAAAGCCAAAGGGAATAAAAGAAAAATAATTAAATTGATTAAATTGATTAAATTTAATTTATTTAAAGGCTAGCCCCTTCATCTCAAAAAGTGTGCCCCATTTAAGATAGATTTAATGATTTTTGAAGCATTAAATCATCAAATTAAATTCTATTTTTAGTGGCTATGGTCAAGGCACACTTTGAAGCTTAAGTGAAGTGAAGAGTGGATGAATTAAATTAATTAATTTAATTTATTGGATGGTTGTCCTTAAACATGTTATTTTTAAAGAGAGAAGCATGATTTTTAATTAATTAATTGTCAGGAATAGGAAGGGCAATTATTAATTATAGAATTGTGAGGTTTATATAAGCATGGACTATCATAAGGGTGAATAATTTAATTCATAGATAAAGAATTTCAGCCAAGAGGAAAAGTGTGCCCCATTTGAAGAAGGATTTTGCTTAGACAAAGGTGAAAACAACGTTAAAAGCTTCCAAATTTGGTGCATGCTTTGAAGGAGGTTGATTTTTGTTTGCATAATTGTTTGCATAAGTGTTATAGGTCCTAAGGTGAAGTTGGAAAAGTTCATGCTCTCTTTATGTGCAAATTAAACATCAATTTTTGGGGCAGCAGACTTTAAAAGTGCAAATTTTTACAATTAAATTTCACTATTCATGCTCCGATGGCCATCTTTGTCTGGATTAATTGCAAGAATTCATTACAGGTGCCTTACAAAAGAAAAGGAGCTTTAATCAATGTCCAATACATTGCATATATCCTTCGAATCTGAAGAAATATCTAGATCTACACCAGTTTTGAAGAAATCCGGCCAAATAAGAAGAAAAAGAATTATTCAGACAAAGATAGACAATGTCCATGGCAAAAAGAGATGAAAAAGAAAGCACAATGGATTCATGCATCACTTCCAAACTTGCAGACATAGGAGATACACATCTATGTCCGGAAGCTCTTTCCGAATTGATTGATGGATCTAGAGCGGGAAAGACTTCACTCATGCGTGCGGTTAAAAGTAGTGGAATTATTTGAGCTGCAGCCTTTCCATGCACAGCCCAGTTGCCAGAGTTTGTTATGGAGTCGCTAGATCTTACCATCCTTCATCCAGATCAGTGCGAGATGCTACGGGGAAAATAATAATTTGATTGGACGCTGAGTTCATCAATTATTGTTTGAAGATTCTGGTGCGAAAAGTGGTGACTTCCATTAGTCTTCAGGATGTCGGTAGTAGGTGGGAGAAGCATAGAGCTGATTGCGTGAGCATAATGAATAACAAATACATGAAGAAGCCTAGATCTCCTTCAAATTTCCCAAGAACTCTTCCGCAGTATAATTTGGTGCAGGAGGTCGATGATATTGTCAAATTGTTATGCAGGATTAATGGTGAGGTGAATGCTTACACTTTCCGTACATGGATGTATGCTTTCATCAGGACCATTGAAGTCAACAAGGTTGATTCCATTATCAATTGGTAAGAAATTATTAGCGACAACATTGGTGAGAAACTCTGGAATGTGAAGTGTACTTTCAGCTTCAAAATGACTTCCTACTTGGTGTATGTTGCAGCTTCACAAGGCATCTTTTCTAAGCTAGATAGATGTGGTGTTCTTTCTAAGGACCCATTTTCGAGTGCTACCCACAGCTTACTATACCTACATGTGAGAAATATTTCAAAGTGGTAATTGATGAATTCTTCTATGATTTCACTTGCAGGCTAGACAAAGACTTGAAGGCCAATAGGGTAAGCAAGGAAGTGTGGGAAGTTGTGTCCAAGATTGGCAGTCTATTCATTCAGTTTGCAGATTTCACATACCTCAGGGTTACAGGATATTTTGGAGAACCAATAAAGATGCACAGGTATCCAAATGATAGATTGATCACCATGGAGCTCAGCAGGTAACTTGTGGAGATACATGTCCTTCAGTCAAAATGGAACAAGTCTACGGGATTCTTCTCGATCACTGTCGGACATTATAGCTGCCATAGCATTCTTAGAGCTTGAGGGATAGAGACATAGATGTTATCCAAGTATGAGAAATATTTATTCCCTGCACAGCTAAACTTTGATCCGCTTGGAGTAGCCAGGAAGACGATCTCCCGGGAGTACACACATGTGCCTTCATTAGAAGATTTCTGGATGAAGTGCAAAAGTGAGTACGAGGTTAGAAAGAGATATTTCAGCAAGCTATTAGCAAAGCAAGTGTTTGACTTTGGACTACTGCGGATACCTACGTATCTTCAAGATGATGGGAATGTGGTACTTGACACTTACCATCAAATGGGAGGAGATAAAGCCTTACTGCAGGATAACGTAGGAGGCTGCCATACAATTAAAGAAAGATCTGGAGCTATTTTGGTGAGTACTTCAAACTGGCTGATGATGAAGGGATATTACCTTGATGAAGCATTGATGAATCAAGTCACAGGAAACTTTGGTGCAGGATATTCCCTCAAGCAGAAGCACGAAGGAGAAAGTAGCAAAAGGTCTGAGAAGTTGAAAGTAAACAAAAGATCTCAATCAAAGGAGAAGAACACTTCTATGACCATGGCTTTAGCTCCGGCTTCTCCAGCACCTAGTACTTCACCAACTATTGCACCACAATAGGATACTTCCATGCCTCTACTGAATCCAGTGACATTCATCTTCTCTCCTCAGCCACTCCATTCAGCACCTGTTCCAAAGGAGATGTTGAAGCTGCAGATGGCGGAGTTTGAAAGAGCTTTGTCCTTGGATGATTCAGAGGATGGCAGCCATAACACTGTGGCACTTTCTGATGGAGAGGAGGTAGAGTGGGAGATGGTAGTGCACTCAGCGTCTTCTCATTCTCCGAGAGGTAACTTCTTAGAATGGTTGGCTTCGCAGTTGGTTCTAGAAGTGAGAATGGAGATGAACTTAGAGGAGCACGACTTGTAACTACTCTAGAATCTGGGTGGAAGAGATAGAAGGCCTAAAGTTGCTAAGGTAACTTCAAGGTTGATCATCAAGGATTTGGGAGAGAAGTTTTTTGAGATGTCAATTCAGGCAGAAGGAAAGGAGGATGAGCTCATGACAGAAGATGTGACAGTAACCAAAGTACCCCTTGATCAAGCCACCACTAAAGGATTGAATTAGGATATGCAGACATTGATAGATGCTCTATTCCTTAGGATTGACAGAGAAAAGGAAGAGAAATATGAGCTGCAGAAGCAAGTATCTCAATTATGCGAAATCATAGCCAAGGTTATTAAACCCTCCATTCAGCCCATTTCAGAGCAGGTGAGTGATCATCTTATGCAGGAAATGGAGGATGCAAGAAATCAAGTAAAAGTTATTGATGAATGGAAGGATTTGATTATTCATCAAGCTTCTGTAAGACTTGGAGAAGTGTCAGCCCACCTAAAGGTTATGAATGATGCGGAAAATCAGCTGCAGCAACTAGTGACAAGCATAGTGGACATGAACACAGTTGTCTGAGAGTAACCTGAGTATTTTGGCCAAGATCAACAAGCTACTGGGAGATGTATTGGTTGCATAGAAGATTGTACCGAATGGATCAATTGAGAAGGGGAAGCAGCTAGAGTTTGTAGTATCTTTCCATTTAGAGATCTGCAGAGTTTTGCTGAAGAGGATGTAAGCACTTGAGAGTAGGACATCATCCTTACCAGACAGTATCATTTCTTTCACTGAGGAGGAAGTGGTCGGAGGTGTTACTTCATATATGTGGATCGTTCCTAGCAAGGTTCCTAATTCCCTAGAAGGGTCTCTTCTGATGGTACAAAAGAGAATTGATAAATCTACTAAGCCTTTCATGATGAATTCTATTATTAGACTGGTGGCACTGCAGGCAGATATTGCGAGGTTTGGGCCAAGCTTGGAAGATGTGGAGGCATGCATCAAAGTGTTGAATGAAGGATTGCTGCAGTTTGGGATAGAGAAGGAAGCCATGGCTAAAAAATATGGGAAGATGTTGAATCACATGTTTGACAAGTATATCTGATATCAGAACAAAAAGAAGACATAAATGTTCCCGGATGAAATTTTAAAACTTTAAGTTATTGGTTTTGCAACCATTACTTAAAATTCATGTGGAACAATTCTATTAGTTAAGTGATATATGTGTCACTTAAGGAGAAGTTAGTTGAGGATGATTGCCAAATGTCATCTTTACTTGTTTTTTATGTTTTAGTTCAGTTAGACTTCCCATTTATACTTTCCCTCCTACATTCTATAAGTAGGAGAAGAACCTTCGGGTTAATGATCAGAATTTGTAAGCAGCAATCTAGTGTTCTAGACTTTGTGTTGAACCCCTGAGAGCCACTTGGAGCAAAGGAATATAAAGGAGCATGTTTCTGGAGAACTTTGTGTCACGGTGTACTGTGTTTCTTGTTTTTAATCTTAGATCTCTTAATAAATTTTGTGTTATTTTAGATCTAGATCTAGAGTTGCCTTTGTTTTAGAATTTTGTGTTTATATCTATTGGATTCTTCTATGTGCATATAATATAGCTCTGCCATCTACTGATTGGGATGCACATCTTCCCCATTTATTATGTGTTTATGTAATTACCTTCCTCTATAACTTTTCTTTTCTTTAAACAGGTGCTTACTTGCTGTAGAACTGTTCAATTATGGTACATGAACTGAGTAGTTAAAGTAAAACCCCATTTAGATATTAGCATACTTAAATTGACAAATCTGACATGGGAGCCTCACCGGTTAAATGAGGGAGATTTATCTCATGACTGCCTAGGTTTTGTGCTATGCAGAAAATCTAGCTAACAGTTTTTGGCGACTCCACTGGGGAACAACTATCTTTGCAGATCAAATCTTATCTATTGAAGATCAAAGTGTTTTCCACACAAATCTCAATCATGATCATTTCTTCTGACTGCAAGAGCAATTCAATTTCAATCATCCTCCTCAAGTTAGAAGCCGTAGATCTAGTCTCTCACCAGGAAGGAGAGTGCACACCCATCCAGATCTGGATCATCTTCAGCATAATCCGGCAGCTAGAATTATCCATCAAGTCTACACAAGGAGGAGATGTTCAACATTCATCATGCATAATCATAATCAGAACCAGATAGTACATGTCCCATGGGGAGCAGCTTTTGGACCTCTAAACATGACTCCACCTATGCACGATCTGCCAAAGGGATCCAGAAAGAATTTTACAAAATTCTTTAGAGATGGAAAGCAAAACCCGGATGATCATTTGGCAGCCTTCTTCATATCTTGTGGTGTGCTTGCAGTAGAGCATGAAGATGTCTCAGTCAGGATCTTCATTGAGACTCTACATGACTTGGCTGGAGAATTGTTCTATCGGCTAGCTCCTGGCACCATAACCAACTGGGTGACTATGCGTGAGAAATTTTTGAAAAGATTCAAGCCCACAGAGGATGCTAGCATGTTGATCACCCAACTAATGGAGTTGAAAAAAGAACCAAGCGAGAACATGTGGGACTTTATTGCAAGGTTCCAGAGGATTTTATATAAAATCCTCACTTCTGCCGCATTGAGCGATGAAAATCAAAAGAAATTTTTTATAAACGCTCTATTGCCCGAAGTTGGATATCAGTTGAGAAGGGCAAGACCTGTAAATCTGCTTGAAGCACAAAATGTCACCATGGAAGTTGAGGACGACTTGATCATGGCTGGGAAACTCAGACAACCATCTCACAAAGGTGATGGTGCTTCTTCAAGTGCTTCAGATCCTTTGTTGCAGATATTGGCTAATGACATGCTGCAGATCAAGAAGTAGATCTCTCAAGAAAGGAATTCAACCCCCTCAAGATTAGCTCCTACCTGGACCTTCAATGGTCAAAATCAAAATCAAAACCGAAACAGACTTGCTACTACACCACAACGGTTGACAATAAAAGTTACTCTAAGGAATAACTTGGAAACTAATGAAGAGGATCTCGGCATTGATGAATCATTCGATGATGAAGACTTTATAGATCCCGCTGGTGACTCCAATATTGGTTACCTAGACTACGAATCTGAAAATGGCTATTATGAATATTTTGATGATTCTGACGGTCACACTTTTGCAGTGTTTACAAGGTCTCAAACATGCCAAAATGCTGAAGCATCCACAAGCGGCCGAAGAGAAAGAGAAGATCCTGGCCCGGATGTTACTATCTTGAAAAGAGGTAGCACTCTTCCTTCTTCATTAGCACCTAAGGATAAATATTCAAATTCTTTCAATTCGTAGCAAAGAGCCAACGCACATCCTGCTGAAGCAAGTCAAGCTTTCGACACAATTGATCACATCAAGAGGAACAAGGTCCAAATGTCAGAAGCTGAATATTTGAGAGCATTTCCTGATCAACTGAATAGATTGGTTAAATATGTGTAAAGTAACGGTCTCAGCCCAAAAAATAATACTTCACAGGGTATCTTGACAAATCCAAAGAATACAACTCCTTTAAATAATGTGGCTGCAAGTTCTTCTCCTTGTATCTCTTCTCCTACTACATCAGAAAGGATTGAGCCATTTTATGTGTCATTGCTTATCAACGGATACAAACTAAGCAATTGCATTTTGGACTCTGGAGCTTTTGATAATGTCATGCCTGCCAAAGTTTTTGATGCCTTGGGTCTCACATTGACGAAAACCATCAGAAGATGTTATTCAATGGAAAGGAAAGTTCCTCTTGTGGGGAAAATCAAAGATGTGCAGGCAATACTTGCTTCCTTTCCAGACAAAAAGATGAAAATGACTATCCTTGTAGCAGATGTCCCAGTCTCTTATGGCATGCTTTTGAGTAGAAATTTCTGCAAAGAGCTGGGTGGAGAAGTCAAGATGGATTGGTCTTGTGTGCACATACCAATCAAAGGATTAAATCAGAAGCTAGAACCTAAGAAGAAATCCAAGTACACAGTATCAAAGTCTAAGGATCCTAGATCTCAAATCTTGTTTCAAGAATCTGATCACAGAGTCTATTATCTAGAAATGGATAAAGAAGCAATTCAACCTGTGATTCAAGATCCGCATCAACTTGATAACAAGGTTTGGTCTCTGGAATTTGATGGTAGTTGTTGTTCATTTGGATCAGGCGTAGGCATTGTTCTTATCTCTCCTAAAGGGAAGGTGCATGCACACTCCTTCAAATTGATGTTCGAAAATACTAACAACATAGCTGAGTATGAAGCATTGTTGTTAGGCATGGAGCAGGCAAGAACAATGGGAATCAAACTATTACACGCAAAGGGAGATGTTGAGCTGATCATTAAACAGATAAGAGGTCTCTACCAAGTCAAAAAAGACAAACTGTGGCACTATAGAGATCGGGTCTACTCTGCTATCTGGGATTTTTGAGCTTTCTCGGTATCTTACATTCCGAGAGAACAAAATTCAAGAGCTGATTCACTTGCAGTGACTACAGCCTTGTTGAATCCAGATCAGCCTCCTGCATTCTTTAGACAGGGAGACTACAAAGTGGAGATGGTCTTCTGCCCAAAGGTTCCTGACAATTTCTAGCAATGGCAAGTATTCAACGATGACAAGCAGATTGTTGCGTTTCTCCAACAGAAGGACAACTTTGAAGAAATCTACTATGAGGGAAGTAATTCACCTCCAAGGTAAACTAATGTGGGATAAATGGATGTGGATGTCTAGGGAAGTCAGGAGATTATTCAGCTAAAGGGAAATAAAATTCCCAAAGGCTTGGTATCTCTTGAGGAAATGTTTGATAAGCATGATCAGATGCTTAAGAAAAATGAAGAAAGTGGGGAAGGTTCTTCCTCCGACACACAATTACTAAATTTGGGAGCCGGAAATGATCCCAAATTAGTAAATCTGGGTAAGTGTTGTTCAGAGGCCAAAAGAGAAGCTTTTACTGAGCTTCTTAAAAAATATATGGATGCTTTTGCCTAGTCTTATTAGGATCTAAAAACATATCAGCCTGCGGAAGTTCAACACTACATCCCACTAAAACCATAACAGAAGCCTTTCAAGCAGAAGCTGCGATGGCACAACCCTACCATTTCGGGAACCATCTTTGCAAAAATCTAGAAGTTGTTAGACGCAAAGATTATCTATCCCATACATCATTCTGAATGGTTGGCCAACATAGTCCCTGTAAGAAAGAAGAGTGGCGAAATTAGGTTGTGTGTGGATTTTTGTAACCTTAATCAAGCTTCTTTAAAACATAACTACCCCATCCCCATCATGGATCACACTCTATAGGTGGTCACTAGATCTGAGATGCTTTCCATGCTTGATGGATTTTTAGGCTATAATCAAGTCAAGGTGGCTGAGGAAGATCAATACAAAATGGCGTTCATCACACCTTGGGGAACCTTCGCTTACCAAAAAATACCGTTTGGCCTTATTAATGTTGGTGCTACATTTCAAAGAGCTATGGATCTAGCCTTTTCTCATCTCAAGGATATAAGCATAGTAGTGTACCTTGATGATCTAACTGTCTTTTCCAAAGATAGAAGTACACACATTTCGAATTTGGAGGAGGTCTTCATACAGTTCCGCAAAAATGGTATTTCTTTGAATCCCAAGAAATCTATCTTTATCGTAACCGAATGAAAGCTTTTAGGGCAAATTGTTTCAAAAGAAGGAACCAAGATAGATCTAGAGTGTGTCAGATCTATTCAGACATTGCCACTGCCGACATCCAAAAATGGAGTTCACTCCTTCTTTGGAAAAGTTAATTTTCTCAGGAGATTCATTCTTGACTTTGCTGAGCTAACCCGTCATATCTCGAATATGATGAAGAAGACACAAGACTTTAAATGGAGCAGCGAAGGGAAAGAAGCTTTTGAGAAAATTAAAGAGGCCCTGTCAAAAGCTCCAGTCTTGGTTTCACCCGACTTCACTAAAGAATTTATTCTTTACTGTTATTCCTCTGAACACACCATGTTAGTAATACTGATGCAGAAAAATCAAGAGGACACATAAGCTCCTATTGCTTTCATGAGCATGCCCCTTAAAGCCTATGAGTTGAAATACACTCCCATGGAAAAGCACGCATATGCAGTGGTGAAGGCGTGCAAAGCATTCAGGTATTATATTCTTTCTTCACACACTATGGTTTTGGTTCCAGATACTGTAGTTAAATCTATCCTCACTCAACAAGAGTTAGGATTGTTGAGAGCAACATGGGTGAAAAAGGTTCAAGAATATGACCTGGAAATTAAACCGACAAAACTGGTTCAAGGAAGAGGTCTATGTGAACTAATGATAGAGATGAAAACATCAGTGCCAGAAACGAATCAAGATGAGATAGATGGGGATTTTCCTGTAGTACTTTTTATAGATCTGGTAGAGGAGTGGTACAGTAACATTGCTTACTTTCTGACGTATGGAAAATGCCCAGATCAACTTTCTAGAAAAGAGAAATGAACTATCAAGCTAAAATCCAAAGATTTTGTTCTTTGGGATAATGGTTTGTACAAGAGGGGAATTGATGGTGTATTTCTCAGATGCGTGGATAAAGCTCAACAAGATCAGCTACTACAACAGTTTCATGACATGGCTTGCGGTGGTCATTTCTCAACCTGAGTCACTACACACAAGATCCTTAGAGAAAGGTATTACTGGCCCATCCTTTTTCAAGATACTACAGATTGGGTAGCTAAGTGCCAAGCATGCCAACATTTTATTGGGCGTGTGAAATTTCCTGCATTACCTTTAAAACCCATTGTGATTGAAGAACCTTTCCAATATTGGGGAATGGATTTTATTGGTATGCTTAACCCGGCTTCCAGTGTTGGTCACCATTACATTCTAACAGATACTGATTATTTCAATAAGTGGGTTGAAGCCATTCCTGTGAAGAATGCCACTTCCGTCGAGGTGTGCAGTTTTATAAAAGAAAATATTATTGTCAGGTTTGGCGTACCCAGTAAAATTGTAGCAGACAATGCTCTGAATCTTTCTTCTGAGGAGCTGGTGGAATTCTACTACACTTATGGGATCCAGCTGGTTCATTCCTCAAACTACTATCCACAAGGGAATGGCCAAGATGAATCTAATAATAAAAACTTGGTAACTATCATGCGCAAGCTAGTAACGGAAAATTAAAGGACTTGGCATAAAAATTTGTTTGATGCATTATGGGTCAATAGAATCACACCAAAAAGGGTGATAGGCATGTCCCCATTTCAACTATTACATGGTAGAGACACGGAGTTGCCTCTTACCTTGGAACCGCCTACCCTACAACTTTCTAAGGTCCTGGAGGATTCCACATTCACGGATGCTATTGATAAAAGAATTATGTACCTGACTGAATTAAGAGAAGTACAAACTCAAGTTGCAGATAGGTTGATAGAGCATCAAAGGAAGGTGAAAGTCATCTTTGATAAAAAAGGCTAGGGAAAGAAAGTTTGAAGTCAATGACCGGGTCCTTTTATGGGACAAAAGAAGAGAAGCAAAAGGCATGCATGGAAAGTTTGATTCACTATGGAAAGGGCCTTTTGTGATTAAGAGGATCACTATAGCAGATAGTTTCATTCTTGCTCATCAGGATGGAGTTGAATTGCCATTACCTTTCAATGGGCAACACTTGAAGTTGTTTGAGACATGAGAAAGCAGGGTAAAACCTGTATGTACATAAATAAAACTTTGTTTATTTTTCCTTGTTTTGTTTTTGTTTTTGTGTTGTATTGTGTTGTTTGCCTGACCCTGTGCCCAAAAGACAAGATACAAAACCAGAGATGCTGGGATCTCATCTTTTCCCTTTGTCATTCTGACAGAGAAAATGATGTCCACAGACGGAGCCGACTGGTGTCACCCAGATTTCATCCTAAAATCTGCGACTACCCTATCCGAAAATTTTTTCATACTTTTAAAATAATGGGTTGTTTTGTTTTTTTTATTTCCTGAAAGTCTCTTGTATTGCATGTGAGGATATTCCCCAAAGAGCCATATTAGCCTTTTTCGCCAAATACCCAGATGCCCAAAATTGTTATATTCTGTCGTCGGGATTTGTCTGCGAGAAATTTGTATTTAATTATTTTAAGCCCCGTTTGAGGCTATTTGCACTTCTGTTTTAACTCTGTTATGATCGAACATGTCATTATTCCTATGTACTAGAAGGGTTTTAACTTGGAATGAGTTTTGGGCTTTATTTGTGACTTTTGGCATATTTTTCATGTTTTTTGTGTTGTCCCGTTTCGTTTTCTGTGAAATTTCTCTAGAACAATTCCTTTGTCGGGTAAGCCCGATTCTTGTCCTGGAGTAGCTGGAGAACATATACGCACATTATGCCTAGAGGAAGTCACCATCGGAGGTCTGGATCACTGGGAAAAAGAAAAGTTGTGCACAGAAAAGCCCCTGCAGGGTTGGGCACATTTTTGGAAAACAAAGGATTTAAGCTGCAATGGGAAAAATAGAAGCAGCAAGCAAGGTGGGAATTTTGTACCTACCTAGCATGGTACTTTTTCCCATGATATAAAATTCACTTAAGCTACAGTGGGAAAGTTAGAGGCCGCAGGCAGGCGGGAATTTATTCCCTGCCTTGCAGGGTAAAAATTCCCATGGTGAAATAAAAGAAAAGTGACTTAAGTGAAATCATGGGATTTTATTGCCTGCCTTGCAGGGTAAATAATCCCATTGTCAAAGTCAAATCACTTAAGTGGATCATGGGATTTCCGGGGCTGCCTTGCAGGGTAAAGAATCTCATTGTGAAAAATTCTTAAAAATAGAATTCTATTATGCAAAAAAGTACGCCCCCTTTGGTGAGAAGATGGCAGCCTTAAAGTGGATTAAATTAATTAATTTTTTCTTCTAAAAAGGGTGCCCAAGTATGGAAGAAAGTCAAAAAAACAAAAGGGAATAAAAGAAATAGAATTAAATGGATTAAATTGATTAAATTTAATTTATTTAAAGGTTGCCCCCTTCATGTCAAAAAGTGTGCCCCATTTAGGATAGATTTAATGATTTTTGAAGCATTAAATCATTAAATTAAATTCTATTTTCAGTGGCTATGGTCAAGGCACACTGTGAAGCTTAAGTGAAGTGAAGATTGGATGAATTAAATGAATTAATTTAATTTATTGGATGGTTGTCCTTAAACATGCTATTTTTAAAGAGAGAAGCATGATTTTTAATTAATTAATTGCCAGGAATAGGAAGGGCAATTATTAATTATAGAATTGTGAGGGTTATATAAGCATGGGCTGCCATAAGGGTGAAGTATTTAATTCACAGGTAAAGAATTTCATCCAAGAGGAAAAGTGCCCCCATTTGAAGAAGGATTTTGCTCAGACAAAGGTGAAAACAAGGCTAAAAGCTTCCAAATTTGGTGCATGCTTTGAAGGAGGTTAATTTGTCTTTACATAAGTGTTACAAGTGCTAAGGTGAAGTTGGAAAAGTTCATACTCTCTTTATGTGCAAATTAAACATCAATTTTTGGGGCAGCGGGCTTGAAAAGTGCAGATTTTTACAATTAAAATTCACTATTCATGCTCTGGTGGCCATCTTTGTCTAGATTAATTGCAGGAATTCATTAAAGGTGCCTTACAAAAGAAAATGAGCTTTAATCAATGTCCAATACATTGCATATATCCTCTGAATCTGAATAAATATCCAAATCTACACCAGTTTTGAAGAAATCTGGCCAAATAAGAAGAAAAAGAATTATTTAGAAAAAGATAGACAAAGCCATGGTGAAGAGAGATGAAAAAGAAAGCACAACGGAGTCATGCATCACTTCCAAACTTGTAGAGATAGGAGATACAGATCTAGGTCCGGAACCTCTTTCCGAATTGATTAATGGATCTAGAGCGGGAAAGACTTCACTCATGCGTGCGGTTAAAAGCAGTGGAATTATTCGAGCTGCAGCCTTTCCATGCATAGCCCAGTTGCCAGATTTTGTTATGGAGTGCGCTAGATCTTACCATCCTTCATCCAGATCAGTGTGAGATGCTACAGGGAAAATAATAATTTGATTGGACGCCGAGTTCATCAATTATTGTTTAAAGATTCCGGTGCGAAAGGTGGTGACTTCCATTAGTCTTCAGGATGCCGGTAGTAGGTGGGAGAAGCATAGAGCTGATTGCGTGAGCATAATGAATAGCAGATACATGAAGAAGCCTAGATCTCCTTCAAAGTTCCCAAGAACTCTTCCGCGGTCCAATTTGGTGAAGGAGGTTGATGATATTGTCAAATTGTTATGCAGGATTAATGGCGAGGCGAATGCTTACACTTTCCGTACATGGATGTATGCTTTCATCAGGACCATTGAAGTCAACAAGGTTGATTCCATAATCAATTGGTCAAAAATTATTAGTGACAACATTGGTGACCAACTCTGGAATGTGAAGCATACTTTTAGCTTCAAAATGACTTCCTACTTGGTGTATGTTGCAGCTTCACAAGGTGTCTTTTCCAAGCTGGATAGATGTAGTGTTCTTTCTAAGGACCCCATTTTCGAGTGCTACCCACAGCTTATTGTACCTACGTGTGAGAAAGATTTCAAAGTGGTCAATGATGAATTCTTCTATGATTTCATTTACAGGCTAGACAAAGACTTGAAGGCCAACAGGGTAAGAAAGGAAGCGTGGGAAGTTGTGTCCAAGATTGGTAGTCTATTCATTCAGTTTGTAGATTTCACATACCTCAGGGTTACAGGATTTTCTAGAGAACCAATAAAGATGCCCAGGTATCTAAATGATAGATTGATCGCCATGGAGCTGAGTAGGAAACTTGTGGAGATACACAACCTTCATTCAAAACAGCACAAGTCTATCGGGCTTCTTCTTGATCACTGTCAGACATTATAGCTACCATAGCATTCATAGAGCTCGAGAGATGAAGACGTAGATGTTATCCGAGTATGAGAAAGATTTATTCCCTGCACAGCTAAACTTCGATCCACTTAGAGTATCCAGGAAGACGATCTCCCAGGAGTACAAACATGTGCCTTCATTAGAAGATTTCTGGATGAAGTGCAAAAGTGAGTACGAGGTTAGAAAGAGATATTTCAGCAAGCTATTAGCAAAGCAAGTGTTCGAATTTAGACTAGCGCAGACACCTGTGGATCTTAAATATGATGGGAATGTGGTACTTGACACTTACCATCAAATGGGAGGAGATAAAGCCATACTGCAGGATAATGTAGGAGGCTACCATATAATTGAAGAAAGATCTTGAACTATTTTGGTGAAATACTTCAAACTGGCTGCTGACAAAGGGATATTGCCTTGATGAAGCATTAATGAATCAAGTCATAGGTAAACTTTGGCGCAGGATATTCCCTCAAGCAGAAGCATGAAGGAGACAGCATCAGAAGGTTCGAGAAGTTGAAATTACACAAAAGATATTAATCAAAGGAGAAGGTCACTTCTACGACCATGGCTTTAGCTCCGGCTTCCTCCAGCACCCAGTACTTCACCAACTATTGCACCTCAGCAGGATACTTCCATGCTTCTACTAAATCTTGTGACATTCATCTTCTCTCCTCAGCCACTCCGTTTAGCACCTGTTCTAGAGGAGATGTTTAAGCTACAGATGGCGAAGTTCAAAAGAGCTTTGTTCATGGATGATTCAGAGGATGGCAGCCATAACACTGTGGCACTTTCTAATGAAGAGGAGGCAGAGCAGGAGATGGCAGTGCACTGAGTGACTTCTCATTCTCCGAGAAGTAACTTCTTGGAAATGGTTGGCTTCGCAGTTGGTTCTAGAGGCAAGAATTGAGATGAACTTAGAGGAACACGACTTCCAGCTACTCAAGAATCTAGGTGGAAGAGACATAAGGCCTAAAGTTGATAAGGTAACTTCAAGGTTGATCATCGAGGATTCGGGAGAGAAGTTTGTTGAGATGTCAATTCTAGCAGAAGGAAAGAAGGAGGATGAGCTCACGGTAGAAGATGTGACAGCAACCAAAGTACCCCCTCGGTCAAAGCCACCACTAAAGGATTGAAGCAGGATACGCAGGCATTGATAGATGCTCTATTCCTTAGGCTTGGTAGTGAAAATGTGAAGAGAAAGATGAGCTAAAGAAGCAAGTATCTCAATTGTAAACAAGACCATAGCCAAGGTTTCTAAACCCTTCATTCCGCCCAATTCAAAGCAGGTGAGTGATCGTCTTATAAAGGAAATGGAGGATGCAAGAAATCACGTAAAAGCTATCAATGAATGCAAGGATTTGATTATTCATCAAGCTGCTATACAACTTGGAGAAGTGTCAGTCCGCCTAAAGGTTATGAATGATACGGAAAATTAGCTAAAGCAATTAGTGACAAGTATAGTGGACATGAACACAGTTGCTGAGAGTAACCTAAGTATTTTTGCTGAGATCAACAAGCTTTTGGGAGATGTATTAGTTATGGAGCATATTATACCGGATAGATCCGTTGAGAAGGGGAAGTAGCTGGAGTTTGTAGTATCTTTCCATTCAGATATCTATAGAGATTTGCTAAAAAGGATACAGGCACTTGAGAGTAGGACGTCATCCTTACTAGAGAGTATCATTTCTTTCACAGAGGAGGACGTGGTCAGAAGGTGTTACTTCATATGCGTGGAGTCATTCCTAACAAGGTTCCTAATTCATTGGAAGGGTCTCTTCTGATGGTACAAAAGAGAATCGATAAAGCTACTAAGCTTTTCACGATGAACTCTATTAGTAGACTGGTGGCGCTTTCAAGTAGATATTGCGAGGTTTAGGATGATCGTGGAAGATGTGGAAGCATGCATCAAAGTGTTGAATGAAGTATTGTTGTAGTTTAGGATAGAGAAAGAAGTCAGTGGTTAAAACAGATGTGAAAATGCTGAATCACATGTTCGACAAGTATATCCGATATCAGAACAAAAAAAAGACATAAATGTTACAGCTGGCATGACTTCTTCTTGTATTTCTTTCTTCTTCTATTTTCTATGTTCCCGGATGAAATTGTAAAACTTTAAATTTGTTAGTTTTGGAACCATTACTTAAAATTCATGTGGAACAATTATATTAGTTAAGTGATACATGTGTCACTTAAGGATAAGTTATTTGAGGATGATTTCCAAATGTTATCTTTACTTTTTGTTTATGTTTCAGTTCAGTTAGATTTCCCATTTGTACTTTCCCTCCTACATTCTATAAGTAGCGAGAAGAACCTCTAGGTTAATGATCAGAATTTGTAAGCAGCAATCTAGTGTTCTAGACTTTGTGTTGAACCCTTGAGAGCCACTTGGAGCAAAGGAATACAAAGGAGCAGGTTTTCGGAGAACTTTTGTGTCATGGTGTACTGTGTTTCTTGCTTTTAATCTTAGATCTCTTAATAAAATTTGTGTTATTTTAGATTTGGATCTAGATCTTCCTTTGTTTTAGAATTCTGTGTTTATATCTATTGGATTATTCCTATGTGCATGAAATTCAGCTCTAGCATCTACTAATCGGGATGCACATATTCCCCATTTCTTCTATGTGTTTATGTAATTACATTCTTTTATAACTTTTCATTTCTTTAAACAGCTACTTACTTGTTGTAGAACTGTTCAGTTATGGTTCATGAACTGAGTAGTTAAATTAAAACTCCATTTAGATATTAGCATACTTAAATTGACAAATCTGACATGGGAGCCTCACCAGTTAAATGAGGGCGATTTATCTTATGACTGCCTAGGTTTTATGCTATGCAGAAAATCTAGCCAACATGTACATTATACTGTCCACAACCATATTCTAGAACCTTCATCTCTCGTGAATCAAAAGAATAAGTTGATGTAGAATCCTCACAAGTGCAAAAACTCAGTGAATCTAAATCTACTCTTGACTCCATGGCTTCAAATTAAAGAGGAACAACTATATCAGTAGAGGGACATGTATAGGCACCCTTATGCGTAAAACTATTGAGAGCTCTGCAGTGAGCAAAGGGCTCTAGATCTCCTTGTATTTTGACCGTGTATCCCTCGTGTTTCAATTTGATGCATTTATGTAACATTGACGGCACATCTTACATGGCATGAATCCATGGTTAGACAAGAAGCATATTGTACGGAAGTTCCAAGTCTAACACATGAAACTTTTTCTGATGACAAGTGGGTCCTACTTCCATGGATAATGTGATTATGCCAGTTGATTCCCTCTCTACATTGTCTTAAGTGGTTATGGTAATGATGTGGGACTCTAGATCTTTTTCTTTATGTCCTAGTTGCTTAATTAATTTCAATGTGTGTATATTCATCCCTGATCCGTTGTCCACAAACACCCATTTTATGTTTCAGTGGGTAACGAATACCTCAATATATAATGGGATATTATGCATTGGATCTTCAATAGGGATCTCCCTATGATTAAAATAGATATACTCAGCTAGTACAATGTTTTCCACCACATCTTGAAAATGAGAAGAGTCTACTTCTAGTGGCACTCTTGACCCCTGAAGAGTTTTGTACAAGATGTCCTTATGTACATTCGATATTTTGAGAAGATCTAAGATTGAAATCTTGGTAGACGTATCCTCAAGCTTTTCTAAGAGGTTGTACCTACCATCTTGTAGGGTTGATGAAGAGGGTTCATGAATCATAAGGTGTGCACACCTTGTTACCATAATGCAATCCTTTCCCTTGATATGAATGGTGTTCACATGGTCACTAGGAAAGCAGATACATCTAATGAGAGAATCATAATGATTATTGTCCTTCTTGGTATATAGATAATTCATTGCTTTGTAACTATGTGATGACTCTCCTTGATCCGAATTTTTCTCATCTGACTTACCATGTTTAGGGAATGGTTCTTTGAATATTCCCATATTTTTTTTTGGCATATGAGTTTTCTCCAAGGTATCCACTTCTATTTCCTCATTGTTGATGAGTTCTTGAATGAAGTGAAAAAGTCGTAGACATTTTTCTATTTTTTGTCCCTTGACACGATGTAATTCACAATAGTCATGCTCTTTGTACCATGATGGTTTTGGAGCATTTTCATCAAAGGGTTGTGTCGTGTGATAAGTCACCATGTGAGTTGCATCTAATTTCTTCAATATGGTCGACAAAGGCTCATTGAGAGGAGTGAACATTATACGTTTAGGTGGTGGTTGAATAGGTCCTTTGGTCATTTTAAAAGGTTGACCATTTTGAACCATTTACATGTGTTTGGAATCTTTGATTCCATCTCCCACCACATTCTTGTTTTTGTTAAATATTTTCATATTTTTCATAGGTTTTGCATTTTGGTTATCCTTAGAGTTTGGTTTAATGGTCCCTTTGGCAATAATGGATTTCTCTATTTGAATTCCCTTTTCAATAACCTCTTCAAAGGTGCGAACACAATGCATTTGTAGATGAAAAGTGATTTTTGGGTTGAGATTGGGCACAAAGATAATCACCAACATTTTTTAGGAAATGCACAAGGGAAGTGACTGGCTATCCCTCTCCATCTTTGTCGGAAGATAATGAGTGTCTCGTTAGGATGTTGTTTAGTGCCACACAAGTCTTCCATGGTTATGTCACTTTCTATGTTGTACAAGAAGTTTCTTACAAACCTTTTTGCCATTTCAGGCCATGTGAAAAATAGACACATGAGGTAAGTGAGTGAACCATTCTAAGGCTTGGCCCCCTAGACTCTTTGGGAAGAGTCGTATGAGGTAATTTTCATTGTAGGTCACTTCTTGGCATGCCATGTAGAAATATTTTACATGGTCTTGTGCGTCACCTTTCCCTCTATATTTGTCAAATTTTGGCATGTCAAACTTTTTAGGAAAGGGTTTTAGTGTCATAGCTTTATCAAATGGATGGGGACATTATTCTTTGTATTGATATTTTTCTGCTATTTCCAACATTACTCTCTTGGAGGCTTGTAAGTGTCAATTTCATAGATTGTATTTCTTGAGTGAGTAATTGTTCTTTAGTAGGAGAAGAAGGGATATATATATGATTGTTATCTATATAGTCTTCTCCTTGATTTTCCAGTTGAAGTTCACTAATTTTTACCTTAAGTTTTGTCTTTTGTATATTCTTGTTAATTTCTTTTTGTACATGAGAGGTGAACAAAGATAATTTTTGACTAAGGTTGCTAATTTTTTGTTGAATGGTGACTTCTTCTTTGAGAGGTTCCTCTTCTTCTTCATGTTTTGGAGGTTGTTCAACATTTTCATGTTTTATTCTGACTTTACGTGGTACTTTAAGGAAAGGTATTATATATCCCACTACATTATCATTTCCCACGTTAGAGGTAGAAGCATGTCCATGTGTTAAGATATCATCCATGTTAATAAGAGTTTTCTCCTCTTTATTAGCATCATTTGTAGGTGGGATTATCTCTTTTTTTATAGGAATTTTGGATCCCAACTCCACAGCCCGTGCTAGTACCCGATCCTTGTTTCTAAAAATGAATTCATCTAACAAGGTGGGGCCAAAATCAAATTCCACATGTGGTGATTCTAACTCGTCACCACTATGATCTACCATTTCTTCTACCTATTTTTCCATAAAGAATAATGGCCCAAGATCATGGCCAATAAAAGGGTTTGACCCTTATTTTTTTTAGGCTTCCCAAGTTTGTGTTTTTCGTGTTTCCAAATCCTGATTTTTTAGTCCCATTATTTTTTTAGGATCCATGATTTGTAATATTTTCACTAAGGTATATGTGAATGTGTTCAGATATTTTTATCAAACCTGAGTGAAAAAAGAAAGAAAGAAAAAGTATGTCAAGAAAGTAAGGTATGTTATGAATGTCAAAGAACCAACGTGACACAATGATTTACTCTTAAATGAATGAGCCAAGTAAGAATAATTCACACACTGTTTGAGTTTCAAACCAAATAATCAAAGGAAGGAATTCCTAAATTTTTCTTCGAAGAGGTAGTTGGTGTCGTATGATGATTAACAAATTGTCCCTACTTATTTCAAGTTCAAATAAATGAACAAGGTGTAAGTAATAACAAGAAGTTAACGTGACCTCCAAACAAAGTATACTAGAAGAAATCCCAAATTCAATCAAGACCTACATTCTAAAAGGTGTCAGTTATGATTATGAGTGACATAAAAATTTCACCAATATATGTTAACCAAACTTTATGAGAAGTAAGGTATTAATATCAAGATGATATTGATATAACACACCAAGTGGTAACACTTAACCACTCTTTAGAATCAAGGTAATAATTTGAAATCAAACTAAAGCAATATTATACCTAGGAATTGTTAAGTATATATAGCATAACCTCATAAATAATTGATATTTAGGTCAAGTTTACAAGAAACAACACGTAAATACCAAAAATGTAGTGACACAATATAAACAAGATATGTTCACTGTTTCAAAGGAGAATCAAGTGATGAGACCAATCCTAACTATGGATGATGAAGCTTGACTTGTGGTATCAAGATAAAAAAGGATACCAATGATATAAAAATGTCTCCACACACTTTAGACATTTAACACAACCCAATCAAAAACATGGATGGGCGTAAACAAACAAAAAAGTGGTGAAAACCATCAATTGATAACGCAAAAGTAGTCACTCTTCCGTTTGATCAAAAAAAGTGTTCAAAAGAAAGTGAAAGAAGTAGATCAATTGGGGTTGAAAAATGTTGGCCTCACTTCAGCAGAGTTTCACCTCACCTTAGGGAAAGTGAAAAAACTAAGAAAAAGTAATGCTTCACATGGGTTTCCTGATGAACAATAGCTCTCAACTCAAATTGGATTTGATGTGGTCCAAGTTGGCTTCTGGTCAAAGATAGCTTCCTAGGTGGTTCACTCAACTAGGTGTCACAAGTCATCTAAGAGCAAGCTTGATTTAACAAGAAAATTCGCACACTGACTAATTATTAGAGTATCTCAGCTTTACTTTACCCCATTCAAGCATAGTGGGCGGTAAATGCGTCCATCGTGTACTCTCACTGGGGTCACAATATGGATGAATTGTGACACTAAATCTCACAAATGGTAATACTAGTCAAGTAGGTTGTGTGGAGAACTTCCTGTTTCAATCCACAAGGTTCCCTCTTGTGTGGACTACTTTGGGGTTCCTAGGACCACCCCCATTGTTGTAGCTTTAGGCTTATGCCAAAGGGGTTATGTCCTAGTTTTGAGCGGACAGTACATACCCTTATCTGAATCTACAAAATACAGTGTGATGATTGTGGTGTGTTTTTTTTATCTTTTTTAAATTGGATGTGGTTTACATGAACACCTTTTGGCAACCTGCAAGGAAATTGTATTAGTAGTTTAATTTTGTTTCAATGCCCACCTTTTCTTCGACAAGTGTGTTTTTGGTTCTACACAATGGATTACTAATTTTCCATGAAAAAGAATAAACGTTGTTTCTGATTCTCAGATCACCCTAAGACATAAGAGGAGCATATACGACACAAAATCCAAGAAATAAAAAAATGGAAACACTTAATTTAAACGCAAAAATATACCTTTTCTCAATTTGGACATTTAACACATTCTCAAAGAAATAAAAGGCATAAGAATCATTTTTTTATTCCCAAGATTGCCCCAAAAGATGCGAGGGAAGAGCATATGTGACCTTACTCTTATAATTAAACATGCAAGGTTTATCCAATGTCTAGTCTAGTATACCCATGCAAAAAAAATAAAACCTACAATGATGCTAGCACTTTAGGAAACAATTTTTTACAAACTTGAAATTAATGTGGCAACTCAAAACGACTAGCACAAACATGTCACGGGTGGGATAGGGTAAACACTCTTTGCGAGGATTTTTTTTGGTGCCATACGGTGTCTTTTCTTCTCGTGCTACTTCATCTAGGCATCCAGTTCGTTAAGAGCCTTGAGACCAAAAAATGATATGTGCTAGGATATGGGTGATATGCACTAGAGTCTTAAGACACCTCGAGCCAAGGTTACTGTATAATCGCTACACATCTACATCAGGAGCCTATAGGAAATGGCCAGGATGTCACATTTTACATTCGGTCTTGATTTGGTTCTCATCGTTGTGATCATTATTTGTAACCATGTGAAATACTATGGGTTTGAGGTGAACATTCGGAGAAGGTTGTCTAACGCAATATTTACTAAACAGAAGCTTGTGGTACTGACTCCTAGTCTACACCAAAATGATCAGGGTAATCCTACGCTAACATACTTCATGGAGAATTTTATTTGGTGTCATACATTATACATTGTTTCCATGCTACTTCATACTAGGGATGGTGATTCCCTAGATAAAGGGTGCCCTGATACTCAAAAAAGGTTATAACTTTGATGAGGTGTATGTGCATCTCAGGTCAACTTCACCTACTGGCAACCTGGAGAGGGTATCAGTTTTACCACAAACTAAGATACATGCGTTCCCTATGTTGGGACCCTTATCAGACCGAGAAATATTGTCTTGGTTTTATCCAGTGATTGATTTGGTTCTCTCATTGTCCTATTGTTTGCAACAATGACACCACAACTCAACTGCATGCAATACTTTGAGTCACTCGATAAACATTGAACTCCAATGTTATATTTTACAAATAGATGCTCTTGGAACTGATCCACAATGCGCCAACACAGTATGAGAAAGTGCACAAAGTTAAACACTAGATAGAAGTGAAAGGTTTTGAGATTAGTCACAACAATCACACATTTCTTTCGAGCTACTTTGCTTCAATAGGCGTAGTCCCTTAATGCATCCATGAGATTCAAAAAAGGATATAACTTCGACTTGTGATATATTGGTCTCTGATGAGCAGGCTAGAGAGGTCTCATCAACATTTTAGAACCTCTATGTGAGGACCATATAAATTTTATTTTTTTTCAGTTTTCTCCATCTGCCAATCGAGCTCTTTGGTTTTCCTACTTGTTTGTAACATTATAAAATACTATACTGTTGGAACCCTTAGTGTAATGAGTTATCCAACTGCACATATTTTGCAGAACGGAAGCTCTGTGAGAACTGAAGGGAACTATGGCCATACATGTACTAGGTAACTAAAGTGAAGGCACTAGTGGATGTTTTTTTTGGTATCTAAAGCTAGTTGTTCTTCTTGAGAAGGTACTTCATCATGGGTCATTAGTTGCCTGATGACCAAAAGTGGATCCCTGAGACACAAAAATACTATAACTTCGACGGGTGAGATCTCGGTCTCCATGGCACTTGGAGAGGTCTCGCCTGTATCCTACAACTCCATAACAGTTAGCAAGACCCTAATATAGAAATCTCAGACCATGCGTTTTATCCATCCCCACTTCAGATATGCCTGAACCAGGATGTTTCCTATTGTTTGCAACAATGCAAAATGCGTGTACTTTTAGGTCATGGTAATGCTATCCTGAGGTTACAATATGTTTACTAAACTGGGAGCTCTTCGAGAACAAACCAACTATGCGAAACATGTTTGTGTGAGTACAGTGTGTAAACACTGTTGGATGTGCACTTGTTCCTGGTATTCAAAGTGTGCTTGCACCAAGGTTTGTGTACCAGTGCCTATCCTATCGTCTAAAATATAGTCCCTTAATGAGCACTGAGAGCTCAAAAGAGGCTCCATAACTTTGACGGGTGATATCTCGGTCTTGACTGACAACCCATTAGAATTAGAGGTATAAATTTGATCCTACACCTATAATGTTAGGACCCTCCTATAGAAATTGTGTCTCGGTTAACTCCATCTCCCTTCATGTGTATCTCATTGTCCTAAGGGTTTACAACAATGTAAAATATTATACTTTCAGTCAGTGTAAGGATGTCTAACACTAGATATATTGAAGGGACTAAGGAATCGTCCCATCAGACGAGCCAAACGTATTATGCACAACATGTAGTTAAGCTAATTTTGTAAATTCTAATTGAAGGTGTCATTTTAGTAGCTTCAATGCTCCAGTGCTAAACTCAACCTATACATCATTTTGGTAAGTTGTCCCTTAAGCATCCCTAAGACCTATCAAAATACTCTACATTAAACATGAAATGATATCTCAGTCTCTCTAGAAATAGGAGAGGTCTCATCTTATCCTACACTTCTATGTATCGAGACCCTCTACAAAATGCTTATCTCATGAGATTTTCTAGCTCCATTTAGTTCTCACGTTATCCTAGTTTTTTAAATAGTGCAAAATAATGTACTTTGAGTCAGTGTAAGGATGTCAAATGCAATATTTTGCAAACCGAAGCTCTTGGAACAAAATTGGTTGTTCAAAACACATCTAGGTTCACCATGTAAATTCAATTGAAGGCATTTTTTATAACAAATGCTCCTGGTGCTTCTGGGCTACTTCATCATAGGTACAAGTCCCATTTGAGAGCTTATGAGACCAAAAAAGGTTATAACTTTGATGGGTGATATCTTCAGTCTCTATGGCACCTGAAGAGGTATTTTCTTACCCTACACCTCCATGTCAAGATCCTCTACATGGATTATGTCTCATTTTTCTCAATCTCCATTTGGTTCTCTCGTTATCCTATTTTTTAGAACATTACAAAATCTTATACTTTGAGTCAGTATAAGGTTTTCCAACGCAATATTTTGTAATACAAAAAATCTTGGAATGAAACCGCTTGTGCTCATTTAGGATTCCAAGTGAATCAATTAGAAAGCTATTAGGAGGCATTATTTTGGATAGACAACACTCCTGGTTCTTCCAGGCTACTTCGTTTGGGCGTAGTCCCTCTAAGATCCCTGAGACCAAATGGATAGGTTGGGTATAACTTGTGGACGAGTGATTTCTTAGAACTCCATGAGTCAACCTTAGAAAGAGTCTCGTTATATTCTACACCTGACCACATGGGGTACCCCTCTGACGAAATACTTACTCAATTTTCTCCATCTCAAGTTGATTCCTCTAATAGGTGTCTGTATTGCTTATGCAGAAGCTTTTTAGAGAATAATGTAGTTTGAGTCAGTGTAATGTTGTCTGATGCTAGGGATTTAATCAAATGGAAACTCGATGGGATCGAATCGATTATAATGCCACACATCAGGATGGCTGGGTAAACACTATTGGAGGTATCTTTTTGGTATTCTAGATTCTCTCGGTGCTTGCAGGATTACTTCATCCAGGCATAGTCCCATTAATTATTGTATTTTTTGAGTTACAAAAAAAAATATAACTAGCTTCGTACATGCAGCTGATTTCTCGTGACTCCCTAGCACCTAGGAAGATGTCCTGTCATTGATCAATACATTGTCCACATTAGTGACCCTCTACAAAAGGAAAATACCTAGCGTATTTTTTCCATCTCAATTTCTTTTATCTCATTGTGCTAGGTGTTTACAAGCATATACCCAAATAGAGAGATATTTTAGTTAGTGCAAAGTTATTCGATGCTATATTTTTTAAAGGGAAGCTAAGTGGGACTGAAGTTGGGGACTGTGCAACATGCGGATAAGAATCTGAAAAAAAAAAAAGAGTAAAAAACATGTACGGGTTTTGCTAAAACGCACTCGTATTTTTAATTTATTTTGCTCAGGGAATCATTGAACCTATAATGCACGTAGGCATTATAATGTGTACGCGTTTCAAACAAGTTCAAAACGCATATGTGTTATAACGTGTAAAGCATTTTGTGTAATATGGACCATGCATATGTGTTTTGGTGGTTTATTTCTTATGCTTCTATTATTTCTTATACTTTAAATTTATTTTAGTAAATATAAGAAATTAGGGTCACTATTTACCTTATGGAAGTGGTCTCGTAGCTCCAATAGTTATAATCTAGAAGATAAAATCTAATCTGGTCAGTACTTACTCATTTTCAGGATTTCATCAAAGGACCTAAAACTTTCAGGGCATATATATTGTAGTCGGTCTTTGTTTTGGGAAAGCATATAGTCATTTTTTAGGTTTTTTGACCTTCTGGATTGGATTTTGGCCCTACCACTACTTGAATTGGTACCAATTTTTAAAATTTTCCATAATTCACTTTAGTGACCATGAATTAACTCTATTATGTTTGTCTACTTCTTACTAAAATGAGATCCTCACTTTGTTAAATAGAGGATTGTTCCATGAATGGGATTCATGTCCTATGGCCAAAATGAGGTGATTATAATGTGCCTCCTCCTTAAGGTGTGATCACACTACTAGGTGTTAAATGAGTTTTTACGGATAGTACCAAGTGCATTACATCAAGTGAACTCAGATGATTGCTCATTCTTAGAAACATGGTGCTCCATATAAAGATTATCCTCTCACCTATCCTAGCTCTAAAATCATCATTTCATGGAATCAAATTCACAATTCTCATACATTTTTTTTCTCATATGTCTCTCATGGAGATATACAATGCCTTAATACTTCACACATGATGGTCCTTGATACCTCAGTGGCATGACTAGCTCTTTTTACCTTGTTCTTTGGAGAGATTTGGGTATAATGACAGAGTCAGGATATGATGATCCTTTTCACTCCTTGAGATCCAAATTTCACCTTTGAACATAATGAATCCTTCACAATTCAATCTATTGACCAAGATGACACCTGGGTGTAAACATGCTTATGGTACATGGACACCTTTTTTTATCAATTTATTCCTCAAAATCACATTTTACGATCAATGAAACTATTCTAAAAATCTAGGGTTCTGGACTCAAGGCTCAAAATTTAGGGTCCTATTTTGTTTTGAATTGGGATGGGTAGCTGCAGAGTTTTGCAATAGCCTAAAGGGCATTTAAGCCTTAAATAAATGTTTATTATTCCACCTTATAGAGTATTCTAATAGCCTTCCAATGCCTATTTTGTTTCATACTAACTCTTTCTAGAACTCCTGGAATCATCCAAAGAAGTCATCTTTCAACATTTTAGCTTTCATTCATTGATTGGTTCATCGACTAATTATGTATATCACGCAGTGCATCCTCTTCCATTAGGGGCTCTTGAGTTATTAGTTACACATGTTGAAGCTTTGCCACCAATCATATCTTTCTCTAATCATGATTATCATATGAATTTTACATCTAATCACTTGGATTCATGCATATGCTTGTTCAATCACCATAAATAATAATAATGTTGACCCTTTGTGGCGCATTAGTGCATGTTCTATTCCACTTCTTAAGGCTATTAGTTATCCTCTATCCCAAATTACATACCCTTTAAACAAACCATATGGTGTTATCAAATTATATGTTACAGTTGGTCCTCTTACTATGCTCGTGCCTTTCCTCATTGGAATCACAGTTGGAGCCTATGACATGTTACTTGGTCTCAACTAGATTTGTAGGTCACAATCTATCATCTCTATGGTATACTTCCATCTACTCATTTGTGGCTCAAATTTATACACAATAACCTGGTTATTTCTATTGATGGTATACTTCCATCTACTCCATGGTCACCATCTCCTCGAGTATTGGCTATTACATCTCCTACATCACAATCTATGTTACTTAAAGTGTAATATACTCCTAGCTCACCTACTCGCTCATTACTTACATGAATCCACTACTCGGCTAGTCCTACACATAGGTAGAGGCCCATTCATAGGATAGTTACTACATCTAGGATGTAGATCACCACCTTGTTTTATTCCATGTGGGTGTTTATCACTTTCACATTCAACACTATATAGATCTCCATCACCAACACATTAGGGTTCTACGGCGTTATTCATCATATATTCATCCATCACATGTATATATACTTCATTCACCAACACATCATATGTCTACTATACCACCACTATTAGAGCATGGTCATATGATTTCATCACCACACGCATCAGATGAATGACCTTCATCCTTGAATAGATTTTCATTGCATATTATCTAACACATCCCCCCATCATATTAATAGTGAATTCATTCATGCATGCACACTTGGGGGCATATTAGGGTCTTACACATCCCCCCATCATATTATCATAGGTGCATCTCTATCTCTGCATTTCAGACATCAATATCCTAGGGCTTAGACATACTCATCACATGTTTTAGCATCATCATTACCCGATGACACACTCTTGTTCTTTGGTTCACACTTGACTATTGAGGGCATACTACACATGAACCCCACACACTGCACACTAGGTATTACACATTATTGTCTTTACACATCTCACGTCATGTCTTGCATTATACATTATACATTATATATTTAGACTATATTATTTTGACCATTTCACACCTATACATCATACATCATATTAGTCTTCATCATACATGCATCACACTCTCATGGTATACAAGTATAGTGTTATATAATACCCATCCTACATACTACACTACTAGTCTAGGGATTACACATATTGCATTACAGATGGTTCATGTATTTATGGCATTTTTCACATCATAGGGTTTAGATTATGGTTTACAGATACTACATCTTCTACGAGCTTGCACTGGACTACCCTATGACACACTTTAGTTCCTTAGATCCAGGGTTTAGGGTCTGATCGCCAAGGGTTTAGAAATCAAATAGACCTTATCACTCCCACACGTTCATCAATTGACATTTTATCATGCAACATTCCTAGGTTAGTGACATACGCTATAGGTTAAATGGTCACCTACTCCTTCATTTTTTGCTTCTTCACAATAAAAATCTAAGAGCCTTGGCATGCTTCCTCAAAGGTCCCTTTTGTTTCCTCATAAAAATATAGACATCCATCCACCTAAGATCAAATAAAGTAATGACACATCATCTATCTTAGGAACACCTTCATCTCTCATAGAACCAATTCCTTCATCCAAGAAATCACAACCAATAAATCAACCTAAATCAAAACCATCTAATATTTCTCTAAAATTTAATCATTCTTTTAAAACATCAAACATCACTATATCAGAATCCAATATATCCATGACTCAACCTTCAACATCTAAATCATCTCACACACCTACATCCACCTCTTCTTCTAAATCAAAAACCTCGAAGCGATAAGACTCAACCTTCAACATCTAAATCACATCACACACCTTCACTAGGATTGATGACCACCTCTATCTTCTAAATCAGGGGAAAACCAAATCCTAAGACTATCAATAAACTTCTCATGAATGGAAGTCACTAAGTCATAGGCCAGGTCAATACTTTAGTCGAATCATAAGCGAAGGTCCTTCAACACTTGCTTTAAATTTCCGCCATCACACTCCCTCCTATCAAGGCCTTTGATCCACATAGTAAGAAGCCATTTTGGTTTGACTTCCAACCTAATTTATGCTTATCATCGCGCCCCAAGACACGACACAAAACATTGTAAAACACTTCAAACCATTGTCCATATCATTATTGAGGAGGATGACCTTCTTCTTGAGACAAATTAAATTTCTCCTTATACCTCCTCTTCCATGACCACTTCAACATCTACAACTTCATCCACCGAAACACACAAGTCCTCTAATTCATCGCTAACCTACGTTACCATCCCACCACTAGCCAAATATTATTCTAAGGATGCCCCCTTTATTCTTTAATTTTGTTCGGACTCTAAACCAACAACCCAATCAAAATGTGAAATTTGTTTTAGAGTGTGAATAAATTTACACTCGATCGGGTCCACACGTACTCTGGGGAAACCAACAACCCATTCAAGTTTGGAAAGACCTTTGTTATATATTCCTCCTCCTAAGGATCTTACCTCATCCGCACCCCCATTGAAACCTAATGTTGCGATCACACCTCCTCCAAGTGAGCCCACTTCATCTTCATCTACATAATCATCAAAACCTAAGGTTTCTATCTTAACCACCCCTCAGCCTATTGGATAAAGCATTATCAAACAAATTCATCAGGACCTGATTAATATGTCACTTTATGATCTCATCCAAAGCTCTCTAGACCATAGGCAGACTCTCACCAAAGCCTTAAAATACATCCCAACATCTAGTGATGAGACTCGGCCTTTTTATTTCCTTGTAGGGGAACTTACAAATTTTAATTCCATCTCTTTTGATGATGTCGAGATCCCAAACATTCCACCTGAGGAACATGACCTCCCCCTTTTCATCATGGTTAGAGTCAATGACACCTTCATTAAATGATCTATGATTGATAATGGGGAAAATATCAACATCATTCCATAATGGTCACATACCTTCAAGTTCAAGATCCTTGAATCCACTGTCGTCCAAACACCCATGGTCCTCTGCAAATTCAATGATGTTATCGCTCTCCCCTTTAGAATGATTATCCTTCCTATCTGTATTGGCAAGAAGCTCCTCCACTAAGTCTTCTAGATCATATAAGGAGGGGTTTAGATATAATGTCCTTCTTGGATGACCTTGGATTCATACTATGTGTTGCGTTCCTTCCATGCTTCATCATTACATCAAATATGAACACAAGGGAAAGATATTGACACTCCCCAATGATGCTTCTCCCTTCAAAGCATGTAACATGACCTATTGACCCAATGATGTCCTTATTCCCAACAATGATCCATCTCTTCATCCAAGCTTCCCAATGATGATTCCTTAGACAAGGTCATGGAAAAACTTATGTTGGGGGAGTATCGCCTTCTTATGCTTAACACCTTCCACACACCTCAGCAGATCTTAAAAAGCTCAATGTATCAACCTAATGTCGGGGATACCATTCCTTTCATCCCACCTCATCTTTGTACCAATCTCATCTATGGTGGTGTTGATTCCCCTTCTTCTCACATCAATGATCATCCTTAAACTATATACTGACGGTTATGGCTTCCTTGACAAACAATTTACCCACACCTATCTTCATTGTTGTGTATGGAAGGGATTTGGTATGGGGAATTATGAGCATGGTGCACATGACTTTGTTATCGATATATGTTGTAAATCTCATGAAAAATTCATATTAGGTTATCAAGAACAACTTGTTGATCCCATCTCACCATATATGATGCATTGACACATGTGGAAATAAGATTAAGCAACATGCAAGGTTTGAACTAATAATAGGATTAGATCTTGTGTTGAAAATATAAGATAATTATCTCTTATACTTAAACATTTATTTATGTAAATAGAAGCATGTCAAAAGCATGCATAATGTTTATACTACACAGAACGCGTACATGTTATGTAACACGTACGTATTTATTTGTGTACATTTTCTCTTTTCCCAAGCCATGCCTCAAGGCTTTGGATCCGGTTTGGATCCCCAAGCTTGAGGCATGGACCTACACAAACACAACAAACAACGTGTTTTTTACAAGAAATGTAAAAATTCCACTTCCTCTATGATAAATCAAAATAAAACAATCGATCCATTTTTAAAAAACTATACCACAACGTAGATTAGAGTCTCTTCTTTCTAAAAATATAATTTTTCAAAATTTCTGACTAATATAAGGTTTCCATATTATTTATTTTCTAACTATGCCTTTTTATAGCTATTTTTTGAAGTGTAAATATTTCTATCTTTAATGTTGTATTTTTTTTTGGTGATCAAAATTTTAAAAAAATTATACTAGCCCAAACTAGGCATAATTCTATACATATTCAAATTTTGAGGTAGTTGAGGGGGGGGGCATGGTCGAAGCTCCGTTATTTTTCAAAACATAAAATTTTTGTACTAGAAAAAATCATAAATAAAAAATATTTGCTAATTTTTTTTTTTAAAAATGGAGCCCAAACTAGATGCTCCTAGCTATATTTCTACCAAAGGGTTTTCAAAAATACTAAATGGTGCTCAAAAAATGGTGGGGGACACAAAATTCACTCTATTATGTTTTTTAACAAAAACATGAGCATATGTCTATTTTAGTTGTTGGACACACTTAAACTTATCTGTTTTCAATAAAATTTAGTATCTTAGAAACTAAACTCAAAATGCTACGATTCATATTTCTACAACATCTTCCAATTTTTAGTGTAACTATTTCAAATAACTCGTACAAGTTGAAGTTTTTTTTTTCAGAAAAATGCCTACACTTAAGACCCCCTTTTGGCCCCTTAACTTGGTGCACTTACCCGAGTAAATTTTGAAATATATAGTTGTGAAGAGGATGTGAGGAAAAAGATACAAGGAATATCTAGTAAAGTGGAAGAATCAAACAAAAAAGAAGCATCATAGTTAGATCTCATAGAGATTGGTCACTATGCTATACTCTCAAAGATTTTAACTTGTGAGAAGGAGCTCGCAAAATTTCTTTCTCACTTGGGGAGTCTAATATTGGATCATCCCAAGTGAACGCGAAATCTTACATCAATAAAACATAAGTTAACCCTTCAAATATATCCAAATTTGAGAGTGCAGGAGAATGTGTATGTGAGAAGTTTGAGGTATTTTGTGTATTGTAATTTTAATTAAGGCACGACGTGTGTGGATATATTTGTGTAAGAATTTGAAGTAACACGCAAATGAACAAAGTGCAATTTTTACATGGGCGATGTGCAAAGAGATGGAATCTAAAGACTATAAAATTATAGAATGAATTTTAATAGATGTGAAAATGTAAGAGCCTAGACACATTCAATGGAGTTTGTACAAGGTTAGTGCATAAGAAGCCACTATACTCAGTAAATCAAAAATTACTAAAGATTTATTTGTGTGCAAGGTATAGATTCAAAATAACTGGATGAAGCATGAAACATAAGCGTTGTGCTTAGATTTTATAGAAGAACCAAAATGCACAAGGATTAAGGGTTGCATAGACCATGCGTAAGAAAAAAAACTTCATTTGATTTCTTTAGACTCCAAAGATTTTGGATTAACTCCAAAGATCTTGGAATCACCTTGGATTCCATGATCATTAGAGATGCATTGGATTTTTATCAGATGTATACATCTAAATCAACATATGGAGTTCTTTATGAACCTATAAAGGTGTGTTTAGTAAGCATTTAAGGCATCTATACAGAATCATATTGGTCTAAGAGATAATGCTCAATATAAAAGTGTGGTTAGGTAGGAAATAGAACACTTAATATCTTAGAAGGCAATAGTCATGATTTGTTTGAGAAAATCTAAGAGAGAGAAGATGGGCATTAACAATTTGAGAAACTCCATCGTCATAGAGTGAAGAACACATTATTGTATCTCACAATAAATGTAGCATGTAACTCACACCTATATATTGTAATTTTTATATTGTTAAACTAAAGAGTCGCACAATATTTTTGTGTACTATATGTGGAATTTCATTATTGTTGGGTTAGGATTTTTTAATTGAAATCCCATCCCTATGATTGCATCACACACCTACTTCTATAATCAACTCATCTACTAGACTTAAAAGACCAATATATCAATACCCTCAGGAATAAAACTCTCCAACTAATAAAATAATTGTATATAAAGTATATAAAAGTAAATGCTAAATATAGAAAATGTTGCTATATATATATATATATATATGAAAATGTAATGGTTTTCTATTTTATTTTAAAGGGTGAATGAAATTCAATAGGGATACAAAATACACAAAATACATTAAAGAGGTAATTGATTGATGGTCCACGAAATAAAGTCTATTTCAACACTTTTTTTAAATTAGAAACCTCTATTGTCTAGAGTGAAGAGCTTGTTGCATCTCATAAAAAATGTAGTGTATAGCTCATGTTTATATATTATAATTTTTTTACTATTAAATTTAAGAGTTGTATATATTTGTGTGTACTACGTTGGAATGGGAATTACATTGTTATTGAATTATAGAATTTTTAATTGAAAACCTCATACCTATGATTGGGTCACACATATACTCCTCGATAATCAACTCATCTATTACACTTAACAAACCAATATATTGATATCTTATGGAATATAACTCCCTAAATAAATATTAAAATATATAAAACTAAATACTAAATGTGTTCATATGTATATATAACCAATTTCTTATTGTTTGTGAGTGTCCTCATGAAAATCCATTGTTTTTATATTTTTTATTTAAAGGGTGAATAGAATTCAATTGGCATACAAATACATTTAAAGCTGTAATTTATTGATGGTCCACAAATAAAGTCTATTTCAACACTAAAAAAAGTTAGACAAACATGTAAGACAAATATAGAAAAGTAGTCGATATCACATATAATGTACTTCACTGGTTCGAAGAGGAAACTTGAAAGATATGCCCAACCAATTCAAAATCATAATAGAATTGTAAACAATATATTAATAAAATTGAATTGCTTTTCCCACCAAAATTCGAAATTATTATTAATAGGAAGATGTAAATTAGTCAAACAAAACAACATTCAATCGCTCGTTGCCGTCCAAAGTTTACACGGATTCGACGTCGTGATTAAATATGATGAATAAGTTTTTTTTCTCGTTTGTGTGCTGGACTTTAATGGATGATGTGTATTAAAACTTTACAACTAACGTGAAAAGGACGTGAGCCATGTGATCAACTTTTTCTAAGATGGTATAATAAGAGTATCCAATGAAATATAAACTTGTTTTTATAGGTTAGCATAGTTTTTCAACTAAATTGAAACATAAATACTTATATTTTAATTACTGAAAATTGATTTTTTTAATATTAATCGTAAGGTTAGAGAAAGGAATGATATGTCTATATTAATATTTATTAAAGGTTGATATTGGTTTATATAATTAAAAAAGAAATAATGTAAAGTGAATTTATCATGATAAATAGAAAGCAAATAGTCTAAGATAATAAGATCCAAAAAAAGAATTACAAATAGGGAAATGAATCTTATTGTTCTCTAGAAATATTTTTGATAGTCAAGGCGATTGAAGAAGAAGTTTTGTGGTAGGTGCACAAGGCTATGTGAATAATTGATTTTGCAACGTGTCACTGGGCTATCATATAATTTTCCAAGATGGCCATTGGACCTGTTCATAATGATGATATAGATTGTTGGAAGTAGGATGTATTATAACCTAGTGTAGGACTCTCCTGGCGATCTATGCTTGAAAAAAATTGCTCAATAAAGTAAAAAAACTCTTAAAGAAAGAGGCATACGCGCAATCTCTAGTCTTAATAAGCAGTTAATGTCTAAGAGATCCAAGAGAATATCTAAACAAGACAAAGAAGTGTCCCCTTATACCTAAGGTGACCACTCAGGGAGTTACCAAATTATCTTATTTAATGAATCATTTTCACCACATGAAATATCAATGAAGCAATGGGTGGGGTTGTGTCACATACGAAATGTAGGAGCCATACAAAGGATGGGGTTAAACCTTGTAGGCTTCACAATTTTCACGAAACAACACTCAATTAAAAGAAAACATGCATCAACAAAAAAGATCAAATGAAAACAATTGGAGATAGTAACACAACTAGGATGGTCTTATTTAGAGAACCAAATACATCAAACTGATTGTCAATGATTTAACCTTCACCCTTAGGAAGAGTTATTTTTACAATATTATCATGGTAATTTTAAATAGTCACTAATTTTGTGAGCATGAAGCTCACATCCCAGTCTATTCTTGAGCACTTTGAGTTCTCTCCAACTTGGAATTTTCGTTCTAAGGAAATTATCTCTATTTGTATAACCATTTAGGCCACCTTATAATACTAATTCTAAGGAATTAAAATAAAAGGTCCCATAGGACCTGAAAAAAGATTCAAAACATAATCAATTGGCCTTATTTAAAACTCGTTCCTTCAAACATTCAATTATTCCAAGCTTGTGGCTCGAAACATGATCACATGAACAACGTTCTGCACTAGACGATTACACAGTAGACTAAACATTGCATAGAGGAACCTCCTACTCCATAGATATACGTAATAGGACTTACGCACTCAACAAAAAGGAATGAATATATTCCACATATTTCCAACAACATACTTCTTCAATACACAACCCATAGAATAATACATAAAATGTAGAAAAAATGCAAAAATCACTGACTCTAACTATTCAAATATTGTGGGTTTGATACTGATTACATATGCACCTAAATTCTCGCTGCATCATACACCTTGGCTAATTTTTGAAATATTGATCTCATAGTCAACGAACCAATATGCCATATTATTGTCATATCTACAACACTAATCCTAGTCACCTCTTCAGTCCTCTTGCCTTTCCACTTGACCAAAATACTACGTGTACTCCTTGTTATGTGTCTTCCTCATTCGAGTGTCTATTATTCCTATGTTTTTTCACACTCCTTTTCTAGCATCTTTCTCCTCCAATATAATCTATCATCTTTTGATCCATGTTCATCCTCTTCTTCTTGTACTATTTGGCATGAATATATATACAAAAAAAATATATATACACACACACACACACACACACACTAACATTAGATATGTTAGAGATGTCAATGCCTTCAGGAAACTCATATCTCATAGTATTATGGTGTAAATATCTTAATAATTATACACTATCCTATTTTCTTCTACTTAAGATTATTGTATGTTCCTTTTTAGGAATATTTCCTTTCTCAAGTAGGTTGCGATCATGTTTGCAATTTTTATATTCAACTTCTCTATGTTTCTCATCTATGTGCTACTTGTATTGTGCATTCTTCTTTTTTTCAAAATTCTAGCACAATTGGTTGGTGGCACTTCCATTTTCTACACAAAATATCCTTCTTTTTATACTCATTGTATTCATTACAAAACGAGTCTCTCAACTCCACAACTCTTTTTTTACCATATATGATTTGGAATGGTATTATCCCATGTACTCCTATTCACTAAAATGTTATGGCTTGTGGCTCGAACATGATCACATGAACAACGTTCTGCACTAGACGATTACATAGTAGACTAAACATTGCATAGAGGAACCTCCTACTCCATAGATATTACGTAATAGACTTACGCACTCAACAAAAGGTGAATGAATATATTCCACATATTTCCAACAACATACTTCTTCAATACATGACCCATAGAATAATACATAAAATGTAGAAAAAATGCAAAAATCATTGACTCTAACTATTCAAATATTGTGGTTGATACATGATTACATATGCACCTAAATTCTCTGCATCATACACCTTGGCTAATTTTGAAATATTGATCTCGTAGTCAAGGAACTAATATGCCGTATTATGTCATATCTACAACACTAATCCTAGTCACCTCTTCAGTCCTTTTGCCTTTCCACTTGCCCAAATACTACGTGTACTCCTTGTTATGTGTCTTCCTCATTCGAGTGTCTATTATTCCTAAGTTTTTTTCACACTCCCTTTCTAGCATCTTTCTCCTCCAATATAATCTATCATCTTTTGATCCATGTTCATCCTCTTCTTCTTGTACTATTTGGCATGAATAAATACACACACACACACACACACACACACACACACACACACACACACACACACACACACACACACACACACTACATTAGATATGTAAGAGATGTCAATGCCTTCAGGAAACTCATTCTCATAAGTGTTATGTGTAAATATCTTAATAATTATACACTATCCTATTTTCTTCTACTTAAGATTATTGTATGTTCCTTTTAGGAATATTTCCTTTCTCAAGTAGGTTGTGATCATGTTTGCAATTTTTATATTCAACTTCTCTATGTTTCTCATCTATGTGCATACTTGTATTGTGCATTCTTTTGTTTTAACTTCTAGCACAATTGTTGGT
This sequence comes from Taxus chinensis, assembly GCA_019776745.2. Classification (NCBI taxonomy): domain Eukaryota; kingdom Viridiplantae; phylum Streptophyta; class Pinopsida; order Cupressales; family Taxaceae; genus Taxus; species Taxus chinensis. The sequence continues at coordinate 549,320,171 of CM034152.1, forward strand.
GCACTTCATTTTCTACACAAAATATCCTTCTTTTATACTCATGTATTCATTACACAACAAGTCTCTCAACTCCGCAACTCTTTTTTTACCATATATGATTTAGAATGGTATTATCCATGTACTCCTATTCACTAAAATGTTATAAGAAAATTATACTTGTGCTAAGGACGAATTCCAAATTCTTTGATTATCTCCTACCAAACATCTAAGAAAATATCCAAGGAATATATTCACAACTTTTGTCTTTCCATTAGTTTGTGGATGATATATTGAATTAAATTGTAACTTTTTATCTATCTTCTTACACAATGTTCACTATAAATTACTAATGAAATGTATATACCTATCAGACATTATATTGTGTAGTAATCCATGTAGTCTCACGACCTCCTTGAATAAAAGGTGTGTAATGTGAATCACATCACTAGTCTTCTAATAAGCAATGGAGTGTGCCATATTTGAAAATATATCAAGTACTAAAATAACGGAATAGAAACCCCTTTGTTTCCTGTGAAATTCTCAAACAAAATCTATACTTATGTCTTCCTAAGGATATTTTGAAATGGGTAAAGGCTGATATAGCCCTATATATCAAGATATTTTTGTAGCCAACTGATAAACAAAACACACTTGTATATAATTTCACACATACACACTCACTTTTTCCAAAGGTAACTCTCCCTTACTTGTGTTAAGGTTTTATTACGGAAAATTTTAAGGAATCCGCCTTAAAAAACTTATAGAAATCGTGATGAATATGGATAGAACCAGATTCACAGGGTTGGCGAATTATCCAAAAATCAGTGGTTGTGGCATTGGTGAAAAAGAATATAGTCTTTGAAGCAAGTTGTGGACGGAGTGGAAAATGAAGGGTAATTTATATGAATTATAGATTATTTTTAGCGAATACAAAAACTTATGTGAATTTTGAAAACATCCAATGGGATAGTGGCAAAATTTTAATTTTCCCCTAAATTTTGGATGATGAGTTGTTGGACCGTACACATGGCACAATCATGTTTTTCTACATCCATGTGCTCCATACCCTTTATAAATAGTGATGTGCTAGCAGCATAGTGATCGATATATACATATGGATTCATGACATCGTGAAGTATATTTTATTAAATTATTTCTAAATATTCTCTAGTGTTCGATAGATGAGTATGAATGAAATAGGATCTATTCTGGGATGAAGGTTCGAGACACCTACATTTTGAATGGAAGTCCCTGTTATAGGCCTAACAAAGTGACAACTGTCATCCACTACATGGTCATTGGTATTTGTCAGTTTTAACAACTGACTATCACTACTTTAAAAAAAACCAATCACGAGATTGACATTGCTACCCGAAGGACATATCTTTCTTATTTCTTATAAATACATCAACATGTATTAAATGTGGTATATGATTAATAAAGTTCCCTGTTTCCCATTGGCACATTTCTGGGTATCTTTTAAAGAATTGACTTTGGGGCATGAAATTGAAAGGTTTCACTATCTAGAACTCTAATGGTATAAAATTAGTCATAATAATCTATACTTATAAACAATCTTGTAATATATTAGGAATAACTAGGTATAATATTATTGTTATAGAAAAATAGATACAATCATTTACTATAAGTGTGTTAATATGTAACACACATTTTTCTCCTCATGTCCTGAACCTGATCTTGCCTAGGATTTTTACACAAAAACTTGTATATTATTATTTTTATGATTCCACTAGTGATAAATATTGAATTTTTTCATTTAGGTGTGTTTTTATGTATTATAACTAAGTTTTGAGGTTTTTGGAAATTTTGGTGTCTATATAAGTACTACTAATGTTGACTGTGTATGTCAGAGAAAGGAGGCTTGATTAAGACTTGGATTTGTGTAGTTTTTTGTGTTCTTTTGATCTTACAAGGACATTTAAATTATTAATATTGTTAGAATAATATGGGAAGGTGGAATTGAACCTCTATAAACCATTAGGAAGGTTCCTAAAAGCTTGATCTAGTCTAAGTCCTCCAAACTGCCATTTAGACCTAATAGCCCTATTAAAAGTTTGATGCCCATTTAATCTTGATAAACTAGTGGATCTGTAAAAAAAATATTTATTTGTGATTATGAGGTTAGGTGAAATTCATTAAAGCATTAAGAGAAAGTGAATTTATAACAATCCCTTGAAAAATTAATAAAGTGGCTTTTAGCCTAATAGGCCTAGTTAGTGCAAAACAAAACTTCGGTATACAAATGATTCTAAATCCTTGAATGTAAGAATATTTTACATTGTGTATGACGTGAATAATCTTGAGAATTCTTGAGAAAGGTAATTATAATTCTAAGCTCCAAAATATCATGTTAAACCAAAGAAGAGTTGAACTTTGTGGTATAAAGAGGAAATAAATGAAAATAGAGTTGTATTGTTTGTCAAGTGAGTTTTCATGACTTTGAACAAGGATATGAGAGTGGTTGAATGCTAAGAAGGAACAAGGTTATCCATTTGTCCACATTTATTAATACAAACAAGTTTTATTATTTAAGAAGAGATCTAGTTATGGGAATTGTCACAAATCCGTAATCAAGTTTTGTGTCACATACCATTGATAGTTACACCATAACGGCATCAAAACATTTCCTAAATACATAAAAAAATGTAATAAGAACCACTTCATAAACCCTTGGGACTTGACTTGACAAATGATAATAGGAACCACTTCATAATTCTTTCCTCTCATTCCCACATTTCTATTACTTTTTACACCCTTGACAACTTGTATAGATGGGATTTTTCTGTCATCTATGCCCCTAATACATTACATGGTAGAAGAAAAATCTGGAAGGATCTTTAAAGTTTCCAAAATAGCTATCCTAACTGGAAATGGCTTGTCATGGGTGATTTTAGCACACCTCTTTCCATTGGAGAGAAAAAAGGTGGTACTTCTGATCATACATAAGGAATGGATGATTTAGCTGATTTTATTTGTCACTCCAATCTCTTAGATTTATAACTTTATGGAAATCCATATACTTGGTCCAATGGTATAATTGGAGAAAACCTTATTCAATTTCTTCTTGAAAGAGCAATCATCTCAACTGACTAGATTTTAAGTCAATATTTTCATCTTTCTTCTCTTCCCCAGAATTGGATCAGATCATAACCCCATTGTTCTTAACATGATGAATAATGAGAGACCTACTCATCCCTCAGTCAAATTCAAGATGTTTTTTTTGGATCATCCGGCTTTTAATGACATAATTAAGGAATGGTGGGGATTGCAAGTACAAGGGACATCCCAACTCATATTTGTGCAAAAACTCAAAAATATAAAAAAGAAAGTAAGGTCTTGGAACAAAACAATTTTTGGCAATATATTCATTAAAAAAAATATCAAAGAGGATATTGAAGCCTAACAAAAGAAAGTTGCATAAATAGGAATGAATCAAGAGGACTATAGATGTGAAAAAGCACTTTTGGCTGATTTCCACACTATTTGTGCAAGATAAGAATCTTTCTAGAGACAAAAATCCAAATCAGTGTGGCTTAAAGAAGGGGATAAGAACACAAAAAAAAATCATATGAAAACTCTCAAGCATGGGGCCCATAATAGGATTTCAGAAGTCACACTTCAGAACATAGATACCAAATATGGTCTAAACTGTATTAAGGATGAAGCTATTAAGTTTTACAACAACTTGTTAAATGTCTCTCTTTCCTTGTTAGCAGAAGCAACAAATACTCTTCTAGATTATATTCCCAATAATTTTGTGAATCCCGAAGAATTTTACATTCTTAGTAAACTTGCTTCTATGGAATAGATTTAAAAGGTTATTTTTTCTATAGAGGGAGACAAATCCTCATGACCTAATGATTTTTCTACTTTTTTCTATAAAAAATTATGGGATATTTGTGTTGATGATCTCCTCAAAGAATCCAATGAATTCTGTAGGATAAGTAGAATTCTGAAAGAAATCAAAAATAATTTTATCATCCTTGTTCCTAAAAATATTGGGGTCAAAGACTTAAAACAGTTCATGCCTATAAGTATTACTAACGTCCTTTAGAATATCTATACTAAAATTCTTACTTCTAGAATTCAACCGCTACTCCCTTGCATCATTTTCCAGCCAACATGGAGGTTTTGTGAAAGGAAGGATTATTCAGGATGGGGTGGTTATGGTTTATGAAACCATTCATTAAATGGAAAAAGGTAAGAAATCAGGCATGGTTTTAAAATTAGATATGAACAAAGCCTTCGACAGGGTTTCCTGGATCTTCCTAGATAAAGTTATGGAGAAATTTTGGTTTGATTCCCACTTGAGAAAAATCATGAGCACTGGTATCTCTTCCTCCATTTTTTTTGTAATTGTTAATGGTAATCCATTGGGTTTCTTCCCAAGTAGTAGAGGCATCTGCCAAGGTGATCTAATCTCTCCCATTATCTTCATTATCATGGTGGACAATCTTAGCCACACCATAGCAAGAGTTGTCTCCCTAGGATTTCTTAATGGTTTTAAGCCTACTTCTTTGGAGATCACGGTCTCTCATTAGAAATTTTCAAATGGCAATATTATTATTTTTCTTTCTTCTATTCTTGAAGCCAAAACGATGAAGAATTTCCTTCAACTCTATGAAGAGGCCTTAGGATAATAGATTCATTTTGATAAAATCTTTCTATACTTCTTTAACACTCCACTCGTAAGACAAAGGAAAATTACTCAAATTTTAGGGTGTGATATCAAATCTCTACCCACCACTTACCCTGGTCTTCCTATTGGTATTAACAAGGTACCATTGAGTCTTTGGAATGCTTTACTTGACAGGTTTCAGAGAAATCTTTCTAGTTAGAAGGGAGCTACTCTCTCTAGTGCGGGAAAATGTCTGCTTATCAAAAGCACGATTCAAAATCTACTAATCTATATCATGTATCTCTTCTTCATTCCTGATGCCATTGCAGAGAAAATTGAGAGAATTCTAAAAACCTTTGTTTGGACAGGTACAAAAGATAAAAATATATTTTACTTGGTAGCCTTGGATAAGGCTTGTAACAACAAAAAATAGGAGGTATTGGAATTAAAAAAATCAGGACTATGAATACAACACTAGTTTAAAAAATGAGATGGAGATTAATCAAGGAGGAGCATCCTTGGGTAGATCTTATTAAAGAAAATTACCTGAATCAAGGCAACTTTCAGGGTTTTTCAATAACGCTACTCATCCTAATGGTTTAAAATTTTGGAACAATTTGGTTAAGATACGAAAATACCTTGAATCGGGAGGTAAATGGATTTTTGGAAATGGAGAAAACATAAATTTTTCAGATGATAGATGGGAATATTTTCACAATCTTAGCAACAATGGGAATTGGTAACAGCAAAAAAATAGCCTTACAATAGGCCTGATACAATAGGTCAGTGGATATATTCAGAACATTGAAGGTAAACTACATTTGAAAGCTCTTGAGTCTATTCTTCCAGATCAAAAGGATCTTCTTTTGGAGCTTCAAAACATTCTCAGGAATATCCCCATCAACCAAATTCATGCCAAGGATGAATTTATATGGTCTTATTCTTTTGATGGTAACTACATAGTGAGATCAAGTTATCAAATTTATGCTAATGAATCTGTTTGCAACTTTCCTTGGAGTAAGATCTAGTTCAAATAACTCACTCTGAAAATAAACCACTTCTTGTGGTTTGTTCTAAACAAGATTATGCTAACCATTGATAACCTTATAAAAAATGGGTTAACCATGCCTAATAGATGTTACCACTATAATGAAGATAATGAAATTATCCATTATCTTCTTTTGCACTTCCCTATAGTTGGTGCTCTATGGAATCATATTTTCAACAGGTTTGGTATTGTTTGGTCTTTCCTAGATGACATCATATAGGTCTAGGTTCAGTGGCAGCCTCTTTTCAAACATACTTTACTTTAGAGGCTTTGGATACTCATCTTCCCTCACACTATTTGGAGAATTTGGAAGGCTCACAACTCTCTTATCTTTAGAGATACCAAAAAAAATATCAAAAGTATTATGAATGAAATTATAGTTGTAGAAAAAGAAAACTTCCTGAAGTTCAAACTCCCAAAAAAATCATAGTATCCTAAAGAAGAGGAGAAATACTTAAAGGCCTGGAATATTAATGTTCAAAAAAATTCAATTTCCCTACCCAACACTAATAAATATCATGTTCAGTAAATTCCCCCAACAGATAGTTGGTTTAAGTTAAAATTTTATGGTGCCTCTAAAGGAAACCCATGGGAAATCGATGGAGGAGGCCTCATTAAAAACCAACAAGATCAACTAATTTCTTATTGTGCAGGCCCCATGGTAAATCAATCCAATCACTTTGATGAGGCCCTTTGCACTCTCTAGGGAATCAGAATGGCTAGGATTCTCAATGTAAACAATCTCATTGTGGAGAGGGATTCTTTGAACATCATTAACAACCTCTTTGGAACCCAAACACCCAATATGACCATTATTTAATTTATTAAGGAAGTTAATAATCTATGTAATGGTATTAATATTAATATTCAACATGTGTACAGAGAGGGTAATAGTGTCACAGATGCACTTACTAATGTAGGTGTTCACATGAATAAGTATAGTGAGTGAAAAAGTGACAAGGACCTCCACTGCATAGGTCACTCTATCATCATTAATGAAGCTACCACCTAACCCATCATTACAAATTAAGCGGTGGCCTATGCATGTGTGGAAATTACCTCCTTGGTACTTAGAATAGACCAGATTTATTCATTTTTATTTAATCCTGCCCTTGAATACTGAGGGCATCTATATTAAGGAACATCATTGGAGTAAGAAGAAGGTTTTTATCTGGGTATCAGTCCAGTATCTAGGCTATCAAATTCCTATCAAAAGGCATGTTTGTTGCTACCACCAATCTACAATAAATTTGCCACCATTTCCATCCACGATGGGAGGGCCACTATGCAGAGTAGAACTAGTTTTCAACCCCCAATGGTAACATAATGATAAAATTTTGGAATACCTCAATGTTGGAGGTTTCACGTGCTTCATACAATGGATCAGGGGCCATGATCAACATATCTCTCTACAATTTGTAGCTAATTAGAAAGACAGATATATCAATTTTAAGGGTAGAGACTTCAACATTTCAGAACACTTCATTTCCTTCATCATGGGTTTGAGCATGGAGGGAAACAAATTCTTTCACAATAATTTTGTCAAGGATGCAGAGGAAAGGATCTTCTAGGACAGTTGTTGTTCTATTGTTTCTGAGCTGTTGTTAGTCTATTGCTGGGCTTCTTATAGGTAGTTGGCCCCTACCTTAGTACTCTTATATTTTTTATCTAGCTTTTTGGATTTTGGTTGGGGTGTGGCCCCCATGTTTCAAAAAACCACAATGTACTTTCATGTCTTTCTTGGTTGTTGAGCCTTATTTATTGTACTGCAAGGTATGGTCCATTTAAAACCATTTACCTATAATAAAAAAAATATTTGATCAAATAAACTTAAATAGTTATATATTATACAAGTACACTTACACAACAAATATTTTACATAATTTTACAAAAGAATCTTTTTTAAAGGATAACACGTAATGGATTTAAATAATGAAAACTATTTTGAAAAAAAATAATAAATTAATAATCTAAATTTACAAAATTTCCAACTTTATTATCTAAAAAAAAAATACATTACAAAGGAAAAAAATATTGATACTGTTTTTTAATTTTTAAAATTTAAAATTTCCTTTTTTTTCCCCGAAAGGAAAAAAATCAAATTATGGTGTCAAAATTTAATACTTACAACTTATTTTGTCACTTTTCCTTATACATTAATTGGAAATATTTTAATCACATGCAAAAATCTAGAAAAATGATTTTAAATTTTAAAATTTGAATTAATAGATCATTTTTGGGAAATTCACTTGGCATCACCATTAATTTGTGTCATTGACATTTACCTCACATGGGATACATTTATATTTTAGTTTTCCACCAACAATTTTCTTTAAATTTTTTTAGTCCAGTGACTAGTCCTTATTATGCTTGATCAATTAAATTTGTTTCTTCCAATGTTGTAATGGTGTCTATTTCTACCACTAGATGATACAATTTTTTTGAAATATCCTCTGAATTCCTCCAAGGGAATTTCAATTTGGTAGGAGGATTCTACAAAATTAAATTGTTGTTGTAATGTGTTGGAGTTCTTAGGTGAAGAAAAATTTGAGTGGGTCAATCCATCACTGATGGAGGTAAGATGAAAATTTTGGCTCAAATTGGTGCATATATTGCATGTGTTTTATGTGTATCAAGCTATTTTACATAATTTCATTCCTATGGAGGATCATATTTTTGTAAAAACAATTAGCTCTATATGGTCAGATAATTAGATATTCTTATTTCTTCTTCGTGCCTCTGAACCTATACCCTACGTTTCCCCCTCTAAGGTGGAATCTTAATTTCCTATATCTAATATTTTGATTCTCTCTAGTGAATAAAATGGAATTTAGACATTTGTGCCTAAATTTAGTGGACTAGGTAGGCCAACGAAGAAGAAGATTGTAGTACAAACACCATAATTACTCTCTGTCTCTCAGGCTTCTTCATAGTTCTTGTGAAATTCAAGGGCTTGTGCTAGAAACAAAGGAGGCACTTCATACTTTGTAAATTATATGTACATTGTAATATATGTGAATTTGTAATTCACACATTTTTTACCTATAAGGGAGAGGACCCCAAAAAAATCCTCACTATTAAACTATTACCAATTGAGTTATTGACTGATTTCTTGATGTTTATAAATATTCAAGAATTGAGTTAAGACTATTTCCTATTTTCTATTATTTTTGAGTCGTTTAATTGATATAAAAGTTATTTTTTGTGAAGTTGCAAGCTTTCAACTATGAATGTGACTTACTTTTATTTCAAATCCTCTCTTTAAATAGGCAATAGATGTATCAATCAACTCCCTTTTTATAAGATTAATCTCCTTTCCTCTTTATATATTTCTTCCTTTATAAACATCAACACATAATATGCTCTGAGTTATAAAATAATTACATAACTTAAAAGTTAAGGATTATCTTACTAATTCTCTCTTCTAATTGTTGGATACAAATGGTGTTCAATCTCTCTCATGAACTTATACTCCATCTGGTGTTTCCCAGTTTTACACCCCAAATTAATTGGCTACAATTTATAAACAAGTGTCATCCAAAAGATGTCTTTAACAACTTGGAATGAAATTCCATTCAGAATGCTATGCTTTAATATTAGAGGAGAACTCACTTAAAATATACAAAGGTGAATTTTGATGTGGTTTGTTAGAAAACACGTGCTAGATATGGAAGGATAATGTAATCTGAAAAGGAATTTTATTACTAAAATAAGTATTACAGAATAACACTACAAAGTAATTGTATTGTGGCTCAACCCTACGCCTTCCCAAGCTACAACTATTGAAATCATGTTGTGCTCCTAATAGGCATCAATTTTTTTTGTTCATGAATTAAAATTTCCTTTATTTCTAGTCATTCTTCTAATTTATAGGTTTGATGATGTAAGTGACGTTATTAGAGTCCCATTTGTGTGTTCAAACCTTGGAAGATAAGGCTCCTTTTCTTTGGAACCTGAAATTTTGTAACTGTGTGAGTTTTTATTTTTACATGTTTGGAAATTTTTGTTCCACCTTCGAGACCTGACTTAAGGAATACTTTAAGTGTTTGGGGGTATGTGGGCCTTAGAATCAATTTTACATTTTTTTGTAAAGTTGAAAACTTCAATTGCACCTCTAGAACCTGAAAAAGGAATATTCCTCCATTTTTCTGACTTTTCTACAAATTGAAATACTATGCAAATGTGTCAACTTTCAACGTCTTCCCTGGGTCCCGAAAAAGGGAATATTGATATAATTTTAATGCTACAAGGAAGAAATCAACTTTGAAGTTTATAACTTCATAGTCATTGCAAGACTGCAAGTTGCACTTCCATCCTCAAGCCCTGATAAGAGGGATATGTGCCAACATATGGTTATAGGTGGAATTATACAATAAGTCAAACCTTATAGCCTCGCAATTGGTAGTATCACAGTTTCTGTAATACTGTTAACTCCTCTTGTACCCTTTCCATCATAAGTAAAAGACATGTGTCAATGCTTCGTGGATCATAAAATTAAAACAAGTTGTCAAGCCATGTATGAAGACCAAGAAAATGAGTGAGTAACATATCAATTTGATAAATCTGATGTGGTTAATCTATATGTGTGTACGTACCATATTCAAACATAAAATTAAATCATAGAATCAACATTTACAAATATTAAAAAGGTGTGGTGATATGGCCACCATTAATGAGAGCATGTGGAGAGATATATGATTTAAGTTAGTGATTAATTCCACACTTTGCATTCAAATTTAGAGGTTTTTGAATTCCCTGGAGCCTTAGAACGAAAAGAAGCCCTAATTCTTACATTTAAGTCAAGAAAACGCCATTGTCAAATATGTACTAGTGCTTGGTTGCTCAGTTTGGTTCAAAGGAATAATGCAATTACTTTTTACATGTGTGAGGTCTTGTATGAGGTAGCCTTGTATTTTATGGTATTATAAGGTTCCACATATAATTAAGGAAATAATGTGCACATCATAAGTTCTTATTAGTCCACTCCTCGAAGAAAGTTGTCTACTCTCTTACCCTACAATAATGAAAATCATATTGAATGACATATGGACCCTATCCCACCCTACTTATAGCATAGATAGGTTAATAGATACAAATATAGGCAATGTAGATGTAGATAATATCCTCACGAGGCTGCATGTATATGACATGAAGGAAATCAGGGAGAAAATTGACATAAGTGTCATTTCCCTAGCAACTGCATTTCCCCCATTAGTGTAATATCTGACATTTGTATGGAGATGTGCCAAAAATTGGGTGAATGAATATAATTGTGTCCCACTTGGTGGCCAAAAATATTTTAAAATCTGACTAGTAAATAAATATTTAAAAATACTATTAAAACTTTTAAAAATTAGGTAAATTATGGATTCCCTGCGCCTTGGTATATTTAAACTCTTAAAAATGAATGTTTGGTAATTTTATACATGTTTGGTCATGTTTTGGTTGTTGGATATAATATTTTGAAGGATCAAAAACTACAAAAAGTGGGACACAGTTGTATGCTTTGACCCAATTATGACTCTTAGAAGATGAAGGCTAGATATAGAATTGGTGCTATGGTTTTATCTTTAACATTAGATACATTTGATGAGACGTTAGGGCTCGTTGATGTTGAAAAAGTGGAATAAATTTCATTGGAAAAGGAAGACAAGTTTTGCAGTGAAAAAAGTGAATTTTTTTCCAAGTTATTTAATAACCAATGGCTTGAAAAATTGAGGATCTCTACTACTAGAATCACTAAGAGGTTCAACAAGGTTAACTTTACTGATGAGATTGGGGACCTCATCACCTTGTTGAATATAATTGTGTGGAATGAGTCAAATTTTGATTACCATAATTGGATGCTTAGGTATATCCAATTCATCATAAGTGGAAAGACACTTATCTATTGGGGAGATATTATGAATGACTATATGCATCAAAAGCTCATAGATTTGGAAGTGTAAAGTAAAAAAATTCCAAGACAAAATATGAATTCTACGTGATCTCATTTCTTGTATAAAACATTACATGCCTTATGTCATTTCCAGGATTAGTGAAGTCTAAGGATTTTACACAATTTAAGGTATATGATGTATACCTATAACTCAACTTGGAGATCCAAAATTATAACTACATGTTGGTTCATTATTCATTAATTTCCCTTGATATTTGTTTGTTCAATCTTGAATGGGAATACTATATAATATTAAACAATGCAAAGAGAGGTAATCACTAAATATAAATGTTATTTCATCCAATTGAGATTCTCCAACTTACATTAGGATAAGTGACTTCTAAGGTACACCATACATATGTAACGTAGGTACTTAAATGATAAATGAGTCACTACTTGAGATGTCAAGACAATCTTGTGGATGTCCACAACCTCTTTAGTATGAAAGAATAAAACCAATTTCAAGTTCCCAGTTACTATTGGGAGATATACATACTCCAATTTGGTTAAATCCAAGACTCCTAGAAGCTAAGATATGATCATATCCATCATGCATAAATTCCAAGGCCATGCCCATTTATGACATACAAATGGATATTACATGGATCCTTTGGCAGTACATATGAAAATGAGCCTCATTATGAGGATTACTATATTGACTGCAGGAATTAGGAAGAGCTGAGACTGTTGAGACTTCTCTAGAATGACCCTCACAAAAATCATTAATTATAAAATTTTAGTAGTTTCCTGAGGTCCTGGAGGATAAAGGATACACAATGATAAAATATTACATACATAAAAATATTGAAGCACGATACAATGGTTCTACCTATTAATTCGGTATATGGATGAATACCATGTCCTTACATGAAAGGAATATTGACATTATTAAACACACTCTCTTCTAGTTGATAAGAACAGGGAGTTGATGTTTCCCTAGAAAATATTACATTTTTAAGAGAAATACAAGGTAAACTAGTTACAATGAAGAACATACTTATACCTATTGAGAAAGTGGCCATAGGTTTATATCCTTTGAAGGGAAAATATCCACAGGTTTCCATCAAGGATACCTACTATAGAGGTGGTGGAAGAAATAAGTGTAGTGGCTAGCAAGACAAGGACATATGTGTCTTAGTTGACACATGTATGACTAGGGATATCTTGAGGGAAAAAATGAAGGATGTGCCTTCTAATTCAAGCCTCTCCACTACAATTTATCTCACATCCCACTCCTAAGCCCATAAGTGACTGATACTCAAAGGAAATCCCAAACAAGTGCATCATCTTTTAGCTTCTAGGAGGATCATCCAATAAGAGAGAAATGGATTAGGGGAAGTGTTTCACAAAGGAATATCCCCGGATAAGTCCAACATTGGAGCCCATCTCTTGTGGAAAATGAGGAGAATACAATCACTAATAATTTTGTGAGAATGAAAAGGGAAAAGGTAAAAACACGTGCAGGAGAAATGGCGATCTAGTGTATATTAGTAAGGATCTTCTCCAGGACTTGAGATAATTATCAAAAGTATTCGAGATACCCTAGAGGTAGTTGATACTACCCCACCTCCTATGTTATAATAATTCCTTGTCTCAAACCCTAAGTCAAGAAGATAAATTGCGAGATGTTCTTGTAGCTATGTGGAATAAGAATAGAAAGGACACATCTCATGAACAAGTCTTCGTTGACTTATTGCATGGCATTAAATCAAGATGATCGTGGCTAACATTCATACACAACAACATTTCGAAGATGCATCTCACTCAAGTTACATCAATTGAAGAGAAATGAGGAAGCTCAATGTATCAAAAACAATCCACCATAATAAAGGTTACAATGAAAAAGGTAGAGAAACCAAATGTTGAAGAATCTTTCTATTGGTAGAGATACTGGATAACTAAATGGCTATGGACCCTCTTCAATAATATCTACACATAGTAGAAAAAGAAATTAATAACAATTTATGAAGTTGTTCATAAAATTAGAGAGATAGAGGTTCATGATCAAACAAAAATACAAATTGAGACTATTTAGGAATCTTCTTCATCTAGGAAATAATACGTTAAAGTTGAACTTATTGAACCTACAAATACAAGATACTCCATACCCTTCAAATGAGACAAGAGGAGAAGTGGACATATAAAGGGGTATAGGAGTATGAAACCTAGGTAAAATTGGCTGAAAATTTGGAGACACCACAAGAACATGTTAATGATTCTGGCATATCACACTCTCTGAGTCAAAAGAAATTATGATTGTACCAATTTGCCTCCCAGATGCAATAAGACTTAATGGTAAGGAAGAACTATGAGTGAAAAATGGTTGGGATCAGTACTCCCAAATAAGAGGAAAGTAAGAGTGTAGATAGTATGAATTAGATCTTTGAGAATGTCATCCTCTCCTTATTAGGCCATCCAAAACACCAAAGCGAGCCCAAATTTTGTTAAGAACAATGGTGGGACCTCAAGGAGGTCAGTTTCACGTAGGATATTCTCAACTCCATAGATTTTGATGTTTTAAGGTATGAAGCCACCCCATCAGATTACCCAGATCACAAAAGTCCCATTGGCTAAATTGACCATAGAGAGTCTCATATATTAAGTAATTATGGAAATGAGTGACATCTCTTCTAAAATATAGATAAAGACAAAGAGACAAAGAAACAACTAATGGAAAGAATTGAGATCGTGTCAAATTACGTGTAGAGGTTAGATACAACCTCCCTTGGAGAGATCCAATAAATTGTTGTAGATATAACCCCAAAAGCATTAAATAATGGTGATGATTTCAAATAAAGGGGGAGGCCATGTTAAGGAGTGGGAAAAGGAATTGATAAGTAGAGGAAACAAATTCCTCAAATATATAATTAAATGTTACAACCAAGTGTTGTGAGAAGATAGAGGAAAGTAAAAGTATTAATTGAACAAGTATCATATAGAAGTTGCAAAATCACAGCACCCCCGGAATGTTGATCAGATTTCTAGGTTGATCACAACTATGCGATGACTAGTGTGATTGCACAACATGGAAGGAATTTCTCCAAGTCGTGGGACTTGCAAAAATGAGAAAGGAATCTCCAGTATGAAGGCTGGTTCCTGATTCGAGATTGATCAGATGCACACGAAAAATGCAGAGGGTTTACATTCAAAACCTAATCTAATCTATGCCAAGGAGACAGAAGGGTAAGTAAGATGCATAAGAATAAACCTAAAAGCTAAACAGAGGTGATGCATCTCGAGGAATGATAGATACACCTATCTTGCCATATAAACATGTAACCATTCAAATTTAGATGGCAAGATTTGCACAGATAACACATCATATTTGCAGTGAAAGATCCAAGAGGATTGCAATTATGATTTCATTCAGAGAGGGTTGAGAATCCATTTCCACAGGTACATTGCATTACTTGCTCCAACATGATCGATACAATAGGACTAGCGCAATTTCTAATGCCAAGTGGCACCATTTTCATTACAGTTTTAAATGGGAGGTTTGAACTCCACAATATTTCGCCTACCATATAGAGGATAGAAGGGAGACCCCAAAACAAGAATGTTTCAACACCTTAGATACAGAAGCCCCTCCTTACAATTTATAGGAAGAATGAGAGAGGGAAGAGAGATTTAAATCCATATCTGACCCTCTTTAACCACTATCTATTTTTTGCATTTAATTCCACTCCCCATTCTACTATGGTGGTCAGGTGAGAACCCTATTTCAAAAGCGGAAGAACTGTATTTTGCATTTAAGCTGGTTGTTGAAACGTAACAAACTCTTCATGAGACCAGGGATCACGTGATTAAGAGGCAGTTTGTTTGCAAAAGTAATATTCTCCACTCTTCCAAACTGAACTTCAATAATAGTTCAAAAACTATTCCTTATTGACCCTGATAATCATGGTCGATAATTTACAGTTAAGAATAGCTCATCCATTGATATGAAAGACCACGTGACAAATCCAAGCTCTGGATCGAAAGTTATGGTGATTCTCAAGGATCATTAGGGCAAAACAAGCCATAAACGGATCGGCGGGAAAATATTTGAATTAAAGAACGAAGCTCTGCCACTATAGTTATGACACGTGTTATTGCTCTAATTCATCCGCGGGTTCATCCTTTGAAAATTTCTACTTTGGTGCCCTTACATTTAATATTCTTGCCACTTGGACATTGATGGCACTATTCTATATGGCTCCCTTATATAAATTGATGTATTAAACACTATTTGTCCATGTTTTCAGTTAGACATTTTGGTATGTAAATGAGAATATCACTTTGAGGAATATAGATTTCCCATGTAATCTCCCCCGTTTACTCCGAATCACTCAAATATCCAGGATGTCGCTTTTTTGGTTATTGTCATAGGACGCGGGCCCTTCACTGACCTAAATTCCCTTTTGTATTTTTCCTTTGGAAAAATTTTCAAAATTTTCCCGCCAGGCCGATGAGGTGAAGACTTACGTGGCGAGACTGACTTCGTTGGTGGCTCCTTGAGTGTATTTCCACGTCCCACGCGTCCCTCGCATACCTTTGGCCTGGTTGTCCCAGAACAAGTACCTACGTTTACAAATATACTCACGAACCGCTCGATGTCGGTAGCATCTCCTTGATATCTTGTATCAATGAAGGCGAAGACACGTGGCGAGAGGTTGATTCGTTGGTGGCTCCTTCGATCTTTCCGCATCCCACGCGTACATTTTGGCCCGGATGTCCCAATACTGCCTCGAAATGGAAAGTCTCCTATTGTCAGGCCGAAATGGCCTGTTCACGTACTCCACGTACTTTTGGCTCGGATGTCCTAGACGTTCCTGGGACAAATATCTTCTGGACTTGCCCAATGATATGGACAATGAGTTTGCGCCAAGACCGGCCGATCCGCGTCCCATTGCGTCGAGATTTTGGCCCGATTATGTCCCAGACTGCCTGGAGATTGCAAATATCTCCGAACCGCCCGATCATGGAATGACCCTTGCACCAATTTTTGTTTACGATTCATGTCCCATGCGTACTCAATGTATGTCCCAATTGTTCCCAAACCGAGTTTGAGAACAAAAGACTTAGGTACATGTTTGTAGGTGTCCTGGAGGTTTCGGCCGATTCGGCTTTGTCGTGTCTCAACGATGCAAAAACTGTCCATCGCGAGAGAAACTATTTTTGGACTAGGGGGTACTTAGTCGATTTATACAACTGTTTTTCGGCCCCAGATCTGTGTGCCTACGACGAGACCTTAGTTCAATCCGAACTAGTGACAACCCGATGGCCCTATGTAGACCCGAGAATGCCTCAATATTTCAGTCCTGCAAAGTTTATGAATAGCATTTTTTTCACATTCAAGCCCCAAAAAAGGACTCGTATAGGGATATTCCTTTACTTGGATGGGAGAGTCTAGAAAAAGGCCGAGGGGACCTCGAAATACATGATTTTGGGCCTTGAATCAAGTCTACTTGCTATGGGGATTGAAAAGGAGTATCTTGATGCGTGTTATCAAAATTACCTTAAGGGGTGAATTTTGGATAATTTCAATGCTTAATCAAACAAATTTTGAAGATAGAGGGATGGAACTTGTTTCACTTTATACCCTGTCTTAGAGATCTTTTTCACAAGTATGGATGATGAGGTGGTGGAAAAGGAAGGAATAATACCCTTATTAGTTCACTAAGGGATACAATATGACCTATCACCAGGGGGCTATCGACCTTTCATAATGTGACTTTGTTACGTCAATGGGTGTATCCATAAGGAAACACTAGTGTACTCACTGAGGGAGATAAGAAGGAAGGTACGTCAATGAAATTGATTCTCAAACATTGAGGAAATATTACACTCTTCAAAGATACATATACTACAAGGATATCATGTAAATTTTAGACTTTTCACTAGTTGAAATTTTATTAAGTATCCATGCACCATGTTTTATGAACTTATGTAATATTCCAAAAGATTTCAATTATCTGATTTCAAAATGATCAAGAAGTCCTCAACTTCATTTGGAGAAGTAGCATTTATAAATTGGCTTAAGAGGGTTATCAAGACAGAGGAGAGCTATGATCTATTTAATGGTTGGACTAATTGGAGTTTTATCAAAACAAGAAATAAACCACTTTTAAATACACTTTTTTCTTAAGATGGTGCCTAGAAAATCTTATCGTTTAACTCCTCAAACTTTGCTCTCAATCTCACTTCCTCTTTTCTTAGTTTTATAATTCTCTACTAGCATTGTTTTCTTACATTTTAGGCATAAATTTGAATTTACGTACTCAATCAACAAAAAAATGGACATTCTCAGATACCATTTTTGTGAGTTTTATTGATCCCCAAATTTTCAAATCTTGAATCTAAATAAAAAATCCTTTCCTAATATGATGACATACTAATTAGGTCTCTCTAGCTATATAGGTCTGTCTACAGGCTAACTGTCAGATATATCTTGTAAAGGATAATTTCTTATTACTAAAACCATTCAAGATTATCTTTTCCATGATGTTTACGATGTTAGGTTATAAAGATCAAGGTTTAGAATAGAGATTCAACTCCCATGATGAAAATATGAGTTTAAACCTTAGGAAACCCCCTGTCTCAAGCTAAGAGACCGCCAAACTGTAATATCATGAAAATTAATAATCTTCAAGCCTCACTATTTGATCCACAAGTATATTTTTACCTTCTCTTTAATTCCATTCTACTAGTAAAGGGGAAACCATGAATATAAAGTCAACAACAACCAAGATTTATATTATGCATGTATGTTAGAATAGGAAATATAATCCCTCACTGCATATAACTTGAAGATCTAGAGTCTCATTCGAAGATAACTTCACTAGCTTGCTTTAATACTAAATAAAAAAATGGTATTCCATACATTATTAGGAATTACACACATCATTTTCAACGGTAAGGATATCTAGGTTTGTTTAAAACTATAAGAGACATTATATACAATCATGTTTACTAAGTTTTTACATGCATGTAGTGCTATATAACAATATTTCCAACCTTATACTATGCAATAATACTTCAATCCCCTTTTATCACTTGGTTCCCATAAAATTCACTTAGTCATAGAGGTCACAAGTATACTATATAGTAAAGAAGCCCTGTAAAACCATAGTTTTCACAGTGATGACATAGTTATTCAAGTTAATGAATGGATGATATACTAGAAACCATAATGTTTACTCCTTATCTAATCCTTTTTTATCTTCCCACATTTGATCATAGTCATTATATTAATGCTCAAAAATTAGAATTTTCAAGGGAGAAGACAAGTTTCCATACAAAACAAAGCTACAATATATGTGTATACTATACTTTTTTACAAACCTTTGTGATTTCCTCCTTTATTTTTCCTTCCTCAAACCTCCTTTTATTGAGGAATGACCCCGAAAATCCTTCAAATTTTATCTCATTCTCTCTCCTCTTTACATAACCCTAACTAACTCACAAACTTTCATATGCCCATGCTTAAACACAATGAGGCATATTTGTAACTTTTAAAACATTTATTAACTTACATACAACCTAGGACCCATGACAACATGCCAAGACACCTAACACAATTCCCTTAAAAACATTAAAACCTCCTTTAATCCACTTTACAAGCTAATTCCTTCATTATCAAGTATTACAAATTTAAATCCCATTTTGGAGGGAAAATAACATTATGGAGAATATTAAATTTTTCTAGACTTCTCGCAAACATGAAACGATCCAAAATCCCTCCCTAAGACCTCTAAGACACTCCAAAAACTAAAGATCATGACAAGAAGGATGAGAATCACTTTGATGTTCTTCATTCTCTAATGATCTTGCATTATAATATATACGGTAGATGGAAAGAAAAAATAAACTATATTTTGTTACTCAGCAAAAGAGGAGCATATTTCCTTCCTTACCATTTTCATGTGGAGGGTTCAAATTTGGGAGAAAATAATTCAATGTGGCACATGAAATTTTATAATTTTATAATTTTTATGTTGACTCTCACTTTTTGTATGACCCATGTGAGGTGATTAAAGCAAGGGTAATGGTAAACAAGAACTCTTCCATATAAAAATCCTAATGAAAGTGTAGTCTCTAATCAATCCTTGCCTCAACAACCATTCCACAATGCGCCAACATATCATCTAGTTTAGCCTAGAAGCTCACCCGATTCACGTGCAATAGTCAAGCCTCTTCTTTATGTGAGATTCGTGAGAACGTTATTTATTAACATGAGGATGTAATATGACCAAAAAAATAACTGCATCCATTCATGGAATTTAAGATGTAAGCATTAAATCCTAGCCTAATTAACCCAAGCATAGAACAACATGATCAACTCAATGAAAGTATAATCAACCATGAGATAACATCGAGAAAACCCATAACATGCATATGAACATAAGGAAAATGCATAGATCAAGAGCAATCACATGAGTGTTTCACAATTACTTCATTATATTTATTAGCCAAAGTATGGTAGCCAAGATTACATCAAGAGAGTACCATTCATGGAAATGGTCACACTAGTAGAGCTTTCCTTACATCACCGAGCTCGCCATTACACATTACATAATATCACTAAAATATTTCACTCCCTATATCCTTTCTTACTTCTACATCCATCCTCACTTATCTATCCTTCTCCTCTGTGAATACCATCCATCCCTCTAGAATAATCATCCTATTTTCCTTTTAACTACTCATCATTATCACCTACAAAATCATGAAGGAATCAGATTATGATTGCCTCTACCACTACCCAGGAATATGCTAGATGTTGCCATGCATTTCCCTCAATTGAGTGTATTTTAGCATGCATGTGCTAGCTAATACTTAATAAACTCGACTCCTTATCCTTTCATGATAATCGTATTGATGCCCTGGAATATCCTTTCCTTGATTTCCAAGTCTCCATGGCTTATCCACATTTGTATTTGGTTTCTTTTCTATTTTCTCCCTACACATCTTTTAATGTTGTCCAAAACTCACTAAGTCCCAAATCCATCCTTCCCAGGCGTGAGCCTTCACACCTCTCCAAGAATTTCTTCTACGTGTGCCTTCGTACAAAGGCTTCACACCTTAGGTACTTAGTTACTTTAGGGGGCCATCATCACCGCACACTAAATAGGTTTCCGCCCCGATAATCCGTTGCTTTTCTTGAACAAAAATCTTTTTTCGACTAGAATACTACTCTAAAGAATAAATAATAGTGGTTGGGAGAGAATTTGAATAAATAATTGAGGAATGGATGGGATGCTACGTGACCAATTAGAGGAGTTCAAAGAATTTCATATCTATCTCATCCTTTAATTTCTCCCAGGCCTTCAATTCTGATAAGGCCATCCTTTGCACTTCATCTATGACACTTGGCACCTGGTTTGGGAAGATTTCTTCCACCCTCCCCTTCAGTGTGTTTATATCCACCCAAACTCCACACAGACATCCTCGAACTCATCCATTCATTCAGTGATGGAGTCCCAAAGTTTGTTAATTCTGAAGTTTAGCTTCTCGCACTTTGTCTTGATTTTCTCCTTATGAGATGTGGTGTTAATGACCAACTGTGTGTACTCTGCCTTGTTGGTGGGGATGGTATCCTACAAAACTTTTAGGGCTTCCTCTTCCTCTATTACCTGTGAGTCAATGATTGGCTCACATTTTCTACAGCTATTGAAGCCCCTATCTACCAGTATATTTTCCTCCTTGAGTTGGGAAAGCAAGTCTTCCAACTAAGTGATCCGAACTTCAATGGTGAACTTGTTCTCTTCTTTTTCCTTTATGTTATCTACATCTATGGGGCCAACACCATCCTTGATGTTAATTAGTAACATCCCTAAAAGTTCCTTGAGGTACTCCATTTCATCCCCATAATCAGTCCTTTCCTAGCTCACGAATGTCATACATTGTCCCAGGATGCTTTTTACGAGGGTACCCAGCTTGGTCATATGCTTCCTTTTTTCGTGCTTGTCCTCCCCTTAACCCTTAGTGAAATCTATATATTTATTTCTCCTTTCTTTTATTCTTTGTGATCAGGGTCCAAGCAGTGGCTCCTACATCCAAACTGCACCAGATCACCTCTATATAAATCTCCTGTAATGCATTTCATTCCTACTCATCTATTAGGTGGTTATGATCCACCACTTTGTATACTTCTCCTCCCTTCTTCTTTAAATGAATGGTCTCAATCTCATGATCATTGACCTCAAACTCAAGATCTTTGGAGTGGAAGTGCATGCTTCAGCTAAGCATATTTCTAGTTCTGGGAACACCCCCTTCTTAATCCATCAAATCCCATCCATTAAGTTTCTCTAGTGGGAGCGTGTCCTAGAATGTCATGCACAGGACCTTTTTGGGGTCATCCATGAAATACATATGTTGGGACATGGGTGTTTACCTCTTTCTTGTAGCTTTGCGCTCTGTCCTCCATTTCTTTGCCTTAGCGATGAATCCCTTATTCTTCTTTATGGTAAAGGAGCACCCTTTATCTCCTCTTAGGCTAGTGGTCTATGGTGTAGAGGCCTCACACACTTAACTCTTCTCTGTCCCTACAAAATATTCCTCCCTTTATTCTTGCAACCTTACCTGCATCTATGGCCTCCGCCTCAGCTTCCTACCCCTCCATCTCTGCTTCTAATTATTCCTTGAAAGTGGTGGGGTCATCTTCCTCTCCTTCCTTTGAGCCTGTTGTGTGGCTCGTCATGTGTCTTCTGCCTCTTTTCTTCATGCTCATCCTTTTCTTCCTCTTCTTCCTTCCCTTCCTACTCTCCCTTGCACCCTGGAAATGAAGCCTTGGTGCCAACCTATACCAAAGTGCTGACAACCTTGCTACCATTCTTTTGTGTGTAGTACTTCCTCTTCCTGGATGTATATAACTTCCCTTCATCAGGTTATTCTTCTTCTTCTTATTATTCCTATATTGTTTTCATGGGTGGGATTGGATTTCCCTATGGATTTTGAAAAGGGGGATTCCGTAACCTCCACATCAATTCCCCTATTTGTTTTGGGATGCAACTGTAAGAACACCCGATGTACGTATCCAATGATGGTAACACTAACTTTGGGGTGCAAGACT
This sequence comes from Taxus chinensis, assembly GCA_019776745.2. NCBI lineage: Eukaryota > Viridiplantae > Streptophyta > Pinopsida > Cupressales > Taxaceae > Taxus > Taxus chinensis. The sequence goes on from CM034152.1 coordinate 549,342,828, forward strand.
AGAAGGTCTAGCTCCAAATATTTGATATAGGAAAGTCCAGTGCCATAATTGTATCTAGCATGCAACATGTGGACATCAACATCCACCTTATATACATCAAAAATCAACTTTTACGTGCCCTTGATTTGGTTGATGGTGTACTTAATGTATTTTGCTGTGAAAGTGAAGGGGGGCTTGCACCATGGCCCCATCTCTCCCTTGGCCATTATAAAATTTGCTAGAAAAAAATGTTATGTAATGAAAAATGTTACCTGGTCTCCAACAACATGTGGTAACTCGTGGGGAATGTGCCACTCCTTCTCAAAAGCTCCGTGAAATCCCTCAAAACCATATGTTAATCCAATATTTGTAAGTGCTCAAGATGGTCCCATTGCAGGTGAACTTCATACAAATTTGACTATAGAGGACGTGTGTATGGGTGGGTGAGCCAAAATGATCCCATATGGTCCATTTGGCACACCAATCTCCCAGAACACAATGAATAGTAGGATGGAGCCCCATGTGATCTTTTCTCTTACCTCATTTTGCACCTGTGCCTCTTCGATAATGCCATTTGTAATAAATTGGGAAAAATTATAGTGCTCCCTCTTGGACACCCTGTAGCCCACATACATAAACCTCTGGTTAATGTCTGTCCACCTTTCTGACATGCCCAATTGATGCAACCTAGAATTCACTAGTAAAATCCCAAGTGCACTGGCACATCACTCAGCCTAGACTGAGCACTCACCTGAAGTGCGCAAAGGTACCATGACCCTATTTAGGGTTGCTATTGTAGGATGTTAGCATAATGAAGACTTAAAGCATTCATATCCATGACTAATATATCATTCTACAGTGCTTGTTCATATCTAGATCTATAGAATAACAGACTTAAATAGCAACCATGATGAAATCAAGCATGCAAGAACCAATTATACTCAATATTTGATACTCTATTCCATCCAATATACTTGATTGCATTTAAACATGATAAATACAGATAATATTATTACAATAGATAAATACCATAGTTTATGCACGCATCAGATTTGGCAGCATAACCTCATAATAACTCAGTTCTTACATAGTCTTCTCACAAACACCTATACTACATAGTTCATTACACATTTATAAGGGTGGGGACTTTCCCTTCACCACTTATCGATTCCAAAAATATGTCGAATGCTCTTATTAGTCACATGTTGTTACAATAATAGTCACACATATAAGTGCGCTAATAATAGACTTCTTCTAGTTAATTGTCGGTAGTAAATCTATTCTCATCCTGTACCCATGCAAAGTACTTCGTAGCCAACCCTCCAAAAATAGCCAATGCATGTCGCACAAGTATTTAACCAGTTTGTGTGTTCGGCACGCTATCTCCAAAAATAGCTCATCATCGTCAAAATGGCTAAGTCCCAAATTTGTCTTTGTCCTTAGCGTGTGATTCCTTACCGATCCTCCCACACTTTTAAATGTGATCTTATCTTCCATGCAAACCTTCTATATGTTTTTATCGCTAAGTTCCATATCTTTATTGACCAACATTACCCCACAATAATTTCATTGTCACCCCGGCAATGGTTGTCTCCAAAATTAATCAAAGAATATGATTAGAAGAATAGAAAGAATTTTTATGAATAAAAGAATGACTTTACCCTGCAGCATCTTCTGCTTCAACTGGAAGAATCAATTCTAGATATTCTTCTTTTATTTCTACCTCTAAAGTCTACCAATCATTGAGCGTGGCCTCTTACTTTTCTAGGATATCCATTGCAATTGACTCTATCTCATCTCGTGTAATTTCTCCTTTCTCATTCTACAAGACCAAAACAATGTTTCCCAAGCTCATAAGTCCATATTTTACGCGATGAGTTTCCCAAGATCATCCATCCTTTCCTTGTGTGGTTATTGAGCTTCTACAAGGGCCTCATGCTTCTACTTGACAAGTGCTAATCGTTATGCATGACCTAAGGTCTCATATTTCATATCTTTTAGGACTTCATTATCCTCTACAATGGTCCTGGTTCTTATAAAAAATTCTGGGGCTGTACAAATATTCAGTACTTGATATGCTCTTCACCTCCTCTTGTAAGTTCTAGAGAAATACCTCATATGATGTAATATTCCTCAGTGTCAAAAAATTTTCCCTTTCCACTTCTTGTGCTGGATCCTTTGGTGTTGGCATGCTTAGAGGTTCATCTTCAAGCACCAAGTCCACCAAGGTTTGTACATAATGCACTACCAAAGGAAATGTTTTAGGTACCTTAGGCTCTAAGTGTGGATTTTATTTCATGATATTGTCCCCAATTTCCTCTTCCATGCTGATGAAAATAGCATTTTTCTTCTGTGCTAAGTATATTTCTTACTTTAGGCATACTATTTCTACATCCTTAGTTTTTAGTTCTTCTCTTAGCACCCTAATTGTTGTAGCCTTATCCATATTTCGTCATGCCACCTCTGTTGAGACTTTCACTAAAGCATTACTCACTTGTTCATCTGACATAACAATAGACTTTACTATTATGTTTCTGGCCTGAGGTGTCTTCTTCAACCTCCTTGATACACACGACTCTTTACATATCATCAAAGTCTGGTTTGTCTATGTGCATGTGCATAGACCATGATAATTTCTTCCTTGTGCACATGGTTGTCATATCTCCATTCATCAGCTCCTATCCATACAAATACTTTGGTATCACTGTGCTTTGAAAATAGGAACGGGAAATTTTACTTGTGTCCTTAGCATAGCCCATGACTGATGCAACATATTCTCCACTTGTTCTCTTCGATCTTTGCCCCTTAAGAACTTGGGATTCAAGATTTGGAGTTTATTCTACTATGCCCTGAGTAGTCTCATGCACTATCTCATATACCTCCTTTTCTCTTTCTTCTCTATCCTTCATTTCTTCATCCTTTGGTTCTTCCACATTCTCTAGAGGTGTAGGAGATTTGGGTGTGCTCTCCTCAGAATCTTCCACCTCCTCATTCATCTTCAAAGTCCTTCTCTTCTTAGTTGTCTACTTCTGTGGAGAGATTTGAGGTGATCTACACACTAATTTTGGAGTAGAACCTTTGGTCTTAGTTCTCCTAAACACCCTTTTGAAATGGCACTCTCCTTATACTGAATCCAAGTACTTATCATCTTCCTATTGTGGCTGGGCTTGGGTAGTCATGCAATCAACTTCTACCCTATCTGTAGGTATTCTGTCTCTTGCCTTTGTACTTACCTTTTGCTAGCCCTGGGAGCGTAAAATCATTATCCACATATTGTTCTCCAGCTTGGGATTAAATTGTAGGTACACAAGCGATGTTCCAACATATCCAATGGCCAAGCTTACATGCTTCATGCTTATAATATTTGAGCTCAACCTCTCAATGTAGGTAGTTCATCCTGGATATACATATGTCTTTCTCAGTGTATAGTAGTCACAATGTACCTTGTTTGCATTGAGGCTTAGGCAACACACATAAAAAAACTAGTGAACTAATGTCTGGAAATATTGTGTTGTGAAGGCATATGGTAATTTTTACCATGGGATCCAAGCCCCATCTTTCATGGCAAACCACGTGATGCAAAAGTGATGGTATACTGCGAACTACACTACCTTCTCTACTACTGAAGGAAACTCCTTGGGTATGCGCCATTCTTCTTCAAACACTATGCAGAGCCTATTATACCACTTCTCTACCCTCTGCTTAAATGGCCAACCCATAACCCCTTTGCATAAGTATTTATTAAATCTTTCCACCAGAGATTTGTGTTTTGTGGGGTAATCCCAAATCTTCTCCTTTGGCTCATCGGGGACTCCAATATCCATAAACACCAAAGACAATAAAATAGAATCAATACTACTTTTTTCACATGTAGACTCTTCTTAAATGATTGTCTTTGCTATGTGATCTGTGATATTGTAGATCACCCCTTGAGACATATTCCTTGCAATGTGCAGCCACATTGTATTCACCTATGACCACCTTTCTTGGTCATTGAACTCTATTATAAGATGTGTAATTACCTACACTACTGGGTACTTTAATTTATCAATGTCCATACCATGCAGAACCTTGGTATACCCTAGCTCCTTAATTTTCCCTAGGCTTGCTTCTTTATCTGTTAAGTCACTCTCCAAATCTTCTCTTGAGGCCCTTAGTCCTTGTCACTGTTGAAATCAAGGAAACTATGATTCTAACCCTCCTTCTGGAAAAGTATAAGAAGTCATCATGGACTTTTCTCATCAACCATATATACAATGGTTCATACTTTCCAAAGTATGGCCACTCATACAACAGGTAGACTCCAGTCTACTTTAGTAACTTCTCACCAACATCATCATACAATGGCGTATCTTCTGTTGTGTGCTTGTTCTTTTTTATGCTCAACAACACATCTAGTTCCTTCTTATTATCTGATGTATGATGGTTATATCACTTATTTTACATTTATGGATGTGGGAATTCCATTCTTATCCCACGATCATGCCCTCTAGATACTGCATTTATCAGAAATTACTCTCGGGAGTAATTTCTTCTTCCACTTTGACCTTCTTCTTCCCTTTTCTCTTATTGTGGGTGCTTTCTTTGGTGCCATTTGAAAAATATATCTTTTCTACCCTCTGTAATCCAGCAAGTTAAAACCCTAGTTTAAATATCCATACACTAGTGGAAATCATATTCCCTAGTTCTTTTGTAATGCGTCTACTTTTCTCAAACCATTAACCTATGGGAATGCAAGTTTCTTCTGCACACAAACCTTCTCTCCACATCTAGTGTCACACTCTTCACACCTCAACATGATTTCTTGGCTCATTCGCACTTATCTCTTTTCAAATTCTATCAATTTCAATGGTAAAAATGAACTCGCATCCTATCCTTACATAGATTTTCAAAAATTTAGTGTATTTATTACTCCTCCACCTACCAAAATCCTCTCATTAATCAACCATTTATGTTCCTTCCGTGTGGTACATCTTCGTGCCAAAGCTATAACCTTCTAGCGCACCTTCCTACCTTCTAGCCATAGACTTCTCTTCATCTTGCCTCCATGCGCTTGAGTACCTCGCCACTGTGGCTTCCCTTGGTAGTTCCCATGGCCTCTGCTTACCTTGCGTTATACTTATTTCTTCATTCACCTCCACCTAGAGTCCTCATTTCCAAAAGCACTCTTTTTTTCAATTCTCCAACTTGAATAACACCTGTAGTAGTTAGTTCATTTCATGTGTACTTATTTTCATCAGTCATGTACCTGGATATCAATAACCACCCCACACTAAGGGTATGTGCAGTCCTTTGCACATAAAAATTATTCAAATAGTAATTAGCTTCAGGCGTGTAAACATGCTTATTACACAAAAACACCAACTAAATTGACAAATCATAGCGATGAAGAAGGAAATACATTACAAAAAAAGAGAATTAGAAACCTCATCTAAATGGAAACACTGCCTTATTAAAAACACCAAGAAGACTTATTTATAGTAGGACTTTAGCCTACTCCTGTTGAAGTATCCAGGTAACCGTATTCCATCAAGCACCTCTAATTGACAAGCTCCTGTTTCAAGTATGTGAGTGACAACATACGACCCTAGCAATGTACTTTGAGTTTTCCTGGATGGCATAAAAACTTAGAATCATAAAGGAGAACCATCTGTCCAATTGTGAACTTTTTATCCTTGATGTGCCTATCATGCCATGCTTTCTACCTAGCCTTCTCTTTTTTTTGACTCCAACGGGCTATTTCTCATTGCTCATCCTTCTTGATTAAATTTTCAATTCATTCTTCTAATGATTTCTCATCAAGTAGACCTCCAACATGCACAATATGCAAATATGGTAACATGAATTCCATAGGAAGAAATGCTTTCGTGCCAAAAACTAATTAAAATAGTGTGGCTTTGTTCAACATTTTATATGTTGTTCAATATGCCCAAAGTAATGTAGATACTTTATCATCCCAATTCTTTCTTCTAACATCAAAATTTTATGTCAATGTCTGGCTAATTTTTTTTGAAATCCTCAACAGTCCCATTTTCCCGAGGATGATATGGTGTAGTCTTATGGTGTGCAATCACAAATTCATCCAATAAAATTCTAATTGTCTCATTCAAAAAGTTTGTGCCCCTATCACTAGTCAAACTTAAAGGAGATCCATACTGTGTAATAATATTTTCCCATAGAAACTTGATTGTTGTAGCTATTGTTTAATACTTTGTAGGGGATGATTTTGCCCACCTTGTTAGATAATCTATGCAAGTTATTATGTAGTGTGATCCATTCCTATGCGCGGCTGGTGAAATAGGACCAACAAAGTCTATAGCCCATTTCTCAAATGACTCTGCACTAGGAATAGGTCTTAATGGCATCTCATCTCATTGTCCTGGTCTGCCAAGACATTGAAAATGATCACATGCCTTATAAAATTCCTTACAATATTTATACAGGGTCTCCCACCATAATCTAACGAGTAAAATCTTATGCGTAGTGGTGTCACCTGCATAGTGTCCACCTACAATACCACCATGAGCTTCCTCCATGATATCCATGCATTCATGTTTCAGTACACAATGGTGCAATAATTCATCCTATCCTAATTTTTATAGGTCACCACTAATCAACATATAGGGTGCCGCACATATAGCAAGTTATTTCTTCTCTAAGGATTTCATTCCTTCCGATGCCATGCATGTGTGTAGAAACACAATAATGTATTCTAATTCTGATGGCGCTCGTTATAACCTATATAACTGTGCATCTAGCATGGTATCTTAAATTTCCTGTGCTTCTTCTCCTGACTGTATTATGGATAAATGGTCTAGTTGAGAATTACTTTTCCCTCATTTTACCATAACTGTGAAATCAAATTCTTAAAAATAAGAGTACCCATCTGTATAGGCACCCCTATAAAATAGGATTATTTATGAAATACCTAAATGTCATGTGATCTGTATAAAAGAAAAATGGTGTAGCTAGCAGGGAATTTTAAAATTTATTTAGTGCATAGATCATTAACAAAGCTTCGCACTCTATAGTTGTGTAATTATGTTCTACAGGAGTCAACTTTCTACTAGCAAAACATACAAGATGGTCTATAATGCCTTCTCTAGGTTGAGCCAATATTGCGCTAACGACCATGCTAGAGGCCTCCATATGTACATGAAATGGTTGGTCCCATGAAGGAAAATGCAGAATAGGCATGGTAGTAAGTTTCTCCTTTAATGTCTTGAAGGCGCACTGCTGTGGTTCTCCCTAGTAAAACGTACCTTTTCCTTTCAGTAAATCCTCTAAAGGTGTGCCAACCATGGCATATCCTTTAATAAAATTCCTATAATATCCTATATGACCCAAAATCCATGCACCTCACTCTGACTGGTAGGCTCTTTTAGGCCGATAATGAATGCAACTTTAGCTGGATCGACCAACAAACCTTCCTTGCATATTATGAGTCCTAACAATATTCCAAATGGTGTAGCAAATATGTAATTTTTGATGTTCAAAGAGATACTCAACTGTCTACATATTTCAAACATTAAGTGCATATTGTCACAATGATCTTTGGCCAGTCCATATACTGTCCAATCATCTAAATAAACCTATAAGAAGTTGTGAATAAACTCTTTAAATGTTTGAATAATTATGCATGAAATTACAACAGGCACATTTTTCAGACAAAAAGGCATCACCATATAGGAGAAGCTATCCCATTTAGTAGTTAAAGTAGTCTTTTCCTGATCCTCTTGGGCAACCCTAACCTAATGATACCTAGAGAACCCATCTGTAAATGAATAGATTTCATGCCCTGTAACGCCTTCTAGTATTTCCTCAACGAATGACATAGGAAAGGGATCAATCACACTTGCAACATTAAAATCCATGTAGTCCACATAGATCCTAATCTGACCATCCTTCTTGATACTGATCACCATTGGAATAACCCATTATGATCCATCCAGGGGATTGATGATTCCAGACTTCAACATTTCATCAATATCTTCTTTGAACTTTTAACGCAAGTTAGGGTTCATCCTGTGGGGTATCTTTCTAACTGGGTGCGCACCCTCTTTAAAATTTATGCTCATCTCCCCTACTGATTCATGCATGCCTTTAAGCTCATGGTACCCCCAAGGGAATAAATCTTGATAATCTTGTAGTAACTCTATGATTTTTTCCACTTCTGAGTCTAACCAATAGTCCCCAATTATCACCTCCTTAGGCTCAACATCTGAACCAATATTCACTTTATTTTTCTTCATAGGTTTATGATAGGCACATGTGGTCTTATCTGCACTTTCCAACACCTCACAGCTACCTGTTGAATGGTTTACATCCATGTTTTATACTTCTTCTTCATCCACTAAGTAGACCATTTTTTATTTTTCTTTCTCAAGGCAAGCGTGTTGAAGTAGTGTGGCATTGGCCTCTGACTCTTCAACAAGACGTGCTCCTAATTTTCCTTCATTGAATAACTCATGAAGGATTTCCTCAGCCTTAGTAATATCTCTCATAGTTAAGTGTTTTATGAATTTTAATGCTTCTTCCACCGGAGGCTTGGTAGAGAAGAAGTCAAATGTATGAGTCATTCCTATAATTAAATCCTTCAAATTTCTAGTCTCTCTATGGAGTTTTGCATATACATGCCAAGCATGCACACAACCATGTAAAGTGGAATAAAACTTGGTGCACCCAGAGTGAAGGTGGAAAATATTCTTGCCCCTCTGTCCAGAGTCTCTCACATTGCTAAACGTGGTGCTGAATAGGTTGACTACCATGATAAGTGTAGATTTGAGTAGGTGCATTGCTCCTGAAGAACCTAGTGGCAAGAGGAATCCTAACTTCATTCCATCCTACAAGATTATCCTTGTGGACCACCCACCAATGTGCTGCTCTCCCACGTAGGGTATATGCTAGTATATTCCCTCTTTCCAGTGGGTCTACCCACTATTCTTCCATGGTGTGCATGAACACCATAGGGTATCCTTCTCTAGTGTAACAAGGTATCAAGTTGTTACCTATTCTCTTGATATAATGTGGTTTTATGACCCTAGGAAATATGCTCTTTACTTTGCGCCCTGCCAACTCATAAGTGCTATGAGCCCAATTATCATAAGAAAAATTTGTAGTATCATTAATAGATTATGCATCCTCCAACTGAAGGATTCCTTCTTTACATGGCTCAAGCACCTCTAGATCTAGGATGGCATGTATATAAATCCTATGTAGATCTTCTTCACTCAAGGGATCAACATAGGGTGTAGATTTTCCATATGTTAAAGGGATAATAACTCTTTCCTCCTTGTTTTCAAAGTTGATATAACCCTTAGTGAACTAAAGATCAACATTATTTGCATAACACCAAGGATGAACCAATAGAGTTAGGAAGCTATCTGACTCTGCCAGCGCTAAAACCTCAAAATCTCTGGTGAACTTGGCTCCTTGTATGGTAATGGATGGATCTTCTAAAAATATGATGGGAGTGGCCTTTGTCTGGTTAGCCTATGAACAATACATTAAAGGATGGATGTAATGGGGGCCTCTGCATTTTTACCCATGCATCTAAGGTAAGAAAATTGAATTTCACGCTAGTATCGATCAACATATTACTCGAAAGCCACCCATTTACAACAGCATTCAAAGTGATTTCCTTGTCATAATCTAGGATATGAGGGGGGAGATTTGCATGCAGGATCTTTCGTCTAGTATCAGTACTCGCGCACAAAGTCTTTCCTTTTAACCAATTCCCCAACAGTGGAATGATATTCTCCTAGCAAAACAATTTTCACACTTCTCTCAAGTCATCCATATCAGTTTGGACCATCTCTAATGATTTCTTTTTCTTCATCTTTTGTGATTTCTCCTTTAAATACTATATTTCACCCTAAAGATTCCTGAGTAGCTCCATGGTTTCCTAGTAAACCTCATTTTGATGGGTAGGATCTAGGTACCATGTATTTAGAACCTCCTCCTTAGTGATGGTATGCCTCTCCTGTAATGCTTCTTTGGCACATGCCGCTTTAGCGTGGGTCATGATATTTACTTGCAATGCCTTGGATTATACTTCCAATTTGGGCATCCACTGATTTTACATAGCGCAATGTATCCTAACCATCCCTGCACATTTTTTTTGCTATTTATGCTACTTCCTAAGATGCTCATACAAGTATGGGAAATCCTCATAACTATGATTCTTTCCACAAAAATAACATGTAATATTATGAGGACATTCACGCCTATAGTGGTAAGGAGATCCACAAGTATAACATGTTCCGCGAGGGAGCTCACTTTTTCCCCCACTATGGACTCATCCTTTGAATCCACCATGGTATCCTCGACCTCTACCATGACCTGCTTCAAAATTCCCTTCATTTCGATCATAGTGTGCCTAATTGTGTTCCCAATCTTAATGCTCATTCTTGCCTTTATAGTTATCTAAAACTCTCGTCTATCATACACCAATATCTATAGTGTCCTGGATCTGACTAGTCAGGCGAAAATCTTCCGTGTCATGAGTCATGGACCTGTAGATTTTACAGTAAGAAGATACATTCTTCCTTATCACACATTGTAATAATGGGAAGTGGCTAGCATCATGGTTTAAATTACATGTCTCACACTCCAACAATAACGAGTGCACTGATTTGTAGGGAAAACTATCCTTTGTGTGACCTTCCACTTCATAATTTGTCCACCAAATCCCCGTGTGCATCTCATGTGCTGAATTTTCTAATAGATTCTCCAATTGCTTTGCTATAGCTGTAATCTGTGCTTATAAAAATGGGCTCACCCCAATATTTATACTTTCAACTACCTCAGCATGTAAAGCTACTTCAAGTTCCTCACATGGATTAGTGTATGTTTTATGTGATAGTGCCCTCTTAAAAGGTGTTATCATAAGAAAGATAGGATAACAATGTTTTGAAATGAGAATTATACTCTCTGACACTTTCAGTAGTTCCTTGATTAATATCCTTAAGAGCACTTATAATCTTATGCTCAAACTCAGGGATGTGAAGCTCTTTAAGGAAAACATATTTTAAGGCTGCGTAGTTTACGCAAGTCTGATCAGGATCAAAAAATTTGTACCAACTGTGTGCACACCCTTGTAATGTAGTAGCAAATTGACTTGCCCTATGCTCAGAAGCCACAATTCCTTTTCGTGCCACAATATTTCACACATGTGCATGTGTTCAGTAGCATCTTCTATGCCCTATACTTTGGGAGATGAAGAGACATCTCCATGTAAATATTCTGGGGCTGGTGCGGACATTTCCCACTTGATCCAGAAGCTCCTGTGTTTCCTCTACCTTCAAAACCACCAGATCCAATAGAACTAGAGCCACAAATACCTCATAATCCCAAACATGTAGCTAGGGTCATACTAGAAGATGTACTTCCTTGTGTCCCAACAGTAATACTGAACTATACCTTGACAGTCTGTGAAGTGTTACTACGCACAGAAGAGAGTCCAAAAATCTGTGTGCCTAAATTCTATGTGGATAATACACCTGAAAAAGGTACTCCCATATAACAATGAATCCATTTGCATTTCCATCGTTGTGATTTTTATATGACTCACTCCTTCTCTCCCACTGCTTAAATTAGCTTGTTGACTATTTTTTGTACTAGATACTAGAAAACCAGGTGTAATGGAAAGCTTTCTAGGTGGATTCAGATGTGCATCCATGGCCCAAGTTGTCTCTACTGGCATGATTCTAAGTGAGGCTGAGGGGGGTTCCCTGTCATGCTTTCCCAAATGGGGGAGTTCCTGATGCTTAGGTTCCACGTCTTCTATGTGAACTTCAAAGCCTTCCCGAAATATCTCTCTCCACAATGCCATTCACTCTACAACATCCCACTACTTCTCTATCTCCTTCTTGTGTGCCTCATTATAATTAATCTACCTTTTCTCTCTTTTCCTCTCTTTCAATAGATCTTCCATCTTTCACCAAACCTACTCCTTCCCCCATTGGTGGTGGGGTTTAGTTCACCATCGGTTTATTCTCCAAGTTCAGGGTTACCATCAAAATTTTGATTGCTAGTGGAATGCCTTGTAGGTATGTTCCCCTGGGATATCATAAAAATTTGAATTCAGCTACAAATGGGCATGAGTAAGTGGAACTTGAGTACTCCAAGATATAGCTATTGAAAACACCATGGAACCACGTATCCATAGCACGAGTCCAAATCAGATCAGCATCATAAAGCACATGAAATTCTTCCTGCATCCAGAAAAGTGTGTGATACCTCCAATTCTATTTAGACACATAAGCAACCAGCCACACGTATAGTTATACCAGAAAGATAGTGAAGAAGATCTTGTACAAATAGTCATACAAATTATGCTCCACCCAAGTGCGTGTGTCAAACTCAGATCCAATGTTGAACCTCCATGTGTATTCTTCTTCTAGGTCATGTATCAACTCCTCAACACTTTTTAGGGTCAACCGGTATGTATTCATCGTGAACCATCCTAAACACAACTGAAAAAGAGGTCCCAAAAATAGAACCAATAGTGCAGCCTAGAATTCACCAATAAAAGCCCAGGCGCGCTGTCACATCACTCAACCTAGACTGAGTGCTCAACCAAAGAACACAAATGTAACAAGCCCCTCTTTAGGGTTGCTATTTCTGGATGTTAGCATGATGAATACTTAAAGCATTCAGATCCATGACTAATATATCATTCTACAATGCATGTTCACATCTAGATCTAGAGAATAACAAACTTAAATAATAACCATGATGAAATCAAGGATGCAAGAACCAATTATACTCAGGAATTGATACTCTATTCAAGCCAATATACTCCATTGCATTTAAACATGATAAATACACAAAATCTTGTTACAATAGATAATAATATAGTTTTATGCACGCATCAGATTTGACAGCATAACCTCACAATAACTCAGTTCTTACATACTCTTCTCACACACACCTATACTACTCAGTTCATTACATATTTATAAGGGTGGGGACTTTCCATTAACCAATTATCTATAACCAAAATAGGTCACATACTCTTATTAGTCACTACATCATTACAATAATAATCACACATGCAAGTGTGCTAATAATAGACTTCTTCTAGCTAACTATACGTAGTAAAATCTATTCTCATCCTTTACCCATGTAAAGTACTTCGTATCCAACCCTCCAAAAAATAGCCAATAACGTGTCATGTAAGTCTTTAACCATTTTGTGTGTTCAGCACACTATCTCTAAAAAATAGCTCATCATCATGAAAATAGCTAAGTCCCGAATATGTCTTTATCCTCGAAGCATGATTCCTTACTGATTCTCCCATGCTTTTGAATGCACTCTACTCTTCTTCACGAACCTTCTATATTTTTTTTTACTAAGTGCCATATCTTGACTTAACAACACCAATTTACAACTAATGAGGTGGGAGGTGACTCTTAACACTGGTTCTAGAAGATCTGTAATTGCCTGTGACCTATCTCCCTTCTCATAGTTTTAATTTTATTAGTCATCTCCTCAATCTTGGTAGTTACACATAAATCAACTTCCATATCCTCTCCATTGTTCTTCGGGCATGTAACCATCTGAATCAAATGGCCTTTGACCTCATTCTTCTTACCACAAAGTAAAATAAGTCTTCATGCACTCACCTCATTAACCACCTGAATAGCGGGGCAGGTTTGGAAAAGAAAGGAAGCTCATAAAGATGCAAAAATCCAATGTTTTGCAAGTCTTGTTGCATTGAGTTTTCAAACTTAGGGTTTTTGAGCTTGTCCACCATTGGAGTGTCTAATACTAGGTCCACCCATATCAGCTTTTCATTATCAGATTTCTTGTGGTTGTACTCACTGATCTTGCCTTATTTATAACATTGAGCTCCACTTTCTACCTTGATAAATCAAAGAGGGGTACTATATTTATGAGTAAATTTCCACGGGATCCTCCTTTTCCACCACTGGTCTCTTTATTTGATCCTTCTTCGGTGTCATATTGCTCCTTCTTTCCCTTGTGCCCTAGGTGCATTGATCCCCTCTTTTGTCTTCTCTAACTCAACAACTTACTTGCTTCTTTTTCACACAACCTCCTTCCTCCTCTGTTGTCTTCTCCCCTCATTGCTATGACAAAATATTACACTACAACTTACACAAGTACACTGGTTTGTTATAGTGTTTCACTTCATTCTTCTTCATAAAACCCTCATCACACTTCGAGATCAAGAGCACAAAATCTATTCTCTAAAAGTAAAGTAGTTGAAAATACTATTCTTACCTCTCATTTATACTTTACCGATGCCTTAGAGTTCCTATGACCACGTGTCCTAATGTATCTTTTTGATAAATCACTTTATTTCACTTAAATCAACTTTCCGTGATTCCCCTTGTGGTTTACAGCTATAACCTTCTGGCCCTCCAATACCACTAAACTGCCACAGACCTCCTTCACATGCATCATAGTGTCAACACACATAACTTATGTGCTATTTAGTAAGTAGTTCCCCATGGTGCTACCTACCATATGTTTATACCACATGCTCCTTCCCTTCTTATGGTCTTCATAATTCTCTCAACCCACATTTATAACCACACAAATTTACACACCGTAGCCATTACGTGGGACATTCTTTTTTCTTCACGTTAATTTTTTCCAAAAATCCACTATCAAAGGATTTTGTTGTCAACCGTGTTCAATATATATTCTACTTTACCTCACACAAAAATGTATGCGCAGTCCCTTGTGCATATAACCTCTTATAGTGCAATTAGCTACTAGTGCACTAATGCACAAAACCAAACTAGAAACGATGAAAAATGAAACAACCAAAAGAAAAAAAGTACTAGAAGGAAATATAATCTAATTGGCAATACTGCTTTATTTATGACTACACATAAGCCTTTTTTAAAGTAGGTATTCAACCTACTCCCATTGAAGTAACCTGATAACCTCATCCCATCAAGCACTTAACTGACATGTGCTAGAGTTAAGAATGTACGATATGATGTATGGTCCTAACCAATGGAATTTCAATTTCCCAAGGTGGCATAGAAATTTAGAGTCATAAAGCAAGACCATATTCCCAACTGTAAACTATTTGTTTTTGATATGATGATCATGCCATTATTTTTGTCATGCCTTCTCAGTCTTCTGACTCAACCTAGCAAGTGATCACCTTTCATCTAATTGTATTAATTTCTCCATGCACTCTTGTAGTGCTTGTTCATTAGCTAATCCTCCTGTACCCGCTATTCGTAGAGATGTTAGAATAAATTATACTGGTAAAACAACTTCTACACTAAACACCAATTGAAATGGTATGGCCATGTTCAATCTCTTGTAGGTTCTCTTATACACTCATAGTATTGCTGAGACTTTGTCTTCCCAATATTGTCTCCATACGTCACAAATTTTAGTTGACACAATCTCTTGTTAAATTCCTTTGCAGTTCCATAGGGTGATAAGGGGTGGTCTTGTGATGGGCCACCATGAACTATTATAACAAAATATTGACTGTCTCATTCAAAAAGTGTGTGCCTATATCACTAGTCAAGCTTAAAGGACACCCATACCAGCGGATTATGTTTTCCCACAAGAATCTTGCTTATGTGGTCACTCTATAGTCCTTCATAGGTGTTGCCTCTACCCACCTTGTTAAAAAAATCAGTGCAAGTAATGATATAGTGTGAACCATTCCTTTGCGTGGCAAGTGAAATTGGTCGTACAAAATCAATCACCCACTTCTCAAATGGTTCTGCACCTGCTATCGGTCTCAAGGACATTTATTCTCTTCTTCCTGGTCTATTAAGGCACTAGTAATGGTCACTATCCTTGCAAAAATCAATACAATCTTGGTAGATTCTTTCCCACCAAATTCCTACGAGTAGAATCTTCCACATGGTAGCATTACTTACATAGTGTCCTCCTGAAATCCCACAGTTTTATTCCTCCATGATTGCAACATGTTCATGTTTTAATATGCATCGGTGCATAATCTCATCACGACCTAATTTGTATAAATTTCCACCAATTAATATGTAGGGCATGACACGTATAGCCAACTATTTTATTTCCAAAGTCTTCATTTCCTCTAGCATCATACCTATTTTGAGAAACAAAAAAATATCCTCTAGTTCAAAGGGTGCTCATCATTATCTAAATAGTTATGCATTCAACATTGTATCTTTAATGCTTTATGCATCCTACCCTGAGTCAATTATTAATAAATGGCCACGTCCCAAGTTACTCTTACCTAGTTTTACAACAACCGTAAACTCAAATTATCAAAATAATAGGACTCATCTACATATGCACCCTTGTAAAACGGGCTTGTTTACAAAGTAATTAAACGCTATGTGGTCTATGTATAATATAAAGGGTTTTTCCAGTAGGTACTTCTTGAATTTGTGTAGTGCGTAGATCATTGATAATGCCTTGCACTCGGTAGTAGTATAGTTCTACTATGTCGGTGTCAACTTCCTACTTGCAAAAAAAAGAGGGTGATCAATAGTCCCTTCACTAGGTTGTGCTGACACTACTCTGATGGCCATATCTGAGTAATCAACATGCACATGGAAATGCTTATCCCATGAAGGAAAGCGTAATATGGGTGCAATGATAAGCCTATTATTCAATGTGCCAAATGTTGTCTACTACGCCTCTCCCCAATGAAATGTACATCCGTGCTTCAACAATCTCTCCAGTGGCACAAATATTTTGGCATACCCCCTTATAAAAATTTGGCAGTACCTTGTATACCCAAGGAATCCGCACACTAAACTCTAGATGGTGGGTTCTTCCAATCCTACAATATAGAAAAAATTGGCAGGATCCACCAACAAGACTTCCTTACATATGATATACCCCAACAATGTTCCAAATGGAGTATCAAAGAGAAATTTCTTGATATTGAGGGATATACGTAACTTTTGACATCTCTTAAACATTAATCATAGATTGTCGTAATGGTCCTTCACTAGTTTTTACACTATCCATTCATCAAGGTAAACTTAAATAAACTTATGGAAAAAGTCTTGAAATGCTTGTATCACAATGAGCAAAAACACAACAGGCGCATTATTCAGTCTAAAAGGTATGACTGTGTAGGAAAAACTCCCCCATTGAGTGGAAAAAGTTTTCTTTTCTTGGCCCTCCTTTGCAATCCTAAATTGATGATATCTTGAGAAGCCATCCGTGAATGAATAGATATCACGCCCAACTACTCCTTCTAGGATATCCTCAGTGAAAGGGGTTGGAAAGGGATCAATGACACATACCACATTTAAATCCTTGTAAACAACAAAAATCCTTATCCTCCCATAATTTTTAATGCTAATGACCATTGGCATTATCCATTCGGATTCCTCAACAATTTCAATGATACCTAAAGAGATCATCTTTTCTATCTTTTCCTTGACCTAGACACATAGATTTGGATTCATTTGATAAGGTCTCTTCCGAATCAGGTGCGCTCCCTCCTTTAGTTTGATCCACATTTCCCCTAAAGAGTGTTGGAATCCCTTAAGCTCATGGCACCCATGTGAAAATAAATCCTGAAACTCACGTAATAGATCGATGATATTTGAAACCTTATTTTCTGACTAGTAATCCCTGATAGTAGCCTCCTTAGGTTTCGTATCTAAGCCAATGTTAACCTTCTTTATTTTGAGAGGTTTATGGTAGGCATACGCTTGCTCATCAGTGTTATCCATTACCTTGTGAATTACCATAGTATGGTTAACATCCAAGTTCTCCACTTCCTTGTCATCTATGACATAGGCCAATTTTCCCTTCTCTTTCTCCATGCAGGCCCACTCAAGTTGTAGTTCCTCTGGTTCCTCCATATCAAAACGTGCCTCAAAATCAGGTTCTCCCAATAATTCCAAAATCCTATCATCAGCCATGGCACTGTCTCCTATAGTTAGTTTCTTAACAACCTGAAACACCTCATTCACTAATGGATTAGTAATTTGATATTTAAAGGTTTGAATCAAGTCATTCGTTAACTCTTGCTAGCTCCATGTCTGACAGCGTAATTCCAAATGAACGTACCATTCACGCGCAAATCCCTGTAGTGTGGAATAAAAATTATGCACCTAGAGGGAAGGGTTCAAAGCTTCCATGCCTTCCATCTAAGTTATCTCACATTATTTAACATGTTATGAGGAGGGTTCCCCTCCACCATAGCCATATATTTTAGTAGGCACATTGCTCCAAAATAATCTAATAGAGAGTGTGTTCCTCACCTTACACCATTCTAGAAGACTATCTTGGTGTGCCTCCCACTATCGTGTTATGGTCCCACACAACATATAAATAAGCATGCTTAGCATTTTCACCTCACATCTCCACTGGGATTCCATGCCTCGTAGGAAAACATCAGGGCTTCCTTCTCTAGTATAGCTCGGTAACTTCCCTTTCTAAGGCTTAAGCGGGTGAGCCTTCATCATCCTTATAATAGAGCCTCAGAATTATTACCCAATTAACTCATATGTACCATGTGCCCAATTGTCCCATGCTACACTAGTGGTATCACTCATATATTGAGAATTTTCCCACTGAATAACTCTTTCCATAGGGTGTATCACCTCAGGGTCCTTGATAACACACACACATATTCTATTGAGGGATTCTTCTCCTAAGGGCTTAGTATAGGGTGCTGACTTCCTATCAGTTAAGGGGATGATAAACCATTATTCCTTGTTCTCAAAACTTATGTATCCCTTATTGAACCTTAGGTCAACATTATTCTTATAACACTAGAGGCATCCAATTAATGCTGGAAATTTGTCTGCCTCAGCTAGCGTCAAGACTTCGAAGTCTCTAGTGAATTTTTCCCCTTGGATAGTGATAAACATGTCCTTTAAGACACCAATGGGAATCTCCTTTTTCTTGTTAGCCATATATAAAAAAATTGAGGATGGTTGTAAAGGGGGCCTTCCCATTTGATTCCATGGGTCTAGCGTGAGAAAATTAACCTAAGCACCCATGTCTATTAGAATATTTCTTAGGAACCATCCATCAACTAATAAATTCAAGGTAATCTCCATATCATAATCAATGGTGTGAGGGGAAATGTTAGCATGCAAGTCCTGTCACTCATGCTCTCTTCCGATACACGGTACTTTCTATCATAACCATTCCCCTAATAAAGGGGTGATATTCTCTTGCCTCAGTATTTTTCATACTTCCTTGACTTCATCCAGATCCTTTTGTAGAGCCTCAGAGTACTTCCTTTGCTATGACTTCCATGACTTATCCTTTAGGAACTAGATCTATCCTTGTAGGATTTGAATCACATCCATGGTCTTTTGATAAACCTCTTTTTGATGAGTAGGATTGAGATACTTCCCATGTACCATCTCTTCTTTTGTGACCAGTGGTATCTACTCTGGTATTTCCCTGGTGCGTGTTGCCTCAACTCATGTTTTCACCAGTACAGTTCTAACTCTTACTCATGCACTACCCTTGGCATATATTATGAGTCAAAATTCTTCATGCTTACCATTCTGGTGCCTTTATCCTTCCACTGTTGTTTGCTCATGTGCTCAAATAACTCTGGGCACTCCTCATACTTGTAATTCTTTCCACACCAATAGAACTGTAGTAAGTCATGACATTCGTGCTTGTAATCTTTTGTGGACCCACAATTATAATAGATCTTGTGAGGAAATTCACTTATTCTACCTCTATGATTGCCATGACCTCTAAATCCTCTGCGAAATCCTTACCCACAAGATCCTCCATCCGTGTGCTCTTCATAGTGATGAACACCATCCTTGGAATTATTTTAGCACTAATATGACACACACTATTATCAATGGCATCATGTATCTAGTCAATCAATCTACAATCCTTGGTGTCATAAGTAGTAGAGCTACAAATATTGCAATAACAAGACAAATTCTTCTAGATCTCGTATTGTAGCAGTTGACACCTAATTGCATCATGATCCCCATGGAAAATCTTAAAGTCTACCATTATCACTCGTACTGATCTCCAAGGAAAAATTTCCTTTTTATGCCCCTCTACCCCACAATTCGTGCCTCATAGGCCAATGCAAGCCTCATGTGCCGAGTTCACAAAAAAATATCTAGCTTCTTTTCCATGGTAGCAATCTGAGCTTCAAGAAAAGGACTAACACTGGTATCCATGTTTCAAACAACCTCAACATGTAGGGCAGCTTCCAAGGCTTCGCACAGGTATTTGAAAGTATTATGCAAAAGTGCTCTTCTGAAGGGGGTTATTAGTCCTCTAATGAACTATTAAGCATGTTGAGAAAGATGAATATCATAAGATAGTTTTGATAAGAGAGTTTTAAAATGTGTAGCATACTCCCGCACACTCTCTATCATACCTTGTTGAATCTCCTTTAACGCGCTAATGGTCTTCTATTCAAACTTACAAATATGGAATTCAGCTAAGAAGGTATTATGCAGCACAGTATAATCTACTACTTTTTGGTGGGGGTCATACTTCCGGTACCAACTATACGTGCAACCTTGCAATGTTTTTGCAAACTAACTTGCCTTTCGTTATGAGGTAGTGATCCCCTTCATGTGCCATAGAAAATCACATTTATGTACATGTTCTGTAGCATCCTCAACACCTTTGTAATCTGGTAGATGCAAAAACATTTCAAAAAATACTTGTTTATGTGGTTGAGGTCCTTTCCCGCCCGATCCAGAACCTTGATTCCCTCTGGTGTTTCCTCCACCACCAGATCCATTATATCCACCAACAACTATTCTTCTTGACCCACCAAATCCTCTAGATTTTCCACATCTACTAGTTCCTATTCCACCTGACCCACCAGATCCACCTCTCATAGTTGGTAAGGGTCCTAAAGTGGTCGCGCCTTGTGTACCCAATGTCATGCTAAACTATATGCCAATAGTCGGTTATATTTCACCACTATGATATGTGTGTCCCACACCACTTCCAGATGTGAAACATAAGCTTTATGTACCCGTACTTTTCCCAAATGTTGTTTTGAGATAATTTACCTCCAAACACAAGAAATGATTGTGTAGCCATAGATGTGCCAAATGAAAATTTATACCTCCTAGGTGGTGATCATTTACTTCGACCAATACCAACTAGAATACATATAAATCATGTAATTCAAGGTGTAACTTGTTAAATCATTATCAACAGCCTCTGATACTCATCTTGGGTCCATATATGAGGTCTATAGTACCAATTTGATCTAAATGCATACACTACAAGTCATTCATATAACTCCACTAAAAAAAATAAAGAAGGTCTCATACATCTCATGATAAAGATGTTCTTCTACCCATTTACATACATCAAACTTAGGTCCATTATTAAATCTATGAGAAAACTCATCCTACGTGCTTTTAAGCCATGCTTTGACACTGTCCAAAGTCAAGCGCTCTGTCATCACACACCATTATCACAACAAATTTGAAAATAGGTCTTGATAATGGAACCAAAATGTAGTCTTGAATCACTGTTTACGTCAATAACCATTCCCAAATGTACCAGCATATCATCTAGTTTATCCTAGAAGCTCACCCAACGCGTGTGTAGGAGTTGAGACCTTCCTTTATGTGAGCTTCATGAGAACATTTTTTCTTAACATGAGGATGTAATAAAAATAGAAAATAAGTGCATCCATTCATGGAATTTAAGATGTAAGCATTAACTCCTAGCCTAATGCACTTGAGCATAGAACAACATGATCAACTCAATGAAAGTATAATAAACCATGAGATAACATCAAGAAAACCCATAACATGCATATAAACATAAGGAAAATGCACATATCAAGACCCATCACATGAGTGTTTCAGTATTACTTCATTATATTTATTAGCCAAAGTATGGTAGCCAAGATTACATCAAAATAGTCCCATTCATGGAAATTTTCACACTAGCATAGCTTTCCCTACATTACAGAGCTCGCCATTACACATTTCAAAATATCCCTAAAATATCTCACTCCCTATATCCTTTCTTACTTCTACATCCATCCTTACTTATCTCTCTTTCTCATATGTGAACACCATCCATCCCTCTAGAATAATCATCCTCTTTTCCTCTTAACTGCTCATCATTATCACCTACAATATCCCGAAGGAATTGGTTTATGATTTTTCTACCACTACGCAGGAAGATTCCAAATGTTGCCATGCATTTCCCTCAATCGAGTTCCTTTTAACATGCATGTGCCAACTAATCCTTAACAACCTTGACTCCTTATCCTTTCATTATAACCATATTGATGCCCTGGAATATCCTTTCCTTGATTCAAAAGTCTCCATGGATTATCCACATCTGTATTTGGTCACTTTTCCATTTTCTCCCTTTGCTTATTTTCCTGTTGTCCAAAACTCACTAAGTGTTGAATCCATCCTTCCCGAGCGCGAGCTTTCATGCCTCTCTAAGAATTACTTCTACATGTGCCTTCGTGCCTCTCAAAGAATTACTTATGTGTGTGCCTTCCCGCCCTACTTTCGCGTGCCACAAGGCTTCACACCTTAGGTACTTAGATACTTTAGGGGACCAATAGAAAGTAAATCCTTGCTAGCAATTTTTTAAAAAAAAAACTCTTGGGATGAGGTAATCAGAGTAGTGGATGAAATTACTATTAAGAAAGGAGTTAATTTTCGAGATTTGTCTATAGAAAATTTGGGATTGCATCGACAAAAAGAGGTAGAGACATTTGAATATGAATTTTTTAATGTAAAATATGATAAAAATTCATCTTCTAAAAACATGCTAAAGCATGTAGATGTTTCTTTGTGAGATAAAAAACTGGACAAGGTAAAAAATAACTACCTTTTGGTCTATGAGGCATGACCTAAGTGATCTAAAAGACATGTCAAAGTATGTTTCTATTCCAGAATATGCATATTGTGGAATTAAGTGCATCATGTAAAGGAAAATAGTGATGATCAGTCTGAATCTGAGGAGGATGTGTTAGTGGAATTACACACTCCCACTAAAGGGGAGATACCTCATATAAACCAAGTCTGAATGAAAGAACAAAAAAAACATATACTAAAGGGGAATTTATAGCTGAAAATATGGGTTTTATTGGTAGTCGTTTGTGTTCAATACGTAATGAAATTACTTGATTAATTATGATTATCACCAATAATAGAACACCAAATAACACAATATTATAGATAATTTCTCTCAATATGAAAGTAGAATATCTTGGACACTTCGAGGGGGCAACTTCCAAAACAAATAATAAGACTCAAATACTCAACATAATCATCATCCACTACCTTTAACCCCTATTTATACTATTCCTATGATATGGCCATCAACAAGGCCAACCAACCAATGATAATAGATCATATATGAAAGAGATACATCATGATAAGAAGTTATGATAGCCACAAGTTGGCTATATCCATCCCATGTAAGATATATAATTAAGGGTGTAACATGCCCCTCCCCTTCAAAGAAACATTGTCTTCAATGTTGGGAAGCCCTGGATGTTGCTGCATGAATGCTTCTTCTTCCCATGATGCATCCTCAATAGTCATATTCTTCCACTTGATCAGGTACTTAGTAATGAATTTGGTCCTCAGTATTTTGGTGCATGTCTAAAGAATGCCTTCATGTTCCAATATGATCCTTCCTTCCTCGTCCAACTCTGGAAGCACTGATTGGGTGGAAATGTGCTGCCCAATAACTTTCTTTAAGTAAGAAACATGGAAGACTGGATGTATTCTACTTCTTGGAGGGAGCTCTAGCTTATATGCCACACTACCAATTTTATGCAAAACTCGGTAAGGACCATAGTATTTAGGAGCAAGCTTATTATCCTTTTGTTGTTGTTTTAAGGATAACTGCTTATATGGCTGTAACCTTACATAAACAAAGTCTCCCTCTTCAAAGTGTAGCTCACTTCAATGTTGATCAGCCTACTGCTTCAAATGGTTTTGTGCCCGTGCCAAATTTTCTCTAAAACTAGAGAGTACCTCATGCTAATGCTAAATGTGATCTTTGACTGCTCTCACCTTTGGTTTGACCTTTAAGCTAGATATGAGTGATGGAGGATGGTATCCATAAAGTTCCAAAAATGGAGACATTTTGGAGGAGGTATAAATTGAAGTATTGTACCACCATTCTGCCAGTGGTAACCATTGCACCCAACGTTCTTGTTTATTTGAAGTAAAACATCGAAGATATCCCTCTAAACATTTATTTACCACCTCAGTTTTCCCATCTGTTTGGGGATGATAAGAGGAACTCTGGGCTAGTTGGGTACCTAGACAAGAGAACAAATCAGCCCAAAAGTTACTTGTAAATATTGAATCACGATCACTTACTATAATTTTTAGCATGCCATGGAGCTTTTGAACTGTATCCATAAAAGATAGGGCAACTGTACTAGTTGTGAAAGGATGAGCCATGACACAAAAATGAGCATATTTGGTAAATCTATCTACCACGACCATGATGACAATTTTCCCTTTTGATTTAGGTAGTCCTGTGATGAAATCCATTGATACCTCTTCCCATCTCTCACTAGGAATCGACAAAGGTTGGAGAAGACCAAGTGTCTTAATGGTCTCGCCCTTATTTTTTTGTCAAACCAGACATTCTGCCACAAATTTTTGAACATATCCTTTCAACCCCTCCCAAAATAAATCCTTGTTAACTCTATGATATGTTTTCAGGACCCCAACATGGCTACCTATTGGAGAAGAATGTAGCTCTAAAAGAACATGGTGTTTAAGTGTAGAGTTCTTGCATAGATATAACTAATATTTGTACCACAATGTATCCACCTTCCATATAAATTGAGTTGATATGGACGGATCTACCTAGAGATTTTGAATGAGAGTATGTGTGGTTGCATCTTTCTTCCATTCTTCACATGATTGATCTACCCAATCTACATTTAGTATAGATATGACACATAACAATGCTTCGGCAGACTCATCCCTCTCAGACAGAGCATCAACGACCAAAATTTCCTTTCCTTTCTTATAAACAATATCAAAGTCATATCCCAACATCTTAGTGACCCATTTTTGTTGTTCTTCTATAGAGAGACGTTGCTCTAAGAAATATTTCAAACTATCATGATTAGTTTTTACCTTAAAATGTCTACCCATCAAGTATGGTCTCCATTATTTGACTGCATGTAGTATTGCCATCATTTCATTTTCATAGGTGGGCTTTAAAAAATTATTTCCTTTTAGCTGTCGGATCTCAAAAGAAATGGGGTGTCCTTCTTGTATTAGTACTACTCCGATTCCATTTCCTGAAGCATCACACTCAACTACGAAAGTTTTGGAGAAATTTGCGGTTGCCAATACTGGAGTGGTGCACATAGTTGCCTTCAATTTTTCAAATGCCCTAGATGCTTCTTCATTCTACTGAAAGGAGTCCTTCAATAATTTTGTGAGTGGTGCTGCTATACTGCCATATTTTTTGGCAAATTTGTGATAATACCCTATGAGACCTAAGAAACCTCGTAATTGTTTGAGGGTTCTTGGGGTTTCCCATTCCACCATGGCTTGGATCTTGTGAGGGTCCACCTTAACACCTTCATGAGAAACAATATAGCCCAAGTATTCCACTTCTTATACCCCAAAAGAACACTTCAAAGGCTTGGCATAAAGTTGATGTTGCTCTAAGACTTCTAAGACAGTATTGACGTGATGTAAGTGTTTCTCCCACATTTTTCTATAGATGAGTATATCATCAAAAAATACTAAGACAATATTTCTTAGGAATGGTCTAAATACTGAATTCATCAAGCTTTGGAATGTGGAGGGAGCATTGGTAAGACCAAATGGCATCACTAGGAATTCATAATGGCCTTGATGTGTTCTGAAGGTTGTCTTATGAATATCTTCTTGCTTGATTGTAATTTGGTGATACCCAGAACACAGATCTAGTTTTGTAAAACAAATGGCACCATGTAACTCATCTAATAAATCATCAATGACGAGAATAGGAAACTTATCTTTGATAGTGAACTTGTTAAGCTCTCTATAATCTGGAAATATGTGCCATCTTCCATCCTTGTGATGCACCATACCATGGGAGTAGAATAGGTACTCTGACTGTGATGAATAATACCCATTTCCATTTTCTCCACCAACTTCTTGATCTCACTCTTTTGCACATATGGATATTTGTAAGGCCTGATGTTAGGGGATTGGCTTCCTAGAATCAAATGAATAGCATGATCATGCTCTCTTTCAGGTGGCAATCCTCTTGGTTCCTTATAGAAAACTACATGTTGATTAATAACCTTTTGAAGATCAGGATGCAATACCTTCATTTGTGGTTGGAATCCTATAGAGAATAATCGAGCTACAAAACCTTCAGACCCCTTTTTAAGAATCTTCTGCATTTGGTGAGAACTTACCACTAGAGGATCTTTAGCTTGTAGACCTCGAAGTTCAAATTTTTTACCCTCATAATGAAAGCACATGAACAATTCCTGGAAATTTATCTCTATGGTGCCCAAAGTAGTGAGCCACTAAACACCTAAGACAATATCAACTCCTTCCATGGGAATAAAAAACATCATAGATTCCAATGTGTAATCACCCATCATGATTTTGACTTTATGGCATTTACTTTAACATTGGACTGTGCCACCATCTGTAATCATTACTTGAAATTTAGGTGCTAGGTAGATGAAACAATTTAGTCTTGCTGCCAACTTATGATTGATGAAATTATGTGTGCTCCCTAAATCAATCAAGACTGTTACCTTTTGCTTCTTAATATAACCCACAACTTGAAGGGTTTGTGGAGTACTAATACCTGATAGAGCATGAAATGAAATAGTGGGCTAAGGATCTCCAGATTCTTCCTCTAATTTTTCCACGTCCTCTATTGATGTTGCCTCATATTCTTCCTCATCACCAGATCCTTCAATGTAGAACAATTTTTTCTCAGAACATTTATGATTTGGCCCATATTTTCTATCAAAGTTAAAGCATAACCCTTTGGCTCTTTTTTCTTCAATTTGTTGAGGTGTCAACCGAATTAGCCGAGGGTAAGAAGGAGACAAGGTGTTACGATATTTTATGCTAGAAAAGGACTGCCTTTTATTGGAAAGAATTTTTTCCTCTACTCGACGTGCCATGATAATAGAATCAACAACCTTGAGTGGGTTAAACATGCATACCTCATGCTCAATGTGGTCCTTAAGACCCCCCAGAAATAGGTCATTCAAATACTCTTCTGTATTATCCTCCACACGCAAGGACAAAGTTTGGAAATGATGGACATAATCCTTAACTGAACCAGTTTGGCATAACTTTGCTAATTGGCTGAAGTAATTCTCAGAAATACTAGAACTATAGTGTAATTGAAGCTCTTCAGTGAAAACTGTCTAGGTGACATTTAGGCCATTCTTTTGCCTTTGAGCACATAACCAATGATACCAAACAAATCAATCAGGTTCAAGGTATAAGGATGCCATAGTTACCTTTTGTTCTCCTGGGATCTGATGGAGATCAAATAAATTTTCCATTTGGGTAATCCAATTGAGTGGATCATTTCCATCAAATTTATGCATTTCAACTTTTGGAATCATGCCCATCCATTGGTGAGAAGATCCACTTGAATGATTAAAGGATCCTCCCTGATTAGAGTGATTTGTATCTGTGTGACCTTTTCTAGTGGAACCCATATGACTGGAATTAGAAGTTTCATTTTAAATAATATACAATAAATCCTACTGCATTACATGAAAATCCTTTTGAATCTCACTTCTAAGGCTACCTTTTAGTTGATGAAGCTCAACAATAAGGTCATCCTTACTCACTATATTGTTAACCCTTTCTTGAAGTTGGATGACCACCTTAGATACTCTCGAACTAGTAGACTCTGAAGCAATATCTTCCTTATTTGGGGTCATTCCTAGAGTTTCTTGTCCTTTTCCTTGGCCTTAGGTAGATCTACTAGCCATGATGAAGGGTTTGGGGTTTAGGGGTAGACTTAAAAGGGCATAATTTTAGGGTTTAGGGTTTCATAATTTTTTTGGCCGAATATAGGAATTTATAAAAAAAAAACCCTAGCTATTTTTTTGAGGGGTTTCCAAAAATATAAGAAATTTGAAATTTTTCCAAAAATTACACCCTAGGGAGCCAAATTATGAATAAACATAGAACCGTAATAACTTTTGCAAAACAAGTCAAAACTAATTGATATTAGGAGAGAAGCTTACTTGAATTATTTCACCACACCACAAAAAAAATTGCAGAAAAATTCTCTACCAATATTGATATATAGCCGAACCTTTAGAATTAGGGTTTGATGTCATCCCTAGCTGAGATCAAGCTCTGATACCCCCTTGTAATGAAATTACTTGATTAATTATGATTATCACCAGTAATAGAACACCAAATAATACAATATTGTAGATAAGATCTCTCAATATGAAAGTAGAATAGCTTGGCCACTTCGAGGGGCAACCTCCAAAGAAAATAATAAGACTCAAATACTCAACATAATCATCATCCACTACCTTTAACCCCTATTTATACTACTCCTATGATATGGCCATTAACAAGGTCGACCAACCAATGATAATAGATCATATATGAAAGAGATATATCATGATAAGAAGTTATGATAGCCACAAGTCGGCTATATCCATCCCATGTAAGATATATAATTAAGGGTGTAACACAATGGGACAAGGAATTTGGCTACCACCCAGAGGTACATCCTAGACAAGGTTCTGATAGGTTAGACCTTATATCTTAGAGAGAAAGGACCACTATATACAAGAAATTCTAGTCCAATGCATTTCTCTTCGGAGTTAAATCCTGAGTATATGTTTTAGCTATAGGTTGAAAATTCAAGAGGAAGAGTTGGTAGCTAATATGTTGATATTACTAGTATTTGTACTGATGGTAGTGGTAGTGGTCAAAAATTTCCTCAATAATAGATTATTCAAAAGAGGCCTATATAGACAATTCCTACTAGAAAACAAGGACTCTAGAAGAGGCAAAATAAATGGATAGATGAGGTTGCTCTTCGCGTAGGATATATTTACCTCAAGGAAATTAGATATAGAAGGTAGTGCCCACCCCTAAAATATAGCTAATCCACAAGGAAATTACCCCCCAAAATTCAATTACTCCTTATCTATTTAAGTGGTTGATTCCTCAAAAATCCTTAGGTTTTTATTACCAAGTTGAGTTTTCCCAAAAATCAGAAAGAGATAAAATAAACAAGAAGAAAATGCTACATTGTACTATAACTTCAAATCCTGCCATATTTAGGGTATTTCCTACATATAGCCAAGACACATATACCATGTAATGCATGCATGATGTGCCCAAAGTTGAAAAATAGAGTATAAAAATGGTTTGTAGTGGCTATGAAGTAACCACCCTTCAAATGGATTTTTACCATAATGAAAATTTTTGATAAGATAAATGTATCAAAAAGGAACAATGATGTGGTATACACAATATTCTCTAAATGTTAGACTAAGAGAAAAATAAGTTGAATAATAAATTTCAAAAGTTAAAGGAAGAGCTAGAGAAGGGGAAAATAAACATAAAAGTGGTAGTTAATAAGGCCAGTGGAGTTCAAGAAAAGGATCAAATCATCTGCCTCTACAACGCTACTTGTTACGAATGAAATGGCAAAATTAGAACTAGAAGAATTGAAGAAAAAATTACAGGAAACTACAAGTAAGTATAATATTTTTATAATACATGTTGGGAGAGTCATAAGAGTTTTCTAAAGGAATAGAAAGAAAAATACAAGAAATTGGAATATATCCTATAGAAAGATATAAAACTCAAGGATATATTGCATAAGAAAGATAGAAAAGAAAATGAAATATTGCAAAATGACTTGGAGAAAGTACACAAGGAAATACAGTCTTCCAACACTTATACTATTTAAATTTTATAAAAAGGTAGTGATTAATATGAGTGATACTGTTTCAGGGGAAATAAATAAAAAAATTGATGATTTGATTATATTTTTTTGAATTTATGGATGATATGTAGGGAATCTCTAATAATAATTGCAAATACGTAACTGATAGCAAAAGAGGGATGCCTTCAAGACAATATATAACCAAGAAAATTTTGGAATCTATCTACAAATTTAGTGACATGGAACTCACATCTGTAGGAATTCAAAACCATAATGATGACTCAATATAGGAATCATCTATCATTTGGATGTGTGTGATGATAGGAACAATAAATGAATTGATGAATAAGTGTCAAAAAACATTTTATGGGAGTTACACAGAAAGGTATATGATTTCAAAAAGCATGGTTTGCAAATTACTTTTAACTACAACTCAACAGTTCATTAAGAACGATGCATTCCAAAAAAACATGAAGGAAAAAATGATGAAGGATAAGAACATAATTCCTAAGAAGGTGTATGAGATAAACATATTTAGATTCATTAAACCATTGATAACCCTATTAGTAAGTTTACATTCAACAATAAAGGACATATCCATTCTTAGTTAGGAATTTTATAACAATGTGACATCTTAGTCACTGTGATTTTACTACAAATTTTAATTCCAAGTAGATGACGAGTGGAACATGTTATAGAGGATGATGTAATTAAGAGTAATTTAATGTTTAAAATTGTTCCATTTTTTAACACTTTTCAATTTTTTTTCATATAGGACATGTCTCAAGCAAGTTGAAAGAGGAATAGTGTTATTTTTCGTTTACATACATAGTTCTTCATAAGACAATTTACAAACATTTTATGTTAACTCTTTGTAGGTGTATGAGAAACATAAGTGTTTTTTAAACAATTTATTTCTATTATGAAGACTAATAAATCAATTGCAATGTATTTTCAAGTTTTCATTTTGAAGACAACAAATTGATATTGTGCTTTTTGAAAAATACAAATAAGGAAAACTATATTATTAGAATAATTTACCGAATATCTAAATATATTATATGAACACATATATCCACATACCCATAAATGGAAGCTTCCAATGTATTAATGGTAGGGGTCATATCTGTCATTTTCTTGACCAGTTCACTTAATTCATTGATAGTCAACTGGTGTAATAGATCCATCCCCATGTCCAATAGGGTTAGATGTTATATTTGTGGCATTTTTGTAAACACCTATGCTTTCATTCATTAACTCTAGATTTAAAAAGCCATTGTTATATGTAAATTTACTCACTTCACATCGGGATGTGTAAATTCTCAAACACCAAAATTTTTTCAAGCTTGTTTTGTAATTTTGACTTTATAAAGGTTAAGGTAATGAAAAAATCTCTCATCTTTAAATGAAACCAAAATCATTGTTTGACATAGCTCATTCAATGAGAAAAACGCAGACATGGTTTCTTGCAAAATAGTATTGAACCCAATTTTTTCCATAGCCAGGTTATTTCTCCAGTCTCTAAGGGATTATAAAAACATATAAATTACTCAATCATTGTAGAGGAAAATTCATGGGATTGATCAATCAAAATATACTTTATTAAAATACCTAGAATATTTTTTCCATTTATATATTACAAGCTTACAACCATTTTAAATCAATGTAGTCAAATCTCTTGTTGTACTCTTGTTCAAAGGGGTTTTCCTTTCCTACTTTAACTTAATGAAGGGAAATAACAAAAACAAACAGGCTCTCAGAAATATGGTGGGGGTTTAACAATACCTGCGATGATGAATGCTGATATTGATGGATAAAATATCCTTCCTTATTTCTTGAAGAAGAAGCCTATTGATCAAAGACACTAAAAAAATAGATTTGATAGATATATGGTGGATTTCCTAGCAAAGGCCAATCCCTGGAAGTCAATGGAATTCCTTGGCAAGTATTTCAATATGCGTTTAAGAAATCAATATGATAATGATAAGATAAAATGATAAAATAGATGATATAACTAATAATGCAAAGGTAAAGGGATTAATGTGGTCCATGGCTATATGACGGTCTGATGGTGATACCTGATCCAAAATAAGTCTAGCGATCACAAAATGGATCAAAAAGAATAAGGATGGTAGATGGCTATGTACTCAAAAAGGTTGATCAAGATGATAAATTTGATTTAGATAATTAGATAGAGTGTTACAGATGGTTCAAAGGAGCTTGATATGACTTGACAAAAACTTGAGGGGCCTTCTAGTAATATATTATGGGATTTGGATGTCTAAAAAGCAAGATTAGCAGTCAAAAATACCTTTTAGACAGGAATAATCAGTGATTCTAGTGAATTGTTAATGATCCTGATGGGTTTTCAATGATGTTGATGGGTTGTTAATGATCCTATTTGCGACCTAGGGAATTGTAAATGATTATGGTGAATATACAACGGTTCTGATGAATCACCAATGATTTTGGTAAATCTCCAGTGATTGTTGTGAAATTGTACAAGTCTATAATTGATGGAGATAGAACTCAAAAGGGATGGTAAAAAAGGTTGATTTAAGATTATAAATGATGTGTAATAATATAATGAAGAAAGGGAAACCACTTACCTTGTATAAATTGATGAATGAAGATCAAAATGTGATATTACCTTAGAGAGGGAGATTGTAGATACAAGAAGATTGTTTAGTTGATTCCTAGACATATGAATGACATTCATAGGAGGAAGAACATATTCCTTGGTGCTTTAAATGTTCTTGGGGATGATTTATAAACTCTATGATAGGGTTATGATACAAAGAAAATGTAAATATGAAGTCCTTAACAAAAATCCAACTATAAGATAACCTCAAATTAAAGCCAAAGACTTTATATATATGGTTGCTAACAACTGGGGAGAATCACTAGTGATTCTCTTGAATCGTCAATGATCCAGGTTTTATGGGGAAATGGTTGAAACTACTACCAAAATTGAGGTTTTTATTTATTTTGACAAAGGGTGTGTGTTGGAAAGAGGTTATGTGGGTCAGAGAGGTTGTGAAATGGTTGAGAAGTTGTTGATTTTGTTTTGTTTTATTTGATGTTTTTTTCTAAGTGGTTTTGGGTGGGTTTAAAGAGCAATATAATATGATTTTACAGCTATAGAATGATAGTTACAAGGAGTAAATATGATGGGGGAGGAATAAGACTTAGGATAGAGGATTTAATGTATAATATGGTAGTGTTATGATAATGAAGGGATGTTAGTAGACACCAATACGAGGATTAGCAGTGCTAATTTTAGGTGTCTACATTTGCCCCTTTTGTTGAGTGGTTTTAAATAAGTTGTGAGATAAAAACAAGATGTGATAGATAAGGATGTTAAAGATGTATAATTATACGATGAGGTTCTAACCCTAAAACTAGGGATTGATGATCTAAAAGGGAATCAATCACGTTTTTTAAAGAGATAGATGAAAATATGAAAGGATGGAAAGATGAGAGATGATGCCCTGAGAGGAGGATATAAAAACAAGATGGGTGCCATCAGGTAATCAAGTGATAGTGGAAACAAAGGGATCATATCCTATAGACATATGAATTAATGATAGAAATGGGAAATAAAAAGGATGTTTTGACGAGGTCAAATGATTGAAGATTGATGTTGCCAAAATTGGTTGGGTTTATGAGGCCAAGAAGTCAAGTGATAAGGTAATCAAAGGGTTTGTGTCCTATAGACATATGAACTAAAAAACAAAAAGGGAAGATGAAGAGAAGGGTTTGATGAGGTCAAAGGACCAAAAGTTTATGTTTTGACAAAGGTGGGCTTGTTGGTGTTACTTTGATTTGATGTCTTTGATTTAGCAATGTAATATTGAGATATGATCATGATTGTATGGATCTTAATAGATGTTGATATTATGATAGATATCAATAGATTTCGATATTATTCCTGATAGATGTTGATGGATATTTTTGATTTTTAAGTGACATTAATGTTTATAAAAAAATTTCCTTTATCATGGAAAAGATATAAAATGTAGAATGATTGCTTTATGATGTATTTGATACACATGAGATGGGAAAAAATAGAGTAAAGTCTCTTGCACTCTTGTCCTTTACAAAAAAATTGATAGATGACTAACAATGGGTAGTTACATGTAGGATCTTAGATATAGATGGAAGTGAGATGTATACCTCTCTAGGAAATGTGAAGGTTTAACACATATGTAGGTTTGTGTGGGAGATTAGGTTCTCCTTTCAATGGTTTCATAGGGAGATGCCCCCAACTATGCATTTTATTTTTGACGCAAACTAATTCAATACATGAAGTTTTTCTTTGATGGGAATGTTGATCGATGTTGGAAGCTTTCCTGTGATGATTTTTGATATTTGAATTTTTTGAAGGTTGATCGATACAGGAAGCCTTCTTACATAGGTAGCTTCATCCTTCGAGGGGAGTGGTCTAAATTTTTTATTTTTTTAGTTTTTGATATCTGTCCTTTTAGGGATCGGTATGTGATTTCAATAGGTAGCTGTCATTTGAGGGATAAGTCTACTTCTATTTTTGATAATATGATTTTTATGTTTGATAGTTTTCCTTTGTGGGATTATTTTATTTATTTTGATAGGATGGCATCCATAGCTATTTTTTACTATCTTTTGAGTTGAGGGTAAAACCCTAATAGACCATTTTGAGGAGTGGGAGAAGAAATGTGTACACATACTACACATATAGGCCCCTATGAAATGTCTTTCAGTTGGTACCAAAAGTGGGATGGGTTTTAATGATTATGGGGCTCCAAACTAAGGAGGAACTTGTTCAAGTGAAATATGTTATGAAAAGATCTATCATACTCATATTTAAGATTTTTGTAGAATAGTGATAGAGAAAACCACATTCTTTCAAATCATTACGATGATAAGATGGCTAGTTTGGTGATGAAAAAGAGATATTTGGTGCGACTACTATCATGAAGTTTGATGTGTTAACAATAGAAAAGGACACCAGTGCAAAGGAATTAAAAATTTATTTTTCAAGTGTACCATCAAGGGGAGTGGATAGACAATAAGCTCCAAAACCACACTATGTGGACCAGTCAAGCTAGGGGAAAAATTTTCCATGTTCAATCCTTTCCAGAGTAGTGACATTTTGACTACATTAATAGGATAGGTTTGGTGAAGATTCACTAGGGGGAGGTATGAAAGACAATACTTGTGATATTCTTAGTAGAGAGGAGGCCCCCTAGTTTGATAATGTATAGCATGCACTGAATGGAATACCATATTTTCAGGTTTGGATGCTGAAAGATTTTTATGTTAATTGATTAAGTTTATGGTAAACAAGGGGGGATGCAGATCCCTTTGAAAAAGGATCCATTAAAAATATGGATGGGATATGAGAGGATGATTGATGAAGAGGGGTAGATGAATAAGATTTGGTTTTTCCTTTTCTTCATGTATGATGATTTATAGATTCTGTAGGTGGGTGATCCATATAGATTTGAGATGAGGGACCTTCAATTGAAGGTGATGAGAAAGATTTTCTGATATATAATTCAAGGTGACCCCCTGGTCATAGTATATGTGGGTGAGGATATTGTCACTGAATTTGGTGTAGATGTTTATGAGATTGAGGAACCTTCAATGGAAGGTGGTTGAAGAGATTTCCAAAAGAGGTTTATTAATACTAGATCAAGGATTTACCCTTTGACCTACAGATGTTAGTGAGAAAAAATTGAAAAGGGTAGAAGTGTAGATGATAGAAATGATGGTTTAGGATGGTCTTCTTCCAGGGGAAAGATCATCGATGAGGAAAAGTCATTGGATTATGGCCTTAAGCACTTTACAATTCTCTATGTTATAACCGGGGCTTCGATGGTAGGCACATGTTTTTTCTTGATCATACCAGGAGGGGTTTCTGAGTTTGTGGATTGGATGTTTTGATGGGTGGGAAATGTAGTAAAAGAATCCTATATAAGAATCTCAAGAATGTCACATATAAGTCCATTATAAGGGATTAGGAAGACTAATTTTTTTTTTAATTTTGATTTACGAGAATGCTTCGTATGACAACGCCTTATTGTTGGATGTGGATGGATGCATGGATATCATTGGGATTTTGTGAGTTTGATAAAAATGAGGATGTGATCCATGGATGGGATATGATGTGGGATTGATAAAACTAGATGACAAATGAGTTCCTAAAATAAAAGAGGAGGGACAGGTTATGGATGAGAAGGGATTTGACTGTGATATATGATATTAAGATAAAGGTTGGGGCAGCAAAATGTATGATAAGGTTGGAACTGTAGATGTGACATATTTGAATTTTGATAAAGGATGGGGTCCCAAAATAGATGGTAAGGTTGAGACCTTGAATGATGCACATTTTTTATTTTGTAATTTTTAGCATTAGGTAAAGGAGATTGTCTTACGACAGATGAAATGACGATGATGATGTGGATGTGATGGGATTTGATTGTATAGTGTTTGGTTAAGGAAAATGCTCTAGTCTAGATGAAAAGTGAGGAAATGAGGATATGCTTGAGTCTGATTTAGATGAGGGAGATGTTGTTTTTAAGACATAATTGAGACATATTACATTTATGTTAGCTACCTAATCCTTCAATTGGTTTATAAGATGGTTGGATGTCAAGATCTTTGGTGATAGGTTCCTCCTTTGTAACAGTTTCCATAGTCAAGTATATAGGCCCTGGGGAGGTAGTAGGTGATTGGATAGTAAGCGAAAGTGACGTTGATGCATGAGGATTATCAAAAGGAGGATCTAGGGACTCTGATTCTTCAAGGGGAAGCGTTGGTGATGAAAGGGGCTCCACATGGGGATAATAATGTGTAATAATGTTTATGAAGTGACTCAAAGGATGTGTAGTATCTATATGGAGTGAATCTATTTAGGGTATTGGGCTAGGAAGAAAAGTAATGACATCATGTGTTATAGTTTCATCTGGATCATACGAAGACCTAGGGGAGTCAGATGAGACATTTATATATTGAGGATCGAGATGCAATTATTCAAGGGCTTGGATTTATAATTTCCTAGCCATGGTGAAGGCTTCGTAAATAGTCTAGAATATGTGGATCTTGAGGGTAGATGAGATGTGATGGGAATACGATCAAGAAAAGAACTTGAGAAGTTCTAATTGAGGTAGTGAGAGGTCAATTGATTGATAATTATTTTACACCTAATGGCGAAGTCAATAATGGATTCATTTTTAGATTATTTGATGGTAGAGATATCAGAAATGGTGATTTTATGAGTAACATTGATCTAGAGAAGTGTTCGAGAAATAACAGGGCTAGTTGCATGAAAGAGAATAGATATTGTCAAGGGAGGGATTTATACCAATCTAAGGTAAGTCCTACCAATGACATATGAAAGGTTCTAAAAATGAGATATTGATCACAAATGATGAGATTAAATTAGTTTTTGATGGCTAGTATGTGCTACTGAGGATCCACTTGGCTGTGGAACATGGTAAATTCAGGTAATTATAAATGCGTAGGATAGTGCTTATATAGTACTAACAGATGGATGGGTTCATTACAAACCTAATCATAAGTGAGGACGTGTTTGGTTCCCATAGTAGTGGCTTCCAAATTTTCTAAAATGTTTAACAAATATTACATGGGATCGTTTGTAGGATTAGGCATGAGGGAATTAACATGCAAGTGTGGGTGAGAATGTGGTTGAGTTGATTGATGATAGTATTTTGGTAGATGGTTTTGATGTGGAGGTTGATAAGGTGTAGCTTAAGAATATATCATTTGTAAAGTAGGTTATGATAAAGGGAAGTTGGAAGACGTGTAGAGATGTTGGGTATGTTGTTGTTGTTGGATGATAGCGGTTGATTGAGCCTAAGTAGGTATGTGTTTATATGTTTTAGGATGTCTTAGGTACTGAGAAAGGTATTGAAGTTGAGATAGGTTGATTGGATAAAATATGGGGGATGTTAAGATTGTGATGAAGGAGGGGATGCGATGAGTATTGATTGATGGGATACACTTGAATGAGATAAGCAGTGATAGTTTGGAAATATTTTTGGCATTAAGGATAGTCGTAGGGTTGTTGGATGGGGTTGTTGTAGGGTTGTAGGATTGGCTGAAATGTAGATGTTCCATAGGGGACAAAATATTGTTTGGATAGCTCTGGGAAAATGCCAGGGCTGAGTGAAGTTGAGTGAGAAATGATAGGTTGAAGAGATTGATAAGGATTAGGTCCTATGTAGGGGATGTTTTTAAATTGATTAGGGTGAAAAATGTAGAGATAGGTGGATGAAGAAACCAAACATGATTGTAAAAAATATGTATAATGGGTAAAATAATATGTTGACGTAGAGGGTTGATCCATATTAAATTATAGTTTAGTGAAGATGATACAACAAATCCCTAAGAGAGCTAAAAATTTAATAGAAAAGTCAAGCAGAAGAATTTTAATTATCTTGATTATAATTTATGTGGTGGAAGAGACTCAGAGGGAACCTACTGATATGGATGTTCTAAGGATGGTTTCAGGTTTGTTAAAGGATGGATTCCTCAATATAACTAAAGGTACGTGAGGCCAAAATATGTGTTGGTGCCAGTACAAGGCCTAGTATTGGGGCCTACCCCCTCACTTCATGGTCCCGCAACAATAAGAGCATTGGGTGTTTATCCAATATAACCGAAAACCAATTATTTATACTTAGTCAAAACTCTAAGTTGACTTCCGTATTGGGCGATGAAATCCTAATAATTTCACCTAGGTAGAAGTGTTTTGATGCAAGTTTGTATTTTTACATGGTTTGGTTGTGTGTGGGGGAGATTTAGTTAATGTAATCTATTAACCTCCAAATTAGACTATGTGATTAACCAGGATGAAAGGTTCATTTTTAAGCCCAAAAGGATGATTGATTTTGATGAGGACAGAAAAACAAAATGAAATGGTTTGAAAAATAACAAGAAAAGTAGAAAACACACCTGTAAAATGCTTCCTTTTGCTTCCTTTTGAAATATTAATTTTTCTTTATTGATTTTTTTAGTACAACAATAATGCAACAAGAAAAATCCCCAAGAGCATTAACTTGGAAGGGTTAGTAGAAGATAGAAAATAGAAAGTGAAAATGGCGTTAAAGGATGACTGACTGAGTAATAAGAGTCAGTCACATAGATCGTCGGTGATTGACAGGAATCACTAGCGATTCACCCTAATCACTAGAGATTTGATTGGATCACTTGAGATTATAGAATAGAAGGCCTAAAAATGAATTTTTAATAAAATGGAAATGAAATAAAAGGGATAGGGTCCAAAAGGGCATGCCATAATGAAGTGAAATAACAAAAACATACCGACCTCAGAAGATGGTGGGGTTATCGATACCCATGATGATGAGAATGTTTATATTTATGGATAAAATGTGCTTCATTCTTTCTATAATGAAGAAACTTGTAGATCAAATTTAGATATATGGAAGATTTCCTGCAAAAGGCTAGTCCCCAAAAGTTAATGGAATTCCTTGCAAGGATTTCAATCCGTGTTCAAGAAATCAATCTAATAATAATAAGCTAAAATTATAAAAAATATGATATAACCAACAATGAAAAGGTAAAGGGACTGATGAGGTCCATATCTATATGATGGTATGATGGTGATATCTGATCCAAAGGAAGTATAGAGATAAAAAATGGCTCAAAGGAACAAGGATGTATATGGATGTGTACTTACAAATGTGAGCAAGATGATAGATTTGATTTAGATAACTGATAAAGTGTTATAGATGGCTCAAAGGATCTTGATATAACTATCAAAGATACTTGAGTGGCCTTTTAGTAATAGATTATGGGATGTGGATGTCTAAAGAGAAACATTAGTGGTTCAAAAGACCTTTTCGACAAGAATCTTCAACGATTCTGGTGAATCATTAGTGATATTGATGGGTCATCAATGATCCTGTTTGTGACCTTGTGGAATCATCAGGGATTCTAGTAAATTTCCAGTGATTGCTATGAAATTGTATAGGTTGACAATGGACAAAGATAGAACTCAAAAGGGATGCCAAAAATGTTGATTTAAACTTTAAATGATACATAATAATATACTGAAGTAAGGGAAACCACATTGATGAATGACGATAAGAAGGGGGATATTACTTGAGAGAAGTAGATATTAGATGGAAGAAGATTGTTGAGTTAATTCCTAGATAGATGAATGACATTTGTAGGATAAAGAAGATATTCATGGTGCCTTGAATGTTATTGGGATGATTTCTGACTCTATTATAGGGCTATGATACAAATAAAATGTAATATGAACTCCTTAAGCCACGTTCATCTGCAAGATAACCTAAAATAAAGGCCTTAGAATTTTTTTATATAGGGTCGCTAATAACTAGCTAGAATTGCTAGCGATTATGTTGAATCATCAGTGAAGAGTTTATGTGGGTCAGGGAGGTTGTGAAATGGTTAAGAAGTTTTGCATTTTGGTTATTTATTTGATTTGGTTTCTAAGTGGTTTTGAGTGGTTTAAAGAGGAATAAAATAGGATTTTACAGCTCTAGAATGATATTTTCGGGGAGTAAATATGATGGGGGAGGAATAAGACTTAGGTATAGAGGGATTTAATGTATAATATGATAGTTGTGTGATAATGAATGGGTGCTAGTGGACGTAGATACAAGGATTAACAATGCTAATTTTAGGTGTTTAATTTTTCCACTTGTATTTAGAAGATTTATCAAATTATTCCAACCATCAAACTTTGGACCTAAAAAAGAAATATCATTGATAAAAAATATTATAGTTCCAGAAAAACATGTTCTACAAATATTTGGAGTTTCATGAATGTTTTAGGACTATAACATAAATAAGCACACAACTCTAAAACAAGTTCTTCAACTTTTGCTATAAGTTTAAATTTATTGACTATTTTGTATGCTAGATTAATTCTATGAGCCATACAATGAATAAAAATCATAAACAGGGGAATGAGATGTTTTTATTCTTACACACATATCATATTAAAATGACCTTACATTATAGATGTCCCATCTTCCCCAACACATACTAGGTTTGATGCAATTAAATAATCATCCATGTCATCGATCTCCTTCAAAATTCTTATTACCAATTCACAAGGTTTTTCACAATTGGAGTTCTCTCTCATATTGTGAATAAAAATTAAGTGAGAATATCTTACATGATTCTCAAATGTATAAACTTGCATATAAACCTAATCAGTAGTATTTAATGTTGTAACCTCATCAATAGACAAAGAAACGTATTGTGAATACTTAATTTTATATTTCAAGTCTAATTTCTCAACCATAGCTATGCATTTTACCCAATCCCAACCAATAATTTTAGACCAGTGAGAATTAGGAAAGTGTGGGACAAGAAGAAAAGACAATATATTCTTATGTTAATGAAAATCTGTTATAGGACATCCTCATTTATGAATGTGAAAAATAGTAGTTAACTGAATTTTTGTACATAAAAGTCTATTTTGAATTCCCTTGTTGAATTGATATGTAATTGTCCCTCCCTTATCTGCAACTATTATTTCAATTCTCTTGTGATCCTAAAATTATTTTCCATACCTATTATTTAAATAATAATCCATAGTTTTCCATATGGTAACATTATTCAACACTCTATCTATAATTTTATTTTCATATATCTTTGCTACGTGCTTCTCAATAGTATCCAATTTAAGTTACATTGTCTTGTCCTTGCCCAATTTATAGCTAAAAATTTTACATTTGCATTATTTGGGAGGTTCAAATTTATTTTCATTTTCAACATGTTCTATAAATAGAAACTTAGAAACCCAATCTAACCTAAAAATCCTTCCCAAGTCCCATTTTCTTACCTTCCTATTTATTGCATAAATAGGTGTCCCATGAGTATTTATCATGGAAGAATTATTATTTTTTGACTTCCATAAGTTTCACCTCCAAAATTCAATTGGGAAGGTAATGAAATCCAAGCACTATCTAAGTGCACCAAGTTGGGGGGCCAAAAGGGGGTCTTAAGTGGACGCATTTTTTTGAAAAAACAAACTTCAACTTGTATGAGTTTTTCGAAATAGTTACACTCAAAATTGGAAGATGTTGTAGAACTATGAATCGTAGAATTTTGAGTCTAGTTTCTAAGATACCAAATTTTATTGAAAACGGATAATTTTATGTGGGTTAAACAACTAAAATACCAACAGATGCTCTTGTTTTTGTTAAAAAACAAAATAGAGTGACTTTTGTGCCCCCCACAATTTTTGAGCACCATTTAGTATTTTTGAAAAGCCTTTGGTAGAAAGATAGCTGGGAGCATCTAGTTTGGGCTCCATTTTTTTAAAGGTTTTTTTAGCGAATATGTTTTTATTTATGATTTTTCTAGTACATAAATTTTATGTTTTGAAAAATAACGGAGCTCCAACCGTGCCCCCCCTAACCACCTCAAAAAATATCGAAAATTAGTTTTTTATTTTAATATGTATAGAATCATGCCTAGTTTGGGCTAGTATAATTTTTTTAAAATTTTGATCACCAAAAAAAAAAGATACACCATGAAAGATAGACATATTTACACTTCAAAAAATAGCTATAAAAAGGCATAGTTAGAAAATAAATAATATGGAAACCTTATATTAATCAGAAAATTTGAAAAATTATAATTTTAGAAAGAAGAAACTCTGCTCTAAATCGTGGTATAATTTTTTTAAAATGGATCGATTCTTTTATTTTGATTTATCATAGAGGAAGTCACATTTTTACATTTTCTTACAAAAACACGTTGTTTGCTGTGTTTGTACAAGTCTATGCCTCAAGATTGGGGATCCAAATCGGATCCCAAGCCTTGAGGAGTGACTTGGAAATAGAGAAAATACAAAACGCGTACGTGTTATAATGCATACACATTTTTATTTGTCTATATATTGTGGCCTGCCAACATTCCTTTCATCTCTTTCATGGGAATTTTGCAAACATTCTGTTTTGTCTTCAACTTTCTCTACATTCTTGCATGATTTTTTAGTAGTTCATTTTTCCCCTACCCCACTAGTTGATTTTTTCTAATCATGGGTAATAAACATCAAGTTAAGGACAATAAGGAAAGTCAAGAAACAAACACTAGAGTAATTAGAAGAGAAGAGAATAAAGAAATTGAAGAGAATGAAAAAAATTTGAGCAGGGCAAGGTACATCTACTATATCAAATGTAGCTAATGTATTATAAAATGGGGATGAAATCCATAATGAAAATGTAGAGAATATTTTGAAATGAATAATGATATTGAATTGAATGATAATGTTGGTATGGATGAAGAAATTAATATGAATCCAATTGTTGAACCCTTACCCAAGAATCTAAATGTTAACCCCGAAATTTGTATGAAAAAACTAAATGAAGAAAGTAACCTTGTAAACGAATCTTCACCTCTAAGAACAAATCCTTCCATTTTGCAAAGAAAACCAAATCACTTAATTGAAATTGATGAAAATATTATAAAACCAATGCCTAACAAAATGTATGAAAGAAATGCGAGAA
Source organism: Taxus chinensis (assembly GCA_019776745.2). Lineage (NCBI taxonomy): Eukaryota > Viridiplantae > Streptophyta > Pinopsida > Cupressales > Taxaceae > Taxus > Taxus chinensis. The sequence goes on from CM034152.1 coordinate 549,386,153, forward strand.
GAAAAGCTAATGGAATTTGGGATAATTACTTTGAGAATTTAAATGACACACAAAGATGTCAATTATTTGTTTCATTGATGAAATTAATTAAGAGGAGACCATTAATGAAGACCCTGGGGTTAAGAACATCTAATGTTGCTAATCAAAATGCGTCAATTGTTGAAAACATACATAAAGCATACCAAACTGTAGGTGGTAAAAGATGCACCAAATATAGTAATCTACACAATGTGCACTTACTCATTATATAGTAAGTGATAAACAAATTAATAAATGCTTGATTAGAAAAACAAGCAGTGCTTTGAAGCTAAACATAAAAACACTAATGAAAGCAATAGAGAGACACAAACGTCTTGAGTTAGTCAATAACACTGACTATTGGGATTTCTCTAGCAGAGTTCCACGAAAAGACAAGAATACATATGATATTCTAAAAGAATTAATTGTAAAATTTTGGAATGAGAACACAAGGGTGTCACCGAATAGAAGAGATACAATAAAAATAAGAATAGGCTCTCATAATCGTTAATCGTGTGAAAAACATTTCTTAGAAATGACTCAAACAAAATTGTTCTCTAAGTTTAAGAATGAAAATCCACAAATTAACATTAGCCAAAGATTCTTTGAAATGAGAAAACCCTTTTATGTGAAAATCAATCACTCACGTACCACTTGTTGTTGTAGGCATCATGTTGAATTTTCAATGCATTATGATGTTTTTTGTCAAACTCGTCGTGTTTTGCATACTGACATCATATTGCAGGAGTGTGGAGTAAATTTCCCACAAAAATCTTCAAGGGAATTTATTTCGACAATATTTTGTGAAAAATCAACAAGATAATTTTTTTTATAACAAAGCATGTTTGGATAGAATGTGCAATGTATGTGATGGCTTGTCAAATATGAAAAGTTGTATCCATGAGGAGAGTACATATTCAATAGGAAAATAATTGGTTTATTTCACTAAATATAAATAAGTGGAATATCAATTAAAAGATGGAAAATAATATAAGAGGTGTAAGCTTGTTAGAAAACAATTACCTGTATCAGAATATATGGTCAAATTCAGAGAGGAATTTTTTTATGAGTATGCAAGGCACACACATAGAGATCGATGGTTGGATGAACAATTCAAGTTAAGAAAGGAAACATTCCCACTTGGTAATATTGTTTTAGTAGTTGAATTCATAGAGAATCACACATTGTAGCCACAAATGGAGGTTCGGTATCAATATTATAACTCAGTGCAAGCTTCTATTTTCGTGCATATAAAATTCATGCACTCTCTTGAAAGCACCAAGAAAGATCGAAAATTATTAAGAGATTATCATTTCTACATCAGTGATGATCGGATGCATTCTACAAAATATGTACAAGGGTGTTTCCAGGTGTTTTATGCGAACTTGAATGAGAGGAACATTAGTTTTGATCAACATTACATTTAGTTAGACAACTGCACATCACAATTCAAGAATGCACAGATGTTTTATTGCTAAGTAGGATGCACAAATAAACAAATGTACTACATACTTGGAGTTTTACTGAGGTAGGGCATGGAAAATGAGAGCATGATGGTGTAGAAGCATGTGTGAAAAGATCACTTGCAATAGAAGAGTTAAAGATCAAGGATGGTGCTAAATTTACACATGCAAAAAATATTATTGATTGGTGTGTCAAGAATATGGGTCATGAATCTCAAGAGAGATCAACGGTTCGTAGATATTTCTAGTTGATAGAGGAAAAACATCTGGAAAACTTTGAATATTGTATGATAGTTGCAAGATCAAGTGATATGCACTCATTCCGTAGTTCAGATGCAAATGCTTGGACTATTTATACTAGGTGCATGACATTTTTTTGTATATCATGCATTGATTTTGCGTGGAATGAATGTGAGTCATAGTAGTGGGTGGATGAATGGACTTGTAGACCTCTAATTCCACTTGACACACATCAAGTTCCATAAGCATTACAACTTGCAGGGTCTTCAGATCAAATGACAACATCATTTGACTTTAACTAAGTCTCTGATTTAGTACAACAAGGTACATACATATATGTACATGCCATGTTTTAGATTTATAAATTATTAAATGGTAAAATCTTAATGTATTTTTGAATTGGCTAAACAATTTTACTTTGTGATACATAGGGCATGTTTTTGCAGTTATTGCGACAAAATTTAACAAAGAGAGAACATACTACTTCTTGTCCTGTTGTGTAGAGGGGAAAAAAATTGACTTCCAAAATCATTGATGGTGAAGACCTTGAGTATCCCACTAGGTTAGTGGTAGTCACTGGAACTTGGCTTTGCTAATATCCTATCAAAAAATCAAACATTTGGTTGTTTGAAGACTATGAAGTACATCGGAAGATACTTCACTATTCACATTTGGTTATTGCAACAAATATTAAATTGATCAAATATCGAGGTCAGCCATCAAACAAGAATCTATGGAAGGTTCGTGAATCAGATCATGAAGAAATTATTGCTACTGTTAAGAATAGAGTTGATCCTTGTATTTCATTGGATTGAATTTTCAAAGGTATGTTCTTCATAAATTTAATTTGAATATTTACGTAAATGATTTTGATTAAATTTTGTATGATTTAAAATTCTATTTAATTGCTTACGAACATGTTTATGTAGGTTAGTGGTGCCAAAAAAGCTTCCACCTTCACGTGGTTGACACTGTTAGTAGAGAATTTATTATTCTCAAAGCCATGTGTAGCTAAGAGAAATTTAATATTAGAAAGGAAAAATAAACATAAATTCTCATTTCACCACCTATATTGTAAAAATATCTTATTAAAATTTTCATTTCACCACCTATATTGTACGATTCACCTATATATTATTCAGGTGATTGGAAATGGAAAATATTACACTAACTCAGTTTGAATGGATATGGAGAAAACTATGAGAGGATTTCGTAGAGAACCCCAACATGGAGGTCTCAGATTTGACGAGACGTCTCTAGATGCCACAGAGTCTGAGAAGTCACCCGTCGAAGATATGGCATGTTTGGGCCTAAGGGATTTTAAGGGACTACGCTCAAAAGAGGTAGCCCAAAAGCATGAGGAGTGTAGGGAATAAAAAAAATCCTCCACTAACATTCACCTAGCCACCCCGACGTGTTGGCATAGTTGGTTCAGTCCCACAAGCTACCGTTTGTAAAATACAACATCTAGTATCCTTACACTGACTCAGACTACACTATTTCACGTGTTTGTAAAAAATAGGACAATGGGAGAACCGACTGGAGATGGATAAAACCATGATAGGATTTCATAGAGGGACCCGACGTGGAGGTCTCAGATATGACGAGATGTCTCTAGGTGCCACGGAGTTTGAGAAATCACCCGTCGAAGATATAACATGTTTTGGCCTCAGGGCTCTTAAGGGACTATGCCTTGACAAGGTATCCTGAAAGCATGAGTAGTGTAGGGAACAAAAAAAATCCTACACTAGTGTTCACCAGGTCATTCAGACATTTTGGCCCAGACGGTTAGGTCCCAGAAGCTACCGTTTGCAAAATACAACATCTCGTAGCCTTATACTGACTCAGATGACACTATTTGGAGCATTTTCTAACAATAGGACAACGAGAGAAATGAATGAAGATGGAGAAAACCATGAGATTATTTCGTAGAGTGCTTCAACATGGAGGTTTCAGATATGACGAGACATCTCTAGGTGCCACAGATTCCGAGAAATCACATGTCGAAGATATAACCTGTTTTGGTCTCATGGCTAATAAGAGACTATGCCCGAATGAGGTAGAACAAAAGCATGTAGAGCATAGGGAACCAAAAAAAATCCTCCACTAGCATTCACTTGGCCACCCTGACATTTTGGCGTAGTTGGTTCGGTCCCACAAGCTACCGTTTACAAAATACAACATCTAGCAGCCTTACACTGACTCAGACTACACTATTTCACGCATTTGCAAACAATAGGAAAGCGAGAGAAATGAATGGAGATGGATAAAACCATGATACAATTTCATAGAGGGACCCGACATGGAGGTCTCAGATCTGATGAGACGTCTCTAGGTGCTACGGAGTCTGAGATATCACCCATCGAAGATGTAGCATGTTTTGGCCTCAGGGCTCTTAAGGGACTACACCTGGACGAGGTAGCCTGAAAGCACGGGTAGCGTAGGAAAAAAAAAAATCCTCCACTAGTGTTCACCAATCCATCCAGATGTGTTGGCCTAGATGGTTTGGTCCCATAAGCTACCATTTGAAAAATACAACATCTAGCAGCCTTACACTAACTTAGACTCCAATATTTAACACATTTGCAAACAATTAGATAGCGAGAGAACCAAATGGAGATAGAGAAAACCATGAGAGAATTTTATAGAGGGCCCCAAAGTGGAGGTCTCGAATCTGACGAGACTTCTCTAGGTGCCACGGAGTCCAGGAAATCACATGTTGAAAATATAACTTATTTTGGTCTTAGGAATCTTAAGAGACTACGCTCGAACAAGGTAGCCCGAAAGCATAGGAATCATAGGGAACAAAAAAAATCCTCCACTAGTGTTGAATAGGAAACTCTAATGTGTTGGCATAGTTGGTTCAGTCCCATGAGCTTCCATTTACAAACTATTGCATCTGGAAGCCCTACATTGACTTAGAATCCAGTATTTTTCACCTTTGCAAATAATAAGACAACGAGAGAATTGAATGGAGATGGAGAAAATTGAGAGAGGCTTTCGTAGAGGGCCCCAACATAGAGATATTAGATCTAACGATATGTATCTAGGTTCCATGGAGTCCTAAAAATCACCCATCAAATATATGGCGTGTTTGGGCCTCAGGGCTCTTAAGGGACTACGCTCGGCCGAGGTAGCTCGAAAGCACGGGGAGCGTAGGGAACCAAAACAAAGATTCCACTAGCATTCACCAAGAAATATGGACTTGTTGGCCCAGATGGTTTGGTCCCATGATCTACTAGCAACTAATAGCCTTACACTGACTCAGACTGCACTATTTCGCTCGTTTACAAATAATCAGACAACGAGAGAACTAAATGGATATGGATAAAACCGTGAGAGGCTTTAATAGGGCCTTGAAAATATTTCCATGTTAGTACTGAAGAGATTCAAACTTTCATTGAATCATAGTGACATATTCACCTAATTTTTTTTCTTCATGATGTTCATTGTCATATAAATTTGAAGACTGAAAATTTATATGGCCTTCAGCTTCTTTTTGGGAACAAACAACTTTTTCTAATGTCCAAAAAAATTTAGGCTCTTCATTCTTTGTTTGATTGAAGATATTCATTCTTTCAAAATGAATAGTTGGAACATTGATGGTCTCCCAAACAAAACTAATTTTATAGTCTACATAGTTGCATCCTGTGGAAAAATCATTGAACATTGGTGATTTCCTCCACCCATGCTTTAGGGCTACCTCGTCCGGGAATAGTCCCTTAAGATCCCTGAGGCCAAAACATGCTATATCTTCGACGGGTGATTTCTTAGACAACATGATATCTAGAGACATATCATTAGATCTGAAACCTCCATGTTGAATCCCTCTATGAAATCCTCTCGCGGTTTTCTCCATCTCCATTCAGTTCTCTTGCTATCCTATTGTTTGTAAATGCTCCAAATAGTGTAGTTTGAGTCAGTGTAAGGTTGCTAGATGCTGTATTTTGCAAACGGTAGCTTATGGGACCAAACCATCTGGGATAACACATCTAGATAGCTTGGTGAAATCTAGTGAAGGATTTGTTTTGGTCCCCTACGCTACCCATGCTTTCAGGCTACCTCATTCAAGCGTAGTCCCTTAAGAGCCCTAAGGCCCAAACACGCCATATCTTTGACAAGTGATTTCTCAGACTCCGTGGCACCTAGATACATCTTTCTAGATCCAATACCTCCATGTTGGGGCCCTCTATGAAATCCTTTCGTAGTTTTATCCATGTCCATTCGGTTCTCTCATTGTCTTATTTTTTGTAAAGGCACAAAATACTGGAGTCTGAGTCAATGTAGGATTGCCAGATGCTATAGTTTGCAAACAAAAGCTCATGGGACCAAACCAAAAATGCCAATATGTTACGGTGGCCTGATGAAAGCTAGTGGAGGATTTTTTTTGGTTCCCTACGCTCCCTATACTTTCGGGCTACCTTGTTCGGGCGTAGTCTCTTAAGAGACATGAGACCTAAACACGTTAGATCTTCAACATGTGATTTCTCAAACTCTATGGCACCTAGAGATGTCTTGTCAGATCCAAGACATCCATGTTGGGGTCCTCTATGAAATAATCTCACGGTTTTCTCCATCTCCATTCGGTTCTCTCGTTGTCCTATTGTTTGCAAATGCTCCAAATAGTGTAGTCTGAGTCAGTGTAAGGATGTTAGATGCTATATCTTGTAAACAAAAGCTTGTGGGACCAAACCAACTATGAAAACACATCTAGATGGCATGGTGAATGCTAGTGGAGGATTTTTTTGGCTCCCTACACTACCTGTTCTTTTGGGCTACCTCTTCTGGGAGTAGTCCCTTAAGAGTTTTGAGGACCAAACACACCATATCTTGGACGGGTGATTTCTCACTATGTGGCACCTAGAGATGTCTCGTTAGATCCAAGACCTCCATGTTGGGGCCCTCTACAAAATTCTCTCATGGTTTTCAACATATCCATTCAGTTCTCTAGCTGTCTTATTGTTTACAAAGGCGTGAAATAGTGGATTTTGAGTCAGTATAGGGCTACTAGATGCTATAGTTTGAAAATGGAAGCTCGTGGGACCAAACCAACTACACCAACACATCGGGGTGGCCTAGTAAATGCTAGTGGAGGAAATTTTTAGGTTCCCTATGCTCCCTGTGCTTTTGGGCTACCTCATTTGGGCATAGTCTCTTAAGAGCCCTGAGACCAAAACATGTTATATATTTGACATGATTTCTCAGACTCCATGGCACCTAGAGATGTCTCGTCAGATCCAAGACCTCCACAATGAGGCCCTCTATGATAAAATCTCATGATTTTCTCCATCTATTTTTGGTTCTCTCACCGTCCTGTTGTTTGAAAACGCTCCAAATAGTATACTCTAAGTCAGTATAGGCTCCCAGATGCTGTAGTTTGCAAACAGAAGCTCGTGGGACAGAACCAACTACGCCAACACATTGGGGTGGCTAGGTGAATTCTAGTGGAGGATTTTTTTTGGTTCCCTATGCTACCCATGCTTTTGGGCTACCTTGTTCGGGCGTAGTCTCTTAAGAGCCTTGAGACCAAAATACGTTATATCTTCGACATGTGATTTCTCAGACTCCGTGGCACCTAGAGATGTCTCGTCAAATCCGAGACATCTATGTTGGGGCCCTATATGAAATTATCTCGTGGTTTTCTCCATCTCCATTTGGTTCTCTCGTTGTCATATTGTTTGCAAACGCTCCAAATAGTGTAGTCTGAGTCAGTGTAAGGTTGCTAGATGCTGTATTTTACAAACAAAAGATTGTGGGATTGGACACACTACTCCAATATGTCTGGATGGCTAGATGAATGCTAGTGGAGAATTTTTGTTGGTTCCCTATGCTACCTGTTCTTTTGGGCTACCTCATCTAGGTGTAGTCCCTTAAGAACCCTGAGGCCCAAACACGCCATATCTTGGACAGGTGATTTCTCGACCTTCGTGGCACCTAGAGATGTCTTGTTAGATATGAGACCTCTAGGATGGGGCCCTTTACAAAATACTCTCATAGTTTTTCCATCTCCATTCGGTTCTCTCGTTGTTCTATTGTTTGCAAAGACACGAAATACTTGAGTTTAAGTCAGTGTAGGGCTGCCAGACGCTATAGTTTGCAAACAGAATCTCATGGGACCCAACCAAATATTCCAACACGTCAAGGTTCCCTGGTGAATGCTAGTGGAGGATTTGTTTTGGTTTCCTACACTCCCTGTGATTTCAGGCTACTTCGTTTGGGCGTAGTCTCTTAAGATCCCTGAGACCAAAACATGTTATATCTTCAACATGTGATTTCTCAGAATCCATGACACCTAGAGACATCTCATCATATATGAGACCTCCATGTTGGGTCCCTCTAAAAAATCCTTTCACAGTTTTTTCTATCTCCATTCGGTTCTCTCGCTATCCTATTGTTTGCAAATGCTCCAAATAGTGTAGTCTGAGTCAGTGTAGGGCTCCCAGATGCTGTAGTTTGTAAATAGAATCTCGTGGGACCAAACCAACTACACCAACATGTCGAGGTGGCCAGGTGAATGCTAGTGGAGGATTTGTTTTGGTTCCCTATGCTACCCATGTTTTTGGGCTACCTCATTCGGGTGTAGTCCCTTAAGAGCCTTGAATGACTGGATTGGCTTAAGAATGAATTTGATAGGGGTATGTCTAATAACACATGGGAGTTATCAATCACCTAGTAAATCTTTCTTATTTAGTTCTGGATGGGAGTTAGCTGGTGTACGACTTAGTGACCTTTCATTCATTGATAATTTATGCTCTGATAAACCCATGGATGCTTTCAAAAGCACATTGAAAAGGATAGGGGTAGTCATCTAGCCTAGTGAAGGGTGTGATGTGATTTCCAAATAACATGAAATGCCTACAGATTTAAAGGTAATAACACAAATTTGACAGGTTAGACAATCAAGAATCATTGAGTGTTTGAATCAGAATGTCATTGCATCTGGAGTCATTCTCAAGCATTGGAGTAATGTATATGGAGAGACATTCTCAAAATATCAACAGATGAAAGGCATCAAATTGTGACAAATCTCAAGTGTTTTAACAGGGGAGAAGACTAATAAGCATAGAAGAATGTAGTAAGTGCATGATAATATAGGAACCAGTACAAAGAGACCATGAGCAAGAAGAAGCACAAGTAAGGTAAATACACATATACACATTGATAAATTGAATGAATAATTACCCATATTAGGTAACTCTTTATATACATACATTATATAAATATTGATTTCCAAAGTTTGATGCATATTATACATTGAAAATGCTAGTACATGTACATCACCAATAAATGAAAAAATAATCCATAATGTCTTAAATATTGTCAAGTGCACATCATATTAGTTTCATGCAAAAATAATCTCAGAAATGTAAAGTCTCATACAAAATTATCAAGTTCCAAATAGTATTTTAATGTGAATAATAAATACAAAAATTCCCAAATAGGTCATATACCATCAAGTTCAAATGCCATATAGGCGTACATACAATGTCATGCACATAGGCATACAAAAACAATGTCATGTAAGAAATAATTATTTCCTACTCATCAAAATCTATCCCTCTCTTGGCCTTGCTCGAAGAAGGCCCACCCTTAGATGAAGATGGAGATCCATGAGATGAATTTTGATTGTCTGAGCCCATGATTCGAGTCCTCTTCCGCTGAATACTCTCCTATAGATGATCCTATAAATGCAAACAATGTTTTTTTTGTCAAAAAATAATTTATATATGTTTTCAACATTTATTTAAGACCATGCTAGAATGAAATTATTTACGTAAATAAACACACTTACCGCAAGTTTTCGATCACACTGAATTTGCATCTCACACTCAGATGAGTCATCGAGAGCTCTTGCAGTACAAACGGGGGTACGAAGACGATGAGATGGAGGAGTTTGTGCCCTCGAAGTCAAAATGGAGGGGGTTGAAGTTCCCTACATACACATAAGATCAAAAAATCTAACATAAGAACTAGCGAAAATAGAACTAAGTACATGTATGTACATAATGACAATATTTTATCTAATTTTATCAATATAGAACTATTGTTTTTACCCCACCTTGCCTATGAATCAAATGAACAGGGTTGCTACCTATCGCAGGTAACTCCTGCATATACACAATGAATGAAATTATTAACATAATTTAATAATTCTACAATGAAATACATTAATAACATGTAATTTAACATAATATGAATTACACGAGAAATTTAACAAAATTTACGTGTTGTTTGAATACCTCAGTGAGTTGCTGCGTAAATGAAATCACAATGGAAACACCTTTATCTACTTTTCACAGAGATGGTGGGGTGTCTGGTGAAGTCAAAATCTTTATCAAACATGTATATCACATGAGTTATATGGACATACAAGAACATACATATATTTGACTTCAAAACTAATATGTACACACACACACACACACACACACACACACACACACACACACACACACACACACACACACACACACACACACACACACACACACGTATGTGAAAATTTTACATAATTAACATTCTAAATTACCTCTATGAATGTATATGTATGCATGGTGCTTGTCGCCTGTGGTCGGGATGAAGATGCACCTCCCGCGTGCTATAATATCAATGCATATACATGTAAAAATACAATTATTTCAAAAATTTAACATATATAAGTAAATCAAGTACTCTAAATTTTTTTTAACACACATAACAAACATAAAAAATTTACCTACGAAGGTGACGCCGATGAATGTAATCTAAATGTCTCACTCAAAAGGACATCTAACATTATCATGTGCACCCCTAGCACTAGGAGCACCAAAATCATTACGCATGAAAAAATCATCCTCCTCAGGCCCAAAACATATGCTACCACATGACGAGAAAAGATGTGGCTTCACTAGTACTCCTTGAGGGAATACTCTGTGTACCTCCATGAGCATCTAGCTAAAAAATCTCCCTCATATGTCGAACAAGGGTCGTAGGTAGCCCTTGAAGCGTGTGGAGTGTATCAATCTCTACTATCTCCTTCACTACTTGAGGGACAATCCCAGGGTGAGGGGGATTCTGTGTAAGGAATCTACCTTGCTGAATAGGTGCACATTGTGCACCTGGTTGATCCTATGTAGATTCTTTTCCTTGGCCCTAGAAATCTCTGAAATCAAAATAATTTGGGATCTCATTGAGGATAAACTCACAATAGAGTTTCCTTAGAAATTATAGTGGCACCTTGTTGTTATTACGAGGTGGAAAATCAAAAACCATCCACCATCGTTCCCAAAATTATTTTTAATCAAATTATTGTTGCACCAATGGATGGGAAACCATTTACATGACAACGAAACAAGAAAATTAGTGCAGGGGTCCGTGAATAAGGCACATATGAGGCCTTTTGAAATTTATTTTTTCTTTACATCCACATATGACAATTTGTTGGAGTAATAAACCCTACAACCCTCTCTCTAAGTTATCTAATGATCAATTTTCCCTGTTGCTGCATCAACTTGAACAAGTAATTCCTCTAATGTGTTTGCAAAAGAGGCATAGTGGGGGTTTGTAGATTGTAAATCTGTAATTATTTTGATTAAATACTCAATTTCAAAAAAAATTTCAACTATATGGGCTACTAAATCTTCTTGACTACCTGAGGGATGTTGAGCAATTGTGGGAGTGTCGGGAGGGATGACAGGAATAACAGGATTTGGTTGTGGTTAATTCCCTCGACCTCTAACTGTAACAATAAAGAATATGTATTCAATTCAAATTTTAATCTATAATTATCATATTTCAATGCAATTTTGAGAAACGAATTGTGCTTACCTCTTTTCCATGGTGCCATCCTTGATTCATATCTTCTCGGTGATCCAGAAATGATCCTTTGAGCTTGAGTTCCAGCTGAATGAAAAAACGCAAGGGCACGGTTAACCTCTGAAATTCACATTTGAGGGAGATAAAATTATATAGGCTCGGGCCTCTTTTTTTCTGTATAGTAGGCATAATGCGTATGCGTTATGCCTCGGTAAATCCCAAACTTGAAAATTTAAAACACGATCATGTTATAATAGAACGCGTATGCGTTTTTTATTTTTTCGTGTTTTTGTCCATTTTGTTGGCCCCCCAATTTTGTGCACTTACCCTAATATTAATATAGTACTAGAGTGGAAATGTAAATAATCTAGTGATGTAGTTACAACTTTATTTAATGGGATGGATTCAAGGGGATGTATTTCATTGTTTTCGTCATTGAAAACATCAATCATAAAATCACCAATTAAATCATTCTGATTTTCATTTTAAATACAATCATTATCGCTTGATTGTGATGGTCATGCTAGAGAAGGATGTGATTCCATAGATAGTTTATCAATTTATAAGTTGTGATTTTTTATATACTAGTATTAGGAGGTGTTGCACTTTATTTTTCCATGAGTTTCCCTTTGTAGTTCACCATTTTCTTGAATCATGCAAGAACAATTTTTTAAGTTAATTATGATGAGATGAAAATAGAATAAGGCATTGCAATGTCGTGTGACATGGAAAAAAATACTCTAGTGGTACCATAAAATAAAAAATTACATATATTAATATATTATAGCATTTCTAACAACCTAACTTACAAAATTAGATAAAGTAATGTGACATGATAGAAAATGGGTTTTAAATAGACTTACCTGCACTAAGTTCTTGTAGGATGTAAACTACAACAAAATAGACATAAATACCTTGATATATTTGCTTTTTGTAAGTAAATTACAATATGTTCAATCCTTTTCTACTACTTCATAAATTTGTAAAATTAGTAAATTGGAAAAGATTAAAAAAAAAGTCTTTTTAGTGATTAGTTTCTACAATCTAGATTTATGCATGTATATATGTATGTATATGGTGAATTTCATCAAATTTATAAAAAAATCCCAAACATTTTAGTTAATGATACCAAAGGACCACGGTGGTTCCATAAAATTCTTGGAAATCAATGAATGTTTTGAAATCTTGGTCCTTCGATTACGTGACAATTCATTAAAAAATATACATTGGGATTTGATATTTGTTGGCTATTTGCATGTGACAAATTATTTTTTGTGGAATTTTTGGGAGAAATGTGGGCATTTATATTTTTGTAATAATAGCCAAATTCTTATACTATAATTCCTACTCTTCATCAAAGTACAAATATTCACCATTAAAATTTTCCCATGTTTTAATACAAGGAAAATTTCCCTACCAATCCTCCACAATTCTTCTCTCTCATTAATTTTTCCTATGTTGACTCACTTAGGATGCATAAATTCCTGCCTATGAAAAAGAATCCTTCCTACAAAAAATAGTCTAACAAAGGTGTCTTGTCACTACTTTTGGATATTTTTCACGACTCATATGCTTTACTAAAATCCTCATCTTATGCAAATAGCTCATTCATGGATTAAAAACCCACTACTTGTATGCTCATCTTTGTCAACAAACAAATATGTTAGTTAAGCACATCAACTACCTTATTAGATGTATCATTTTTGTACTTCAACAAAAATGTGTATCCTTCTAGGTATTCCACCTATTTATAATTTTATTTGATTCAAATTTCCCTAGTTGTTAAAGATTGTAATGCCTAATTGTGTGTGTACCAAAAATTATTTAGGAAATAAATAATGTATCTATTTATTCAATGACTACATAATTGTATAGAAATTCTAACCATAAAAACTATACTTCCTCCTAGCTTAATAATATGTAATAGGTCTATCCTTCTAGCTTAATAATATGCATAGATAGTCATGCCACTAGCATCACAATCGCAATAAAATATTTTTGTGATGTTTGACAATGCCGATATTAAATGTTCTATTTTTTGGTTAACTCTACAAAAATATTTATTGCACCTATGATTTAGATTAAAGTCTTCCTATCTCCTCTTATGGCCTATATAATTTTTTTACATACATCACTTAAGTGTCTAAAGAAATTGTAGTAAAAGATATCCAATCCATGAACACTAAATGTGTTAATAAATCCCTCGATGATGTCCAATCTAAAATTGTATGTATCTTTTTGTGTCCATCTTCAATACATATCCAGAAATTATAAATCCCAAATACACCAACACTTCTTTCATAAGATTTCATTTGTTGATATTGATCATATTATCTTCCCACAATTTCTGCAATACCTCCCATATGTGTAGAAAATGATCTAAACATATCTTGCTAAAACATCAAAATTTCCTTAAATGGTTTATGCACTTGATTCATCAGCCTTAAGAAATTACTTAGCAGGCTACTTAATATGAACAACATCATGAGACAGTCATGTATAACCCTTCTTAATTCTTAATTTTTGTCTTCCAATCATATTCTTCTTTCATGCAAATGTGATGATATCCTATCTTCAAATTATTCTTTCTAAAATAATTTTCTCCACTCAAAAATTCCATAATGTCATCCATGTAGGGAAATGGAAAATTATAATTGATTATTATTGTATTTATGTCCCTTATCAATACACATATGTAAATCACCACCTTTATTTTGTGTTATAACTATTGAAACTACATAATTAATTAGAATTTATGATGAGTCCTTTATCTCTCTTGTACTTGTTTTTATATCTCTATATTCTTATGTGGTTTATTCCTATAGGATATTATTGTCATTAAAATTAATAACCTTCGTGAATCAAGATTTTAATGTTTAAGTTGAGGTAATAACCATTCACAGGCACGAAGTTGAGGTAAGAAACCTCCACATGTGAGCTATATAGTTCAAGAGAAAGTTTTTCTAGCTCAAAACTAGAGTTCTCAACTAGTAGAAATTAAACCCCTATTATGTTCCTAAACACTAACATTTATATAATTTGATAGAGATGGGAGAATAGAATAATCACAACCATTTATTAATGAAATCAACCTCACACTAAACCAAGGACCAATTTCCATATATTTCATAGGTCAGGTGTGGGAACCTGACATTTCTCCAATCTCACACCATCATATCATCAGTGTAGGAAGACGATGCCTCTCAAAATTAAATTCAGGTTGGTGGATTGGTTAAGTGATTGATTCAAGTCAAGCATTGATTTTTTATTCCTTAAGGACTTTAGATGATTCTACTTTGATCCTTGTATTTCTCTTTCATCTAGAAAATTATCATGTTCCATGGGAATGTTTTATTTTGATAGAATGCAACCTCAATGTATTCCACATTTAAATTTCCTTCTCAACATGTCATGGTGATCCACCTATTCACCTTGCAGCTTCTGGACCCACAACAATTACCCTTTTTTCTTTGAGAAACACAAGATTCATAATTCTTGTTATGTGGCTTCAAACCTTAGTTGCATTAAAACTTTCTTGAATTTTTTCCATGGGGTGTCTGTGCACAGAAAAAACAAAAATTTGAATGTAATTGACTTCCTGAGGTCATGTCAGGATAGTCAAAATGTGAGAAAACATATGGAAATAAAATAGGTATATGTGGTAATGGTGGAATAAGTGGGGATAGTGATGGATTGAGGGTCTAGGGTTGAGATAAATGAAAACAATCAACTTACAAGATATGAACCTAGTTTTCAAGAGAAACAAATGCTCATCTAACCTTTATGGGAGTAATAATGGTACAATTTATTATAATCGATGTCCTTAGTTCTTGATCTATATCAGTGAGATCAAAAAAATTCCTCAACTCAGTTGTGAAACTCAAGAAAATTATCTATTCATCTCCAAGTAATCCTCTCTAGAGAGGGTCATACCAAGTAATTCACACAAATAATTTCCAAGATGCATCTGCTCAAGTTTCATCAATTTAAGAAAAAGGAGGAAGCTTAATATATAAGGAATAATCCAACACAACAAAGGTTACAATGACAGAGGTGGAGTAACCAAATTTTGAATAAGTTCTATTAGAAAAGAGTGGAAAAATAAATTTCGTAAACCCTCTTAAATAATATTTTTACACAATGGAGAAAGTAACTGTAACTCATGAATTTTTAGATAAAATTATAGAAACAGAGGATCATGATAAAAAATAAAAATTGATCCAATAAAAGAATCTTCTTCATCTAGGAAATAAGCATTTAAAGTTAAAGTTATTGAACCTAAAAATGCAGATACTCCACACCCTTTAACTGAGACAAGAGAAGAAGTGAAATATAAAGGGGTAAAGGAGGATGAAACCTAGGTATAATTGGTTTAAAATGTGGAGACACCACAAGAACAAGTTAATGATTCCGGCCTCACACTCTCTGAGTCACAATAAATTTTGATTCTTTCATTTTCCTCCCAACAATAATCATAAGGGGAAGGAAAGAATCTGAGAAAATAATGGTTGGGAGAAGTACTCCCAAACAAGAGGAAAGTAAGAGTGTAGATGGAGGAAGTAGACCTTAAGAACATAATCTCCTTAAGGCCATCTAGAACACTAAATAGATCCAATATTTTATCAAGAATATTAGTGGTACCTCAAGGAGATAGTTTTGTGTAGATTTCCACCCCATAATTTGATGTCTTAAGGGACAAAGCCACCCACCCCATCAGCTTACTAGTTCACCAAAGTACCTTTGGGAAAAATAGCCACAAAGGGTCTCAAACATGAATTAACTATGGAAATGAGAGGTATCTTCTAGAATATAGATAAAGAAAAAGAGATGAATAAATGATTGATGGAAAGGGTTGGAATATTGTCAACCTACGTGTAGATGTGGATACAACCTCCCTTGTAAAGCTAAAAAGTTTTTATAGATATCACCTCAGAAGCATTAAAAAATAATGATGATTTGAAACAAATGGAGAGTCCACCAAGGAGTGGGATAAGGAATTGACAAATAGAGGTAGAAAATTCCTCAAATATATAATTAAATGTTATAACTAAGTGTTTTATAAGAAAGATATATTTAAAGTATTAATTGATAAGTATAATAGGGTAAGTGCACCAAGTTGGGGGACAATTAAGTGGACATCAAATCTTGAATTTTACATTAAAAACAGTAAAACATAAAATTTAGTCTTCGACGGACTTGAATCATGCCGAAAAGTAAAAACTATGTCATAAAAATGGTACCATTGTGTAGGGGAGACTATTAGCTTTGTATAAATACTGATTTTAAAGTGAATAGAAGAGGATAAATATCATTTTATAATTTTTTACTAATAGTAGGTCTTTAAGACACTTTTTCCTGTGAATGTTTATGTCTACGTTTAAGACTGCAAAATTTGTTTCACTTATCAGAATGTGATAAAACTTATACCATCCCAACCGTGGTGAAATTATATACATGTTAAAAAAAAAAATTATTTGATTTCAATATTTTTTGATGAAGTTATGGCGGGCAAACGGAAAGTGCTCTGTTTTCTTTATGTTTTCACACCACTTTCACGGAAAAAATCATAAAAATAAAATATTACTCAAAAAAATACAAAATAAAATCCATCCCAAGATAGATAGTGGAATATAACTTCTCACCAAAGGAAAAATATATATATCAATTTTTGGTCATCCAAATTGTGGGCAAACGGACTATAATCTTATCGGTGTTTTAAAAAAAAAAAACCAAGTAATTGAATTTTGAGTGTTTAATGTAGCTAATCTTGTCCATTTTTTACAAAAATTATTATTTTAGAAACTAGATTCCGGATGCTACAATTCATATTAATATAATTTTGTCTAATTTTTAGTGTATGCATTGCTAATAATCCCTACAAGTTGATATTATGTTGTTATTTGCAATATGATGTCCACGGATGACCCTATATTTGTCCATCAACTTCCTGCACTTACCCAATATAGAGGTTGAAAATTAGGATGGAATGTTGTCAAAACATAAGGCCACTAAAAGTGTAGATGATGAGGTGGTGGAAAAGGTAGGAATAATACCATTAGATTTCCAAGGGTGACAATATGAGTATGAGGAGCCTATCAAATTGAGACTATACACTTTGGGGGTTTACATAAGAAAAATCCATGATATGAGGGAGAAAGAAGGAAACTATGTGGATGATATTGATTCTAATATTGAGAAAATGTTGCATCTCAAAGATACATATACTCCAAATTTGGAGATGTAAAAAAATTTAGTTGAAATTTTTAAATAACACATCACAAAGGAATTGGAATCTCCAAAAGATTACAATTGTTATTTCATTCAAAAGTTTATCCATTCGGAGAGGTACATTGATAAATTGGCCAACATGATAAATAAGAGGAGAGATATTTCTATTGAATTTGACATTATTGTTTCTAAACAGGACATAGTATTTCTCTATCATATAGGGATAGATGAAGAACATATTTTTGGGATGTTTCAACACCTTGATATGTATAGAAATAAACTAACAAATAAGGTAGATGATTATCATATTTATGTTAACCCTCTTTAGGCACATTCTTTTTTCTTTATTCCATTGCCCATTCTTGTTTCCTTTTCATTTATTATTATTTCAGAAGGGAAGAATCATATCAAATAATGGTAATAAGTAAAAAAAATTCATGTGACCACACACATGGTGGTGATAGGGAAGAAAAGTAAAAAAGGGAGTTTGTTTACAAAAGGAATATTCTCTAATCTTCCACGGAATTTAATCATATTTCAAAACTAATCCATCTTGGCATATCAAAGGGGATATTTTTAGTTAAGAATACCTCATCCATTGACTTTATAGAAAAATGATGAAAATACCATGGTTTATTTCTCTCAAGGCTCATGAGGGTATCTAGGTATATTCCCTAAGGGGAAATTTGGTATAAGAATGAAGGCTTATATTTATTATAGGGGTTTTGGTTCTAATCTTGGGGGTTTTAGCATTTTGCTAAGGTAATTAAATTGTAACGTAATTAGTAGGAATTGAGAGCATATTTATATGTTTCCCTTATCTAAATTTACATATGCAACACCATTTTCCATGCTTAAGTCACACATTTTGGAATGTAAACAAGAATACAATTGAGGAATATAAATTTTTATGTAATATTATGTTTATTGAATTAGTGAAATATGAGGGAGTCCTTTTTGGTTATTGTATAAGATTGGTCACTAAGTAAATATTGTGTTATAATGTTATTTTGAAATATTTTCTTGGTTTTAAAATAATTTCTACAATCTTACTTTATAGGTTACTTCTTACAGCCCTTAAGTGTATTTTGGATATCATGGAATACATACAATAGTTTTTTGTTGAGGTTTTAAGCACGAATTTTTGTGTTAAGATTTAATCCCAAGGGATTATGTGGTAACATCTACATAATTTTTGCATCAATTAATGTAATTGCCACTTTGAAGGTTATTTTTTCTTTATCTTTGTCCTCTTTCATTATAAAAGAAATAGGCTGAAAATGCGAGTCCATGTTGCGAATTGAAGAAATTAAAATGATGATCTTGTAGTCTCATAATGTTCATTTTTTATTTCTTTCCTTATAAATGATATAAATATTTTT
This sequence comes from Taxus chinensis, assembly GCA_019776745.2. Classification (NCBI taxonomy): domain Eukaryota; kingdom Viridiplantae; phylum Streptophyta; class Pinopsida; order Cupressales; family Taxaceae; genus Taxus; species Taxus chinensis. The sequence continues at coordinate 549,405,279 of CM034152.1, forward strand.
CAAGAGGTTAAATTACAGATTGGTGGAGTTTTTATATGATTATGTAGATTTGGAGATTGCTTTAGGTCCCTTCCATCAATTATTCCCCTTGGCATTATGTTTGGATCCTGTAGCATGAAACTCAATGTACATTTCATGTTTCCATTAGTATTAGAAAAAATGTACATTCTTGCAGGTGTCATGGAGGTCTCAACACCTTCGTATTTCCATTCTTGTTTAGATGTAGAAATACCCATCTCGAGAAACTTAAGTAATTTTTTTTATTAATGGTGAAAAAGGGTTAAGGGGACCCTACCCCAATACATATGGAGATAAAGATATTTCACTAAATAAATAAGTAGATCCAGCCTCTTCCAGCGGCACTACAAGGAAACAAATAACAAAAAAACAAAAAAAAATTAACCAAGAGATCCCTTCCCATTGGATCTTAACTTCCTTTTAAAGGTGTTGTTTACATTTTTCCATTTCTTCTTTTGAATCACTCTACTCCATCCCTTTTTTGATATTAGGATATTCATTTTCATTTCTATGAACTGGTATTTCAAAGTCCTCTTTCTACACATGAACTTGGAGATCTATTGAAACTAAAGCTGGAGAGTTTCCATCAAGTGAAGTAGAAGAAATATGAGGAGCATGCTCCTCGTTCTTAGAGACTGAATCATCCTCACTCTCTGAATCCACCTATGAATCACTATCCAATGGACCTTTAACAACCAACTGATAAGGGTCATAATTCTTCCACCACGAGGTTCTACTCTTGACAGGTTTCCTCACAACCTGACAATCTAAAGCTAAGTGTTCAAGAGGGAAACAATCTAATTCATTGTCGTAGGCTGAAGTCCTTGGGTCAGTAACCAGACATTTACCCAGAGTATTCCTAATTGACAGCAAACAATTCTCATTCCAAAAATGGAGGGAAAATTTTGGTAAAAGGACCCAAAACAGCTTAACATATAAAGTTTCAGTCATCGGGTTAAAGAGAGGGAACCAAGGTTTCATCAACAAAAAAGGGATTGAAAATCCCAAACTTTACCAAAAATGTCATCATTATCAGGTGTTTCAGCAAAAACAATTATTAAGAAACCTCTAGATTGAGGTTAATTGTCAAATTTACCTGACATGAGAGGCCCCCAGTGAGTTGAGATCCAATCATGCAATGCCAAGAGCCCAGGGCAAAAATTGTTTAATCTACATATCAAACCATTTTGCTTGAAATAAGTATCAAATTTCAGAACCTCTACAACAAAGCATACAATAGGAGGATTTTTTGTAAAAGCCATAGGCTTAGAAGGGGCAGATCTTACAATAACCGCAAAAATCTATTTTTCCCCTTTGAGACGAGGTCAATTTCCTTGTTTGCAGCCGAATTTAATAGCACAGGCTCCCCAAAACTGCTAGATACAGGGGAAGATGATATGTCATGATTATGAGCATGGCTTGCAAATAGAACCTTTCTTGAAGCAACCAATCCACCATATTTAGAGTTAGGTACTCCTTCCTATCCAATGTCGACTTCCCCCTTTCCAGTGCCTACTCCATCCTTTTCGGCCCTAGGATTAGGGCCAAAAAATGTGAAACACATTTACCAACTCCATATTTGGAATAATTATTTTTTCAATAGGGGGTACTTTGTGTTTTTGCAACTATAATTTTATAGGTTGCATGCCCAGGTGCAACCCCCAGAAAAGGGGAATATTCAAAGAATCTATGGCTATGTGGGTCTTAGAAGAAATTTTTGCATTTTTTACAAAGTGATGAATTTCAATTACACATCCATGCCCCAAAAAAGGAATATTCCTTCACTTGTTAATTTTTCTACAAAATCAAATTTAATGAAGATTTAAAACTTGCAAGTCTATCTCTAGGGATTGAAAAGGATAATCTAGTTCTTTTATCTCTATTTTTTGTGTGTCTATGATTGGAAAGGGTTTAATATTTTACTTCATAACCAGGAATATTTAAAAAACAATGTCATGTAAAATGTAACCATCCACTCTAGGGACCAACGTGTACTTTGAAAACATCCAATAACCACATTTAAGGATGCTAACTTTATCATCTCACACATGGAAAAATATCATTCATCTTAAGCTTCATGTGTGTGAGGATTCCTTGAATATTTTGCAACATAAATATGCTTCCACATTACTATGTACATATACGTGATGAGAAGTATGTTTTTATTAAATTATTTTAATTGTTATGCATAATTCGATATATAGAGATCAATGGTGTAGGATCTATTCCAGGATGAAGTTTTGACACACCCAAATTTGGAATGGAAGTCCCTAAAATAAGACAAGCAAAGTGAAAAATTTCATTCACTGAATCAAAGTTGAAAAGAGACTAAATTTGATGTTTACAGTGAAAGACGTAATCACGATGTGTTACTACTCATGAGGTGATGTTTAATTTCCATTGAATTTTGGAAGGCATACTACATTTGAAGGATAAAAAGATTCATATAATTTGCAGGTTGTGAAAGATTCAGAATATTCATTTTCCAAGTAAGTTTCATCCTTTATTTGATTCGTGTTATAATAAGAACTGTATAAGCCTGTGTTTCAAAATATTTCAATATTAGGGTTTAGGGTTGATGGTTTCTAGAATCCAAAATTCCAAGCATGTCTAACTATACTTCCACACGATCTAAAAATATAACCCCAATATCATACACCAAACTACTTACAACCATTAGTTTTACTGATGAATATCATGATATTTATGATCCTTTAATTTGGAGAAGAACCTCAAAACTTAGATACTCATCTAAAAATAAGGAAAATAATCCTTTGAATCCATTCATTTAGAAAAAATTAAGGGTTATATTTGGATGCATGATGTTCCATGAGGTTTTACCCTACCCTGAATTTATCATTCTCTGTGCCCAAAATTATAATAGAAAAAAAACAATTGTTGCATATAACACTGAAGAATAAATGTTGTCCATTATCGAGGAAAATATTTTCCATATGTTGGGGTTTGAAAGTAAATAATTAGGTGGCTTTTGTATAATCCTATAAATTTTTGCTAATGATTATGATGCCACCAATAAAAATTCCAAAGATGTTTTTTTGGTGAAAATTAACATTTTATGGAATAGTACCAAGTGGAAGGCCTCCTTATCTACTTGTGATTTTTAAACCGTGGGTTAGGGATACCATTTCTATGCTAGAATTTTTCCTTAGATCTAATAGAAATGAGCAAGTGGATGTAACCCTCCTTGAAATGGTTTACAATATATCCATTTTATTACTCCACCTTATGTATACATATTTTTTGAGCACATTACAGAATCTATGTATAAACAATTATTAATAATAAAATAAGGTTCCAACACTAATAACTTTAGGTTCACTACTTGTGCTATTTATTTCTATGGTGGTTTTTTGAATGGTTTACAAGAAATAAAATTGTAAGTCATGCCTACAATGATGTTTAGGGTCAACAAAAGTGTTTCTTACACTTACTGAGTCGACCCCCAAGATAAGGATGTATGATAGTGGAAGGGACTATAATCAATTTGTGTACTACTTTTTAGATCCAATATATCAGGAAATTTCATAAATTGCAATACCTAGATTACATATGACTTGTAAAGATTGCATTCAATTGGGATCAGAAACATAGTTGGTTGACTGGTACTTCATGGAGGAATATATTATGCTAAGGTTTTATGGATCAGGAATACAACCTTACAAATTTCCTATACATGTGACAGAGAGGTTTTTACCTTGGAATATATATAGGATATGGAAAACACAAATATACTATATTTTGTTACTATGCTAAAGAGGAGCATATTTCCTTCCTTACCATTTTCATGTGGAGGGTTAAAATTTGGGAGAAAATCATTCAATGTGTCACATGAAATTTTATAAATTTTTAAGTTTGGTATTGACTCTCACTTTTCATATGTCCCATGTAAGGTGATTAAAGCAAGGGTAGTGGTGAACAAGAACTCTACCATAAAAAAATCCGCATGAAAGTAAACCCATGCTAGAAAATTTTAAAAATAAGAACTCTTGGGATGAGGTAATAAAATTAATGGATGAAATTCCAATTAATAAAGGATTTAATTTTCTAGATTTTTCAACAAACATTTTGGGATTGCATCCACAGAAAGAGGCAAGGATATTTAAATATGATTTTTTTAATGTAAAATATGATTAAAAGTCCTCTTCTAAAAACATTATAAAGCATCTAGATGTTTATTTGTGAGATAAAAAAAATGAACACAGTAAAAAAATAACTACCATTTGGTCTATGAGGCATGACCTAAGTGATCTGAAAGCTATTTTGGGGTACGTTTCTATTCCTGAAGATGTAGATTTTGGAATAAAGTGTATCCCATAGATGAAATTAGTGATGATCAGTATGAATTTAAGGAGGAAGTGTTAGTGGAATTACACACTACCCTTACTAGGGGAGATAACTCATATAAAGCAAGTATGAATGAAAGCACAAATAAAATATACTAAAGGGACAATTATAGCCAAAAAGATAAGTTTTACTGGTGGTGGTTTGGGTTCAATAAGACATGGAATTTGGCTACCACTAGAGGTAAATCCTAGATGAGGTTATGATAGGTTAGACCTTAGATCTTAGGAGAAAGGACCAATGAATATAAGAAGTGGTAGCCCAATGTTTTTCTCTATGGAGTCAAATCTTTAGTATATGTATCAACTATAGGTTGAAAATTTAAGAGGAAGAGTTGGTAGAAAATATGTTGATATTATTGGTATTTGTAGTGATGGTAGTGGTAGTGGTCTGAAAGTTCAATAAAAATAGATTATTTAAAAGAGGCTAATATAGACAATTCGTACTAGCAAACAAGGACTCGAGAAGATGAAAAAACACATGGACAAATACAGTCAATCTTGCATATGATATATTTTCCTCAAATAAATTAATTACAAAAGGAATTTCCAGCCCTCACAAAATTTCTAATCCAAAAGTACATTTCCCCAAAACTTTAATTACTCCTTATCTATTTAAGCAGTTTATTCCTCCAAAAGCCTTAGGTTTTGATTACTAAGTTGAGTTTTCCCACAAATCAGAAAGAGATAAAATATACAAGAAGAAAATGCTACATTCTACTGTAACTTTAGATCCTTCAATACTTAGGGTATTTCCTACACATAACCCAGGCACATATACCATGTAGTACATGTATGATGTGCCCAAAGCTTAAAAAACTAGAGGATCAAATGGTTTATAATGGCTATGAAGTAACTTCCCTTCAAATGGATTTTACTGGAATAAAAATTTGTCATAAAATAAGTGTATTAAAAATTAACAATGATGTGGTATACACAACATTTCAAAAGGAAGACAAAGAGAAAAATAAGTTGAATAATAAAATTCAAAAATTAGAGGCAGACCTAGAAAATGAGAAAACAAACAGAAAATTGGTAGTTAATAAGACTGGTTATTTGGATAAGAGGATAAAATTATCCGCTTCTACGAATTCAGTTGATGTTAATCAACAAGCACAAGTGGAACTGGAAGAAGTGAAGAAAAATTTATAGGAAATGAAAACTATAATATTTTAGAATAGAGGCTGAGAGAGTCGCAATAGGTTTTGAAGGCATAGAAAAAAGTATAAAAATGGGAACATAGCCTAGAGGAAGATAGAAAAATCAAGGATGGATTGCAGAAAGAAGATAGGAAACAAAATCAAATCTTGCAAAAGGACCTGGCAAAAACATAAAAGGAAATATAACGTTCCAAGACCAGACTATCTGAATTCTATAAAAAGGAAGTGATTAATATGAGGGATACAATTTGGGGGGAAATGAACCAAAAAATTAATGATTTGATTAGATTGTTTGAATTTATGGATGATTTGTAGGGAACTATGATAAGCTCCATAAATACATAATTGATAGAAAAAAAGTGGTGGCTTCAAGAGAGGATACAACAAGAATTCTTTTTGAAGCTATCTATAAATTCAGTGACATGGAACTGACATTTGGAGGAATTCAAAACCATATTTATGCCTCAATAAAGGAATCATCTATCATTTGGATGTGTGTGATGATAGAAGAAACACATGAATTGATGAATAAGTGTAAAAAAATGTTATGGGAGCTTCACAAAAAGGTATAATATTTCACAAAGAATTGTTTTCAAATGTCTTTTGACAAAAGACACCAATTCATTAAGAAGGATGCATTCTAGAAGAACATGAAATAAAAAATGATGAAAGAGAAGAAATGAATTCTTAAGAATGTAGATGAGATAAACATATTTAGCTTTGTTAAACCATTGATAACCTTGTTAGAAAGTTTACATACAACAATAAAGCAAGTATCCATTCTTAGTTAGGAATTTCTATCAAAGCTACACGTCAGTCACTCTAATTTACTAGAAATTGTAATTTTAATAGATGAAGAATGGAACATGTTATAAATGATGATGTACTTAAGAGTAATTTAATGTTGAAAATTGTTCACTTTGTTGCAATTATCAATTTTTTTCATATAAGGCATGTCTAAAGCAAGTTGAAAGAGGAATATTGTTCTTTTTTATTTCATTACATAGTGTTACATAAGACATCTAAAAAACCTTGTATGTTAATGCTTTGTATGTGTATGATAAACATAAGTGTTTTTTTAAACAATGAATTTCTATTGTGAAGACTAAACATCAATACAGTGTATTTCAAGTTTTCATTCTAAAGATTACAAATCGATACTTTGATTTTTGAAAAATACAAATAAGGGAAAATATATTATTAGAACAATGTACCAAATATTTGAATATATTATATGAACATATATATCACATACCCATGAATGGAATCTTCCAATGTATTGATGGTGGATCATCTCTCTCATTTTCTTGACCAGTTTTGTCACTTCATTGAAATTCAACTTGTGTAATAGATCCATCCCCATAAAAAATAGGATCATTTGTTATATTTGTGGCATATTTATCATCCCCTCTCCTTTCATTAATTGACTCTATATTTCCAAAATCCCCGTTATAGGGAAATTTACTCACTTTGTATCGTGACATGTAAATTCTCAAACACTTTTCTAATTTTCTTGTCAAGATTGTTTTGTAGTTTTGAATTTATATTGTTGTATTCCGTGATGAGAATTATGATCTTCAATTTATCCTCCTTCTCTAGGTGCGTGACCACTTCTTCTGCAGACTCCAAGGCTAGCATTTGTCTTTCCATGGTGAGGACCCTTGTTAAATCCTCTAGGAATCCCAAGGAAATATAGACTTATGCACGGGTGATGCTAGGTCTAGATGCTTCAACGCTATAGCCTCATTGATGGATTCCACCTTCTTATACACAAAGCATACCTTATCCTTTTCATCCTTTAATTCTCACAGCCATTGGGAACTAATCAAATTTTCCTGGCTTAGCTCCTTTGTCATTGCAGCTAGCTCTTCCTCTTTCTTCTTCATCTCCCCCTCAAGATATCTGATCCTATCATTTCACCCGAAGAGTCTAGCTTCAATCTCAATGGATACTTTGTTGAGCACGTTGCATAGTTGTTCATCTAAGAGTTATTGGGTATCCACTACTGGGTTGTCTTCTCTTGGTCTTGGCAATGTTATTATTGCCCCATGGCTTCCCTCAAACTCTAGCTCATCAAGGTGGGACTCAATTCACTATGAGAGCATCTTCCTCGTTCGTAGATATATAGCCTCCCTATCAAAAGATGACATTGCTATAAGCTCCTCTACCATAATTGTAGTTTAGAACCACACGTGAAAACACTTTCTTGGGGTCATAAATATAACCCATCTCCGACCTCTCCCCCTCTGTGCACCTTCCTCCCGTGCACGTACCCTTAGGTATACTTATAGTCAAAATGGGGGCCTCTAGTGCTGCCGTTGTTCCTATTATGTACTCTCCTCCTTCTCCTTGTTCGACACTGGCTCAACGTTGTGTTCCAATTTTTCCTCCACTAGGGTCACAATATTCTTTGTCTCTTCTGCTTCTACCACCTTGGTTGTTTGTTCTTACGCAGAGCATTGAGCCTCTTGGTTCTACGTGCTAACCTCCTCACCTTTTTCCATGTCCTGGGCAGCTTCCCCTACCTGGCTATCCTTGCGACACATGAAAATGAAGCCCTGTTCTTCTTCTCCACCTTTCTCCTTTGAATCATGTACATTAAAGATAGGTGGCCCTTAATCTTTCCTAGGGTCCTCTTCCCCACTTAATTCTTCTCCACTCTCATCTTCTTTGCTATCATATTTTTCTCCTATGTACTTCTCCAAATTCTCTGTCTCTTCTGAGGCGGTCTCTTCTTCTACCCTCTACTTCTTCCTAAATGGGGATTCCAGTGTAGGTGACTTTGTTTCTTCTTATCTTAAGGACTCCTTATCTGATGGCTTCTCTATCTCTGGAGTATTATCTTTTATTATGGGCCTCTTCTTGCGCATGTACATACTGGTCCTGGCGCTTTTCTTTAGGGAACCTATTGCTTGTGTCTCCACCACACTTGGTATTTACTTCTCTGGATATTTTTCCTCTCATTTTGGCATAGGTCTCTTCCTACTAGTTAGATCCTGAGGTATAGACACCTCGTTCTCTAGATATGTGCCCTTCTCTGACTTGGGTCTTATGCAGATGTACACGCACACTGCGGATTGTTCTACAATGGGCAGAGTCATGGGCCTTGTCATTTGAACTTCAAGCGACACGTATCGCTCCATGTATGCGCTCTTACCAGGGTAGACCAACCCTTTGTGCATTTCCCTATGGTCCTTGTCTAGATTACCAAGGTCTAGCTTAAACTTCTTGGATTTCTTGAACCTATTTAGTCCCAGTTGGAAGTATTGAGCTGTGAAGGCAAAGGGGGAGCTGGCACCATGGGTTCCATGTCTCATATGTCAATTTGAATCTTCCTAGGTAGAAATGCTGGTACAAAGAAAATTCCACTTATCCCCTAGTGGCCGCTAGCAGTTGTTTGGGAATTCTCCATTCTACCCTGAACACATTCCTTAGGCACGCATACCATTTTACCAAGTGCACCTTGTGCACTGTTGTCATAGTGTCACAAGCATATTTCTCAAACCTTTTTATGGGTGAAGGATCTTCAGAAGGGTACTCCACATGAAATTTTATGATGCATTTGGTACCTTGATCTCCAAAAACACAATGGCTAATAGGACATTTCCAAAAACGATCCTATTTCCTTCCTTCGCGTAGCTGAAAATCTCATCTGTAATGAATGTAGACAAGTTATAGATGGTGCCCTCTGAAATTTTCCTGTAAACATTCAACCATGGATTATTGACCTGGGTCCATCTCTCCTGGCCATTTAAATTTGAAACCAGGTGCACGGCCATCTTCATTATTGGATTCTTAATGTCTGTGATAACATAATACCTTGGCCCCTTCTTGTATGCATAAGCAACAATAGTTTCCTTAATCACTTTGTTGTCGATCAAGTCATCCTCCAACCTTTCTCCTTCATAGATGAGGCCTATGAAATGTGAAATGAGATGAGGGGTTATGCACATCTTGTGCCCTATGAAGTGGAAGTATTCCTCATGCATGTGCAACATCTACCATTGATATAAGCACTCAGGTTTCCTGAAGTAGGGAAACTTAAAGAGCTGTAGTAACCCTGCCTTATTGAACTTAACCTTCACATCATTGTTATAAATGGGAATCCCTTTTGGTGTCCCTTTTGTTTGTTGGGTGCACTAATTCTAGCGCCATCCCCTTCTCAATTGTGTTTTTCCAATGATTATAGTCATTCACTAACATGTTCCTAAGATGGGACTCCCACTTCTTCCCCAAAAAACACTCCATATGGGTACTGCATTTCTACATACCACTCCTCATTTTTGCATATGTCAGTTTCTTGTTGCTTTCCCTTTCCCTTTCTCTTTCCCCTCTTGGGTGTGCTAACTGGTTTCTTAGGTGCCATTATCTAGGTCTTCTTACCACTTCAATCACTTCTGTTAATCTGTTCTTCTGCTCTCTACAACCTTAGATCCTGAACTTGTGAGGAAAACTTCTTAAACCTATGCCCTAGTTATTCAAACCCTAACTGGGATATTCCCTTCACAAGACAACACCTTCTCACGCTTCTCCTACACCCGTGAAATCCCTTCCTCCTGTTTTAAAAATCTAAACTAGTTACTCAAACTTCAATCTCTCAAAATTTTTCTTCACATGGATCAGTTTCGTGGAAGCCCTAGTTTGCAAAAGGTGAAAAAAGTGCTTCTTTCTCCTTATATGCAAAGTGAATAATGAAGTGCCTCGATGCCTTTATTTATAGTTTTTCCCTTTTAAGCATTAAGTGCTACTTCACCTACCACTGTACTTTTAACATTTGATGCAGCTTTTTTAAACAAAGCCTGACTTCAGTGCTTTCCCTCACGTGCCCAAACCTACAAGGATAATCCTCCAACCTTCTGGTGCGCAACCAATCCAACATGACAAGAGACTCTTGCATGCGCATAACTAGTGCTGAAGGCACTTCTTCTGTCCTCATTTTTGCTCTCGCCTACCTCATGTTGTTTAATGCACTTTTCCCTCCTTTTTACGTGGGATCTAAAAGTAGCTTTATCTTGGCACCAACCATCCTTTTCCATATTTTCTTTCCAAGCATCTCTTTCAACATGGCCATTCTATTGGGTTTTTTAACACAAAATTCCTTGGCACTTTAACCATTCTCTCCTTCACATTACTCCACCCCACACTAAAATGATGCGTGGTCCTCTGCGCATTCATTAATTCTCAAAAAGTAGTAATAAGGTTACTGGCACCCAAGGTGCAAACAAATCAACAACGTGAAAGGGAAACACAAGAAAGGAAATACATAAAGGAAAATTATAAATTGACTGGAAAACCTACCTTATTTACAAACACCAAGAAGACTTATTTATAATAGGGCTTTTAACCTACTCCCATTGAAGTGTCTATGGAATTTCGTTCCATCTAGCACTTGTAACTGGCATGCACCCGAAACAAGGATGTACAATATTGTGTAGGGACCCAACCAATGGACTTTCAACTTCCTAGGATGGCACAAAAACTTAGAATCATATAGTAAGACCATCTTCCCACCCTCAAACTTCTTGTTTATGATGTGGCGATCATGCCAAGATTTTTTCTTTTCTTTCTCTATTGTTTAGATCCACCTAGCGAGTGATAGTCTCTCATCCATATTCATCAACTCATCAATTCTCTCTTCCAGCGCTTGCTACTCAGCCAACCCTCTTACACGCACTATTCATAGAGAAGGTAACATAAACTGAAACACTAACTGAAATGGTGTGGCTTTGTTTAGCCTTTTATACTTTGTCCTGTAAGCCCATAATACTGCTGATACTTTTTCATCCCAATCTTTTCTACTGACATCACAAATTTTGGTTAGGGTATGACTCAGTATTTTGTTGAATTCTTCCACAATTCCATTTGCTTGTGGGTTTTTGGTGCAAATTCTGAGTTTGCACACTTTGCCCTAATTTTCTATATCCATTTTTTCTCAGAAACATTTTATTTTCTCGAGTGGGTGATTTGCAACTCATTTTTTCTAGTTGAATGCTTTGAAAGTACTCACAATCTTGTCATTCTACCCTAAATTGAAACAAAATCCAAGTTTCCCCCCATTTGTGCCCTAATTTTTTCATTTATATGGGCTGTGTCATTTTTTCCATTGCCAAATCGTGAAAAAACTCAAAATGGATCGAATCTGAGTTATTTGAGGTTAAAATCCTACTCCCCAGGTTGAAAACAATGTAAAATCATGTTTCATTTGATTTAAAACCGAGAAATCTGCCTTCCTCGTGAAAAAATTCCATTTCTAGGGCATCCTCTACATTTTTTACGTTTTGACGGGCATACGGGTGTCATTTTCCCGTCATATTCATCTTTGCATGTTATTGCTAATGTGGTAGGTTTTTATTGGCCGGGGCGGTCACGAAAATGTTATAACTCGTAATTTTTTTATTTTTGGCACAAGGAAAATTTTTATCTACAGCCCCACATCGCTACAGTGGTGTGCCTACATGGCAATATTTGATGGGCTGGAGGATTGGCGGGTGGCGGAGGTCACTTAGAAACTTTGCATTCATTTTTAAAAATTTCTCAAAATCAATTTTTGCCCAAAGTCCCACAACAAATTGGAAGGTGACACGTGGCAGGAAGAGCATGTGGATGGTGGGGTGAGTTGGAGAAAGTTTTTGGCTCAAGATGTCATGGGAAACTTTTGACCCGAGGGCCCGCCCCCAATGAAAAGTGGACACGTGTCCAAGAAGGTCAAACGGAGAAGCGGGAACTTAGAAAAATTTGTTGTTTTTGGGCTCAAAGTTACAAAGGAAATTTTTTTTCCAGAAGGCCCGTGTCCAATTGGAGGAGGACACGTGTCCAAAATTTGGTGGAGGTTTGGAGCATGGGGAGAGAAAATGGAAAAAATTTACAAATTTTGGCAAAAAATCTCAAAGTAAAAAATTGACCCGTGGAAAATTTAGAGGTGTCCTCCTATAGCCAATCAGGGGATGACACATGACATTTTACAAAAGGTGAAAAGGGGAGCGTGGGCCCGCAAAAGGTTTTAGTGCTCGCAAAGGGTTGAAAGTAAAATGGAAGGGTTGGCTCTGCAGCGAATGGGAGATTGCCATGTGGTAAGGGAGTGAGCGGGTGTTCGGGCCTGTAGAGAATTTTGAGAAATTTTTCCTTTTTTGAAAAAAGTGGCAAAATTCATCAAATTGGCCCCCAGTTTTTGGTGGGGCCCACATGTGGACATGTGGCGGGTTCAGGGGGTAGGCGGGGAAAATGTTCAAAATTTTCCAAAGGCATAAAAAGGTTACAAAATGCAAATTTTAAAGGGAAGGGGCCTGTTCCAATGGTTTTTGGACATGTGTACACCTTATCCAAATGCAAAAAGGGAATATCTTGAACACGTGGACGGCGGAGATTTAAAGTTGACTGAAATCAACGGTTACTATGCAAATTCATTTTTAGGCACGATGGGAACTCCAAGGAACTTGGAAATCAAGTTTCTTCATCAAAATTCATCAAACCTTATATGATTTTGAGTCCCCTCGGCCTTCTAAGAACAATAGAACCATTTTCATGAGCTAATTTGATGACATATGATGTTTTTAATGCATTTTCACTCAGGCCTGATGTAAAAAATGTGAAAGGAGAAAATTAAAGTTGCAGAGGTAAAAAATGATGAGGTAAAAAGGTGAAAATGATTGCAAAAGCATGATGGCATGTTTGAATGCCAAAAATGTGACCTTGCAATGGATAAGGATCTGAATTCATTTAATACTTTAAAAAATTTGTGCATCCCTGGCATTTTATGAGATGTTTTACAGTTTTAATGTCATTTTCATGAAATGGGTAAGGTTTCTTGTAACAAATTTGATCCCTAAGCATATTATTTTCTTGGGAGGCAAGGATCCAAGATGGCATGAGGTATAAAATGTATTTTTGAAGCATTTGTAAGGGGAGGAGACAAAAGAGAAAAAGAGACTCAGAATTTTCAAGGAAAAAAGGCTGAAAGAAATCCATTTCTCTGGAGAAAACCACCTGAGAGTCATTGTTAATTCCATTTTTGTATCAGATTTCATCATGTTGAGTTGGTTTCAGTTGTAAATCCATCTACAGGCTCTGAGATTGTTCTCATGACTTTCCCTTGCTGATGTATCTGATCATTTTCTAGATTATCTGGTTCATTCTCTTGACAAAGTTTACATATACTTATGTTTCAAAAAAAAATTTAGTTTATGTTTCTTCCTCATTTTGCAATCTTGTGTTTAGGATCTCTTTGATCATATAGGGTTTCATTTCTTGTTGATGGTTTAATGGAATTTGTAATCTTATATTCAGAAGAGCTTTCATCTGATAGAAGATAAAAATATTTAAAATCATTTTACTGTCCTTGAATAATGAGACTGTTTGTAAACCTTTGGTTGCACCTCAGGTCATGTTTAAACAGGGATTCTTGGATACTTTGTTGGTATTTTACTTCAATATTTTGTGGCAGGTTATCAAAGGTTGTGTGGAAGAGTGTAGATATGGCCTCCATTTGTGCACATATCCTATTGAAGGAGCATTTTAAACCTGTGGAAGTATTCTTGTTGTGTAGGTGTTACAAATTTCTTGCAAAGGTTCACAAAGAAGTTGGTAATACCCAACCAGTCTTGTCTAAAACATCTCCCCACAAAATTTCATTCAAACTAACTCATCCTACCTATACTACCCTTGTATTGCATTGTGTGTCAACAAAAGAATACAATCTTTCCACGAAAATGCACAAATTATATCAGGGTTTTATCATGTCTTTAGCAGCCCTAGCTTTTTTTTTAGAACATTTCCATCATTTAGTAGTGACAACTCCTTTGAGTTTTGATATTGGATGCTTGATCATGCTTTCACAAGGCCTCTTCCATACCATATGCAAAACACAAGGATATCTCCATATCCTTTGCCATATAAGGGCTGCAATATAGGTTTTCTTGCCTTGGTTGATAGGCACAACCTAAAATAGTGAGGGTTAGATCAAAAATATTTTGAAGGTGATATCCACTCCCTCAAATATTGAATGCAAACAAGTAGATAGGTGTGCTCCCCGGCTATAAATGACATACAAATAATCTATGTATCCTTGAGTTTCTTGTGCAAGTTCATGATGGTTTTCAAGTTATGAAGGAGATTAAATTTGGATACCAACACTCGAGTGGCACCATAGCCGGGGAATTCTTTGATTTCTTGGTTGTTTTGAAGTGTTCGAAAGGTTTGAGCATTTATGTGATCAAGTATTTTAGCTGTTACATTCTTGAGATATCATTTCATACTTCAGATTTGCATGTTTTGGGTAAAAAATATTTCGAGCTCATCCTGCTCTTCTCATTTACCAGCAGTTTATATACTTTGGATGCATTGTGTTCGGTGGATATAAGAACAAGAAGATGTTAGGAAAGAAGAGATAAAATAGGTGGAATAATCCCTTACAGAATTACAACAGTAGATTTTAATATGCAAAAAATATTACAGATCTCAAATAAAAGTGCAGAATAAATAACACAACACAGAGAGACAAGATTTAACATGGTTCACCCAATTTGGGCTACGTCCACCAAGAATCAATTGCTCAAATTTTATTAAAAGCCTCCACTCTCTCAATACAATACCCAGATCCATTTAGAGCTATGCTCAACAAACTCTACAGAATTCACACCCGAATTTAAAACACATCTACAATACATTTGCTTGTACTTCTATCATATGCATAAGACCATATAAATAGACAAATGATTAAGTAGTTTTACAAAACCGTGGGTATCAAAAAAATGGGGAAAAACAAAACTGTCCCATAAACCTATGGGAAATTGAAGAGGTAGTTTTACAAAACAATGGGTTCCGAAAAAACATGGGCCCAAAAACAGCCCATAATGGTTACCCATTACCCATGGGTTAATAAACCACCCATGAAAATTTGCTTCTCACTCAGTGGCGAGCGGGACTACCGTAAAAATACCCAAGTGTAACACATAGAAGGTGTACCACACTCTAACATGAAAAATAGGCTCCACAAATATAACAATCTCCCACTTGGAGACTGATTTCCATTCTAAGAAAGCTTCTCAGCCCTTCACTGTCATCCGTGAAGGCCAACCAAAGCTGAACATAGCTTTAGTTTATCCCTTGTGACCACCTTGGTCATCATGTCTGTAGGATTCTGACTGGTATGAATCTTCTCTAACTTCAACTTATCTTCCTCCAAAGCTGTCCTGATGAAGTGATATCTCAACTGTATATGCTTCGTCCTGGAGTGGAAAGCAGAGTTCTTAGCTAGGTGTATAGCACTCTGACTATCACTATGTAGCTTACATTCCTCCTGCTTATGCCCCAACTCCTCAAGAGATTGTTGTAACCAAATCATCTCTTTGCTTGCCTCTGTGGTAGCAACATACTCATCCGCCATGGTTGACAAAGCCACCAGCTTCTATAGTCATGAAATCCAGCTCACTGCTGTCCCACCTACAGTGTAAATATAACCTGTCATGCTCCTCCTACTGTCAACATCTCCAGCCATGTCTGAATCTACATAACCACGTAAAGTGGTGTCTGATCCACTGTAGCAAAAAACTGACCCCATGGTCCCTCTCAAATACCGAAGGATCCACTTTACTGCTTGCCAATGCTCTTTACCTGGATCACTCATAAATCTACTCACAAATCCCACTGCATGGGCAATATCAGGCCTAGTGTACACCATAGCATACATCAAACTACCAACTGCTAATGAGTAAGGTACCTTGGACATCTAGTTTCTTTCCTGCTCTGTCATGGGACACTGCTCCTTTGATAACTTGAAATGGCCTGCCAAAGGAGTCCCAACCGGTTTAGCATCCTACATGTTAAACCTATCTAATACCTTCTTAATGTACTCTTCCTGAGATAAAGTCAACTTTCATTCCTTCCTATCCCGAGTTATCCTCATACCAAGGATTTGTCTGGCTACCCCCAAATCCTTCATATCAAAGGATTCACTTAGATGTTTCTTGAGTACTTTTATTTCCTGCATGTTTTTACCTGTAACCAACATGTCATCAACATACAAACACAGGATAATATAACTTCCATCCTCAAATTTCTTTGTATACATGCAATGGTCAGAATAAAATCTAATATAACCTTTCTCCATCATGAAGCTATCAAAATTCTTATACCATTAACGTGGAGCTTGTTTCAAGCTATACAAGCTCTTCTTCAGTTTACACACCATCTCCTCTTTACCTTTGACCTCATAGCCCTCTGGTTGTTGCATATATAGTTCCTCCTCCAAATCATCATGGAGAAATGTAGTCTTTACATCTAACTGTTCTAAGTGCAAGTCTTTTGCTGCCACTATTCCAAAAACAGTTCTAATAGAAGTCATTTTTACTACAGGAGAAAATATCTCATCAAAATCTATACCTTGTTTCAGTGCAAACCCCTTGACCATCAACCGGGCCTTATATCTTTTCTTTCCTCCTTCTTCGTCTTTAACTCTGTACACCCACTTGTTCTGCAATGCTCTTTTGCCTTCCGGTAGGTTCACCAAATCCCAAGTTTGGTTCTCCATGAGAGACTTATGCTCCTCATCCATGGCTTGCTCCCACTTCTTACTGGCATCTACCTGCATAGCTTCATCAAAGCTCCCTGGCTCTCCACTATCATTGAGTAATAAATAATAAAGAGAAGGAGAAAAACATTCAGGTTCTTTTGTTACCCGAGAAGACCTCCTCACTGTAGGAGTTTGGGGTTCCTGTTGAGTCGGTTCCTGAACTAATTCATGGGTCACTGTCTCATCCAGAAGATCATCTACCACTTCATCTTCTTTCTTGGATTCTTCCCTGTTTTCCTACAACTGTTTCTTATAGATGAATTTCTCATTAAATACCACATCCCTAGACCGAATGATTTTCTTGTCCTTAATACTCCAACATTAAATCCAAAGTCATCACCACCATAAACCAGTGAAAGTACATTTTCTAATTAACCTCTAGCTTGGTCCTATCATCCTTATTTTATATGAATAAACACCTCACATCCAAAGACTCTAAGAAATGAATAATCAACTTTCTTACCATACCAAGCATCCTCAGGTATGCCTCCATCCAAGGAACTTGAGGGTCCTCTATTTATCAAGTACACAGCTGTGCTCACCGCTTCTACCCAAAAAGAAAGAGATAGTCCTGCATGTAACCTCATGCTCCTAGCACGTTCCATTATTGTTATGTTCATCCTTTCTGATACCCCATTCTGTTGCAGAGTTCCTGGAACTGTCTTTTGCCTGTAGATTCCATTCTTAGAATAGTAGTCATTAAATTCATGGCTGTAATACTCCCCTCCATTATTTGACCTGAGACATTTTAGCTTAAGACATGTTTCATTCTCTACCAAGGCTTTCCATTTAACAAAAGTGTCAAATACATCAGATTTGTTTCTAATACAATAAACCCAAACTTTCCTTGTTACATCATCAATAAAAGTAACATAATAGCTTGAACCCCCAAGAGATGATACTTAAGTTGGCCCCCACACATCAGAATGTACTAGCTCTAACTTACTCTCTTTCTTCATAGGTACAACCTTGAGAAACCTTACTCCATTTTGTTTCCCATATATGCAGTTATCATAGAAATCCAAAGCTATTTCTGTATATCTAGGTAAATTCTTCTTTATGATGTTCATTCCCTTATGGCTCATATGACTGAGCCTATAGTGCCATAATGTTGTATCTACATCTGAAGCCACAAGATTACAATCATTAGTACTATCAGTGATTAAATACAAGGTTCCAACCTTCTTACCTCTTGCCACCACAAGAGCACCCTTGGTAACCTTCCAAGAGTTAGCTGTAAATATCACATTACAACCATCACTTCCCAATTACCTCGCCGATATCAAATTTATCCTTAATGTAGGCACATGTATGACATCCTTCAATAGCCATGTATTTCCATTCTGCATCTTAACCTGAACAAAACCTTTTCCCACTATACTGCAAGGCTCATCATCACCAAGAAAAACATGCCCAAAATCCCCTTGAACATAATCAACAAAATAATGCCTATGTGGAGTAGCATGAAAAGAATCCCCTGAATTTAAAACCCAAGATTTAGTAATATTATGCAAAGAAAGAATCAAAGCATCCTGACATACATTACCCGATGCTACATTTGACTCCTTGTTTTCTTCCTATTGTTTCTTCTTATCCCGAAGCTCCCAACAGTCCTTCTTTGTATGCCCAGGCTTTCCACAATTCCAGCATACAATCTTGTTCTTGGATTTTTACCTTGCCTAATCTTTTGATTTTCCACGGTTTCCTGTATTCTTCTGTCTCCCTCTAGTTTCCATTGTCAAAGAATTCCCTGAAGTAGAACATTCCCCGGAGCTTTTTCTTCGCATTTCCTCACTTAGAATCACTCCTACAACATCCTCAAACTTCAACTTCGAGTTAGCTGGAACTGAGTTACTTACCGCCATTACCAGGCTATTCCAACTCTCAGGTAAAGAGCATAAAATTAATAAATCCCTAACATCTTCATCAAATTCTATTGTAACCAAAGCTAGCATATTCACAACCGTATTGAAATCATTTAAATGATCTGATACTGAACTATTCTCAGACATCTTCATATTAAACAAAATTTTCATTAAAAATATCTTGTTAGAGGTAGAGGGGTTTTCATATAACTTCCCTAATGCATCCATTAGATCTTTTGTAGTCTTTTCCTTTGAAACATAAAATAATACCAAAGATGTAAGACACAGCCGGATTGTCCCAAGTGCCTTCCTATCCATCGAATCCTATTCCGCATCTGTCATACTCAAGGGTTTTTTCACCTTCTCAGACAACGGAGTATAAATATCCTTCTAATAAAGGTAATCTTCCATCTGCATCTTCCAAAGACTGAATTTCTACTTGTTGAATTTATCAACCCTAGATCTTCCATCATCTGCCATAGCTCCCACTCAAGATAAAAATTTCCCTGCGATTCAACACTTCAGCAAATCAAACTAGGCTATGATACCAATTGTTAGGAAATAAGAGATAAAATATGCAGAATAATCCCTTACAGAATCACAACAGTAGATATTAATATGTAGAAAATATTACAGATCTCAAATAAAAGTGTAGAATAAATAACAAAACACAGAGAGACAAGATTTAACGTGGTTCACCCAATTTGGGTTACATCCACCAAGAATCACTTGCTCAGATTTTATTACAAGCCTCCACTCTCTCAATACAATACCCAGATCCGTTTGGAGCTATGCTCAACAAACTCTACAGGATTCACACCCGAATTCAAAACACATCTGCAATGCATTTGCTTGTACTTCTATCATATGCATAAGACCATATAAATAGACAACTTCTTAAGTAGTTTTACAAAACCGTGGGTATCAAAACAATGGGGAAAAATAAAACTGTCCCATAAACCTATGGGAAACTGAAGAGGAGGTTTTACAAAACAATGGGTACCGAAAAAACATGGGCCCAAAAATAGCCCATAACGGTTACCCATTACCCATGGGTTAATAAGCCACCCATGAAAATTTGCTTCGGGGGATTCACCCCCGAACTCCCCTGACCCACTCAGCAATGAGCAGGACCACCGTAAAAATACCCGAGTGTAACACATAGAAGGTGTACCACACTCTAACATGAAAATAGGCTCCACAAACATAACATAAGATCTTATTTGTAAAACCTTGCAAAGTTTTCAGTAGTAGCATACATTTGACATAATATTTTAGTGCTTTCTTGCACAACTAAGGTGAAAATCCTTAGTGGTGACTCCATGCTATTAGGATCTTTAAATACCAGTTGTCTTATACATCTCTGTCATTTTTAAGTTGTTTTTTAAATCTGTCAAGCTGGAGGGAAGGAGATCCCTCTTCATCAAGGACTCTTCTAAGAAGTTGCTCACTGAATCAAGAAGCTTGGAACTAGAAGGAAGAAGAGTGTGGAAAATGGTTGGTGATTTGGTTGTGAGAAAAGAAATCCCCATAGTTGAATTTAAAGGAGAGAAACCTGTTGTTGAAGATTATAATTCTTTTTTAAGTAGATCTGATTCAGACAATTTTCTTGTTGATTTGCATTCTCCATCAGGTGAGGGACCTTTTTGTGTATTTAAAAAACTTTCTCCTAAATCTAGTCTTGTGGTTTCTAAGTTTGCTAAATTTTATCAAGAGAAAGATCCTTTGGGGGGTTGTCATTTTAAATATCATTCATATATTCCAATTAGACCCATTACTACTCCTCACCAGCTTGTTTCACCTCCAAGATTACCCCCACCAAAAAATATGGCTTAGCCTAGACCTCCATTTGTTGTTAACACCTTTGGTCTATAAATTTCGGAGGAATGGATGGTTATCCAAATGTTGTCCCACAAGATGTGAGAAATAGGTTACCAAAATTCCAAGGCAACAATGCCATTACTGGTGATCAACATCTCAAACTATTTGATAACATGATGGAATATTTTGAGATAGAATTTGAGGATGTGTATATCAAGTTGTTTATCCATACACTTGAAGAATATGCTAGGGATTGGTACAAGGCTCTACCTAATAACTCTATTGATTCATGGACTGAGATGAAAAATGCATTTAGGTTGTAATATGGTGACAAGACTCATCCTAGATTTCTTTTGTCTGAACTTGAAAATATCAAGAAGAACCCAAATGAGACAGTCCATGAATTCAATACAAGATTTAATAAAACATTGAGAAGGTTTCCTGTCATTTTGAGGCCTTTTGATGAATCTTTCTTGATCAAATATATAGATGCATTTGATAAAAAGGAAGCCTATTACTTGAGACACAAAAATCCTACAAACTCGAGGCAAGCTTTCACCATGGCACTTCAAATTGAAAATAATATTAAAGCTATTGGTAAACTAATTAAGAGGGATGGTGTGAAGCTGATAAACCCTGAGAAGCCTCAAGCTAGTAAGGGTGCTGATTTAGAAGATGTTGTCAAGACTTTGGCAGGGGTTGTCAAAGAAATTTCTTACAAATTAGCCCGGGTTGAGAAAGGAATTGGGAAAAGTTCACAAGGATAGAAAAGAACTCAAAACCATAATAGATTTGGAAATCATCCTAAGGGGTGATCAAAGACAATATGATAGAGGTAAAGTGCCTATTGGATCTACAAACAGATAACCTCAAGCTCGTGAAAATAGAGTGGTGCCTGACCCCTTAACTGCAAGGGTTATTTCTGTTCAAGAAATTGCTGATATGGATTAGTGTGATAGATGTTTTCTTCCTCATCCTCCATGTGAAATGCACCAGCAAGTTATTGAAGATGATAATGAATATGAAATGGATGATGACATTTGTATGATGGGCAGCTCTTTAGGCTCACAAAAAGCAACAACATCAATAGATGTGATAAGTGCAAGGACTACTGTAACTTTTTGGGATTGCATAAAGAGGGTACCATTTATTTCTCTTCCTCAAGCTCATGATGTAGATGTATTTCAGGCCTTTGAAATTCCTAATAATGAATTTAAATATCTAAGGGCTTTAATGATCAAGAAGTATGATGGTGGCATCCCTTCGGAGGAAGATAGACAATTGTTAATGAAAGATGTGGTTGGTCAAGAGAAAGAGTACAATACTTGGAGTAAATTTATTAGAGGAGCTGGTCCTCAAGCCAAACCAAAGACACCCTTGCTCATAAGCATTCCCAAAGACAATCCTAGAAAAGAAACAATTGCCAAGAACCCTGCTATCCCAAGAAAAAATATCAGTCCTCTTCATGCCCAGGCTGCCATGAATACTTCTCCATCTGATGAACCCTTCTTGTTTCCCTTCCAATGTTGTTTTACCAAAGAGTGTTCCATATGATATTGCCCAAGTATTGAGCCAAATTAAAGTGAGTGTTCCCATCATCGAGTTGCTTAGAATACTTGAGCATAAGAAGAGAGCATTCGAGTACTTGGGATTCAAAGAAGAAAATATTACCCCAAGCAGAAATGTAAATGTTGTTGAGACTCCTCTTCAAAACATTGTTGCCCTTGAAACACCACCACCAATGGAAGATCTTGGAGAGGCACCTGAAGTGTATTTAGGGACATCCTTGGTTGACTCCCAATTCAATGTTGATCCATTTTTCACAACTTTTCTCATAAAATATAGGTTTCTTCACAATTGCATGTTTGATTCAGGTGCAATCATGTAATGTCATGCCTCTAGAAGTCATGAATGAGTTAGATATAAAAGTGACAGCAACATATGGGAAATGTACAGCCATGGATTCAAGAGAAGTGCCAGTTGTTGGTTGTGTGAAGGTTTTAGTAGTGCAACTTGTAGCCCTATCTGGGTAAGAATTTAAAACTTGATGTTGTAATTGTTGATTGCCCTGCCAAATGGGGTATGCTTTTGTCAAGAAAGTGGGATGCAAGTGTTGTTGGTAGTGTTCAAATGGACATGTCCTTTGCCACCATTCCCATTTAAGGCAGCCTTGTTAAACTCTATAGTGTAAAGAAGATGTTGTACTTGATTGAAGATCCCAACAACGCCTCTTATGAAGTGTTGTTTGCTGATGTGGATGTTGACAACTTCATTGGTTTTGCTGATGGAAAAGAGAACAAGATGGATAAATCAGAATTCCTTGATATGATAGGTTCTCCTTGGACTTTGTTGTTTGATGAAGCTTGTTCCAAATTTGGAAATGGTGCTGGTATAGTTTTTATTTCTCCTAGTTTGGAAGAATTTCCTTTTTCCTTCAAACTTAATTTTGAATGCACTAACAATATTGCTGAGTATGAGGCATTATTGTTGGGATTAAGGATTGCATGGAAGTATAGAGTGAAGGATATTGCTGCCAAGGGGGATTTAGAGCTTGTTGTCAAGCAAGAAAGGAAGTTGTATGCCACAAAAAATTAGCGTATGAAACAATATAAGTATGTTGTTTGGGACTTGATTGAAATGTTTGATTCCTATAACATTGGTTTACCATGATAGAAGTATCAATGCTGCTGCTGATAAGTTGGTTGTCCTTGGTTCTAGATTTGACAATTTCACCATTTCAGATTTTTTTGAATATGACATTGAAGTGCTAAGAAGGCCAGTTGTCCCGTATAATGTGAAACATTGGCATTATTTTGATGATGATGCACAAGTGTTGAGATTCTTACAATGCAAAGGTGAGTTTTCTGGTCAAAACATTTGATTGGGAATCAATGGTATGCATGAATTAAGGTAGAGAAACCTTGTTTGACCAAGGATATTATACAATTGAAGACAAACACCATTCCCAAAGGTCTTGTTACACTTGAATCCAATTTTAGCAATGCTGATTGCATCATTAATAGAAACATGTTTGCTTCAAGGGATGTGGAAGAGAAAAACTTGGGAACTAAGGACAAACCAAGAAATATTTGGCTGGGCATAAATATTAGCAAAGAAGAAAAAATAGTCCTATACCCCAAGTTTTAAAGAAATATCAAGACTGCCTTGCTTGGTCTTACTCAAAGCTAAAGGCATATAGGGAAGACTTGTTCCAACATGAGATCCCTCTTGATGACAAGACTAAGCAATTTAGACAAAGACAAAGGCATATCAATCCACTTCTTTCTATGAATATGCAAGAAGAGTTGAAGAAATTGAGATATGGTGGTATCATTCAGCCTACTAGATACTCATCTTGGGTGGCAAACCTTGTGCCAGTTAGAAAGAAGAATGGAGATATCAGACTTTGTGTGGATTTTAGGAAATATAAACAAAGCATCTATGAAGGAAAATTACCACTTGCCAAACATGGAGAATATGTTGCAACTTGTAATAGGGTTAGAGATGCTTTCTACTTTGGATGGTTTCTCTGGATACAATCAAGTAGTTTTCAAAGAATCAGAGAGACTTAAGACAACCTTCACTACTCCTTGGCGGACTTATGTTTTTGTAAGGATTCCTTTTGGATTGCTGAATGTTGGTGCTACTTTTCAAAGGTAAATTGATGTTGCCTTTGCTGGTTATATCAATGAATTTATTGTTGTTTACCAAGATGATGTGACAGTTTTTTCAAGGCAGCGAGGAGACCATTTGAAACACCTAGAGAAAATTCTGATCAGATGTAGAGAGTTTGGAATTTCACTTAACCAAAAGAAGTGTCATTTTGGCATGCAAAAGGCCAAGTTGCTAGGACATATTGTGTCCAAAGAAGGTGTTATGATAGACCCTGAGAGAGTGGAAGCAATCAGTAAAGTGCCCATTCCAATAACCAAGAAAGGTATTCAATCTTTCTTTTGCCAAATCAATTTCATTAGAAGGTTTGTTTCTAATTTTGTTGAGATAACTCTTCCAATCAAAAGCATGCTGAGAAAGGATCAAGTTATCAAGTGGGAGGAGGTTGTCATTCAAGCTTTTGAAGGAATAAAGGATGCACTTAAGCATGCACCTGTTTTAGCAACCCCAAACTACAAGAGGCCTTTCCAAATATTTTCTTTTGCCTCTAAATTTACTATTGCTTCAATATTGTTGCAAAAGGATGAGAATGGAGCTGAGAGGCCTATTGCTTTATTTAGTAAGGATTTACAAGTAGTTGAGTTAAATTATACAATCATGGAAAAATAGGCATTTGCACTGGTAAAAGCAACAAAGATTTTTAGGCCCTATATATTGAGTTCAAAATTTTTTGATTATGTTCCCCACACCATGGTTAAGGACATCTTATTAGACATGGAGATATCAAGAAATAGATGTAGTTGGGTTAACAAATTACAATAATATGATATGGATATGTAAACAACAAATTTGGTAAGAGGTTTGGGTCTTACAATAATTGCTCATGGCTAAGAGCAATTTGCAAAATGTAGAAGTGAATCAGCTAGAAGAAGAAAGGGCAGATCTTCTTGACAAATTGATGAGGTCTGAGTGGTACAAAGATGTGATTTTATACCTCAGAGACCCATGTTGTCCTAGTCACTTGAATAAAAATCAGAAAAGGGTCCTCAAGCTAGCTTCTCAAAAATATATCATAACAGACCTCGGGCTGGCTTGGAAGAACCTTGAAGGTGTCCTCTTGAAATGCATAACTGAAGATGAAGCTTCCAAGTTTCTTGCTAATTTCCATGGGGGAGTTTTTGGAGGAAATTTTATTGGGAGAGTGATAACACATAAGATTTTAAGAGCTGGTTATTGGTGGCCTACTCTTTTTAAAGATGCAACCCAACTAGTTAGAAAGTGTGATTATTGCCAATGTTTCTCAAGAAGATTGAAAGCTTCAGGCTCCCTTCCTTTACAGCCTGTATCAGTTAAAGCTCCTTTCAAACAATTGGGAATGGACTTCATTGGTGAGATTTCAGATCCTTCTAGTGCTAGTCATAAATGGATCCTTGTAGCTACTGACTACTTCACAAAGTGGGTTGAAGCAATTCCATATAGAAAGGCAACACACCAAGTGGTAATGGATTTCTTATTGAATCATATCATATGCAGATTTGGAGTTCCAGTTAAGATTGTATTTGATAATGCCATGTGTTTTAGAGCCAAGCCTTTGATGGCAAAGTGCAAAGAATATGGGATAAATCTGACTTATGCTTCAAATTACAATCCAAAAGGGAATGGACAAGCTGAATCAAGTAACAAGAACTTTCTCAAGATCATTAGAAGGACTTTGGAAATCAACAAGAAGAAGTGGGGAGAGCAATTGAAATTTGTAGTTTGGGTAGATAGAATAACTCCAAAAAAGCAACTGGTAAAAGTCCATTTGAATTGGTGTATGGAACTCAAGCATTGGTGCCCTTCCATTTGCAATTGTCCTCATTTTAGTTTTCCCAGTAGTTAGAAGAACAAGAGCAGACCCATATGAATCAAGGATCAATCAAATCATTGAGTTGGATGAAGAAAGGAGAGCCTCTCACCAAGGGCATATCAAGTTTAGAGAGAAATTGAAGAGGTTGTTTGATAAGAAGGTCACCCCTAGAGCCTTCAGTGTTGGAGATCTGGTTTTTGTTGTGGGATAGTAGTCATGAAGACAAGGGCAAGAATGGAAATTTTGATGCCCTATGGATGGGCCCCTTATGCCATTGATATCAGGATTGGAGAAAATACATTTTTTCTCAAGAATCTAGATGGGGATTTACTGGAGCTTCCTGTTAATGGTAGACATTTAAAACACTTCTTGGATTAAATCCCCATATGAAGTATGCAAAATTTGTACATTTTGTATAGTCCTTGTTTTTGTTGTTGTTGGCTCAAGGTTTGCCCTTTTGTCCTTGGCAAAGATTTCTGGTCTAGTTTTCTCGGTCTATTTTTTGGTGGAAATTTCTGGTTTTTTTAGGTTGTTCTACATTTTTGACTCCTTGCCCAATGGATTTCTAGCACTTGGTCTATGTTTTGATCTTGTGGCACTCACTGGGAGTGCCCATCCCCAATTTAGGAGCTAATGTTGGTGTAAATTCTGAGTTTGCACACTTTTCCCTAATTTTCTATATCCATTTTTGCTCAAAAAACATTTAATTTGCTCGAGTGGGTGATTTACAACTTGTTTTTTTCCAGTTGAATGCTTTGTAAGTACTCACAATCTTGTCATTCTGCCCTAAATTGAAACAAAATCCAAGTTTCCCCCCATTTGTGCCCTAATTTTTTCATTTATACAGGTTGTGTCATTTTTTCCATTGCCAAATAGTGAAAAAACTTGAAATGGATCGAATCTAAGTTATTTGAGGTTAAAAATCCTACTCCCCAGGTTGAAAACAACGGTAAAATCAAGTTTCATTTGATTAAAAACCGAGAAGTCTACCATCCTCATGAAAAAAATTCCATTTCTAGGGCATTCTCTGCATTTTTTACGTTTTGACGGGCATACGGCTATCATTTGCACGTCATATTCATCTTCTCATGTTATTGCTAATGTAGCAGATTTCTATTGGCCGAGGGTGGTCGGGAAAATGTTATAACTTGTCACTTTTTTATTGTTGGCACAAATAAAATTTTGGTTTGTGGCCCCTGCATTGATACAATGGTGTGCCTACGTGGCACAATTTGATGGGCTGGAGGATCGGTGGGTGGCGGAGGTCACTTAGAAATTTTACCTTCAATTTTACAAATTTCTCAAAATCAATTTTTTGCCCGAAGGCCCGCAAAAATTGGAAGGTGACACGTGGTAAGAAGAGCATGTGGATGGTGGGGGGAGTACGAGAAATTTTTTGGCTCAAGATGTCATGGGAAAGTTTTGACCGGAGGGCCCCGCCCCCAATGAAAAGTGGACCACGTGTCCAGGAAGGTCAAACGAAGAAGCGGGAACTTAGAATTTTTTTTTGTTTTTGGGCTCAAAATTACAAAGGAAAATTTTTTCCTGAAGGCCCATATCCAATTGGAGGAGGACACGTGTCCAAAATTTGGCGGAGGTTTGGAGCGCGAAGAGAAAATGGAAAAATTTACAAATTTTGGCAAAAAATCTCAAAGTAAAAAATTGACCCATGGAAAATTTAGATGTATCCCCCGTAGCCAATTAGTGGGTGACACATGGCATTTTACAAAATGCGAAAAGGGGAGTGCGGGCCCGTAAAAAGTTTTAGTGCTCGCAGAGGGCTGAAAGCAAAATGGAAGGGCTGGCTCTGTAGCGAATGGGAGACTGCCACGTGACAAGGGAGTGAGCAGGTGTTCGGGCCTATGGAGAATTTTGAAAAAAAAATCCTTTTATGAAAAAAGTGGCAAAATTCATCAAATTGGCCCCCAGTTTTTGGTGGGGCCCACATGTGGACAAGTGGTGGGTCTAGGGGGCAGGCGGAGAAAATGTTCAAAATTTTCCAAAGGCATAAAAGGGTTACAAATGAAAATTTTAAAGGGAAGGGGCCCACGCCAATGGTTTTTGGACATGTGTCCACCTTATCCAAAGGAAAAAAGGGAAATATCTTGAACACGTGGATGGAGAAGATTTAAAGTTGACCGAAATCGATGGTTACTATGCAAATTCGTTTTTGGGCGCCATGGGAACTCCAAGGAACTTGGAAATCAAGTTTCTTCATCAAAATTCATCGAACCTTATATGATTTTGAGTCCCCTCAACCTTCTGAGAACAATGGAACCATTTTCATGAGATAATTTTATGATATATGATGGTTTTAATGCATTTTGGATCGGGCCCGATGTAAAAAACGTGAAAGCAGAAAATTCAAGTTGTAGAGGTAAAAAATAATGAGGTAGAAAGGTGAAAATGATTGCAAAAGCATGCTGGCATGTCTGAATTCAAAAAAATGTAACCCTGGGATGGATAAGGATCTGAATTCATGTAATACTTTAAATTTTTTTTGCATCACTGGCATTTTACGAGCTGTTTTACAGTTTAATGTCATTTTCATGAAATGGATAAGGTTTCTTGTAACAAATTTGATCCCTAAGCATATTCTTTGCTTGGGAGGCAAGGATCCAAGATGGAATGAGGTATAAAATTTATTTTTGAAGCATTTGTAAGGGGAGGAGACAGAAGAGAAAAAGAGACTCAGAATTTTCAAGCAAAAAAGGATGAAAAAAATCCATTTCTCTGGAGAAAACCGCCTGAGAGTCATTGTTAATTCCATTTTTGTATCAGATTTCATCATGTTGAGTTGGTTTCAGTTGTAAAGCCATCTACAGGCTCTAAGATTATTCTCATGACTTTCCCCTACTGATGTATCTGATCATTTTCTGGATTATCTAGTTCATTCTCTTGGCAAATTTTGCATATACTTATGTTTTAGAATGTTTTCAATTTATGTTTCTTGCTCATGTTGCAATCTTGTGTTTAGGATCTCTTTGATCATATAGGGTCTCATTTCTTGTTGATGGTTTAATGGAATTTTCAATCTTATATTCAGAAGATATTTCATCTAATAGAAGATAAATCAATTTAAAATCATTTTACTATCCTTGAATAATGAGACTGTTTGTAAACCTTTGGGTGCACCTCAGGTTATGATTAAACAGGGATTCCTGGATACTTTGTTGGTATTTTACTTCAAGATTTTGTGGTAGGTTATCAAATTTTTTGTGGAAGAGTACAGATCTAGGCCTCCATTTATGCACATATTCTTGTTGAAGGAGCATTTTATACCTCTAGAAGTATTCTTGTTGTGTAGGTGTTACAAATTTCTTGCAAAGGTTCTCAAAGAAGTTTGTAATACCCAGATAGTCTTGTCTAAAACATCTCCCCACAAAATTTCATTCAAACTAACTCATCCTACCTATACCACCCCTGTATTGCGTTATGTGTCAACAAAAGAATACAATCCTTCCACCAAAATGCACAAAGTATATCAGGGTTTTATCATGTCTTTCGCAGCCCTAGCTTTGTTTTGAGAACATTTCCATCATTTAGTAGTGACAACTCCTTTGAGTTTGGATAATGGATGCTTGATCATGTTTTCAAAAGGCCTCTTCCATACCATATGCAAAACACAAGGATATATCCATCTCCTTTACCATATAAGGGCTGCAATATAGGTTTTCTTGCCTTAGTTGATAGGCACAACCTAAAATAGTGAGGGTTAGATCAAAACCCTTTTGAAGGTGCTATCCACTCCCTCAAATATTTAATGCAAACAAGCAGATAGGTGTGTTCCCTAGCTACAAATGAAATGCAAATCATCTATCTATCCTTAAGTGTCTTGTGCAAGTTCATGATGTTGTTCAAGTTGTGAAGGAGATTAAATCCAGATACCAACATGGGTGATAGGGTATAGTCTTCTGATGAGCCACCATGAACTCTACTGACAGGATACTCATGTTCTCATTTAAGAAATGTGTACCCCTATCACTGGTTAAATTCAAAGGACATCCATACATTGTGATAATGTTCTCCCATAAAGATCTTCCCACTGTGGCTTCCATGCAGTCCTTAGTTGGGGCTGCCTCTGCCCACCTTGTCAAATAGTCCATGAAAGTGATGACATAACATGACCCACTCCTACATGCCGCTGGTGCAATAGGGCCTACAAATTCTATTGCCCACTTCACAAAAGTCTCTACATTAGGGATAGGGTGTCAAGTCAATTCATCTCTCTTTCCTAGCTTACCAATTCACTTGACAATAGTCTTTACAATCCTTGTACAGGGTTTCCCACCATAATCCTACCATTAATATCTTATGCATAGTGGCATCACCTACATAATGCCCACCAGTACTTCCTCCATGTGATTCCAATATGATGGTGAGGTACTCATGCTCTAATACACACCTACGTAAAAATTCATCACGTCCCAACTTGTATGATTCCCCACTGATAAACATATAGGGCATGACACGTATGGCTAGTTGCTTCTTTTCTAATGCCTTCATTCCTTCCGGCACCACACCTTCCTTTAAAAGTATTATAATCTCCTCCAAATCTGAGGATGTGTGCCGTAACCTAAACAGTTACGCGTTTGACATTGTCTCCTCAATAAACTATGCATCCTCCCCTGAATCAATTCTTGATAGATGATCAAAACCACAATTTCTCTTCCCATGATTCACTACTACCACGAATTCAAACTCTTGAAATAACAATACTGACTGACATATGCACCCTTATAGAATGGGCTTGTTCACTAGGTACTTAGTGCCATGTGGTCAGTATAAAATACAAAGGGAGTTGCTAGCAGGTATTGTCTGAACTTGAAAAGTGCGTAGATCATTGAAAATGATTCACACTTATTCGTGGTGTAATTGTTCTTTGCTGGTGTCAACCTCCTATTTGTAAAACACAGAGGATGGTCAACAATTACCTCACCTAGATTTGCAAGCACTGCTCTAATAGTGGTTCCTGAGGCATCTACATGGACATGGAAGGGCTCGTCCTAAGAGGGAAAAAGTAATATAGGCAAGGTGACAAGCCTATCCTTTAATGTATCAAACACCCTCTACTATGCCTCTCCCCAATGGAAGGAAATTTTATGCCTAAGCAGATCCTCTAAAGGCGTGATGATCCTAGCATACCCTTTGATGAATTTCCTGTAATAACCCGTATGCTCAAGGAATCCACATATTGCACTTTGGCTAGTAGGCTCCCCTAACCCCACAATAACTGTAACTTTATAAGGTTCTACTAGGAAGCCCTCCTTACATATGATATGCCCCGATAATGTCCCAAAGGGTGTAGAAAATACACACTTCTTAATGTTGAGGGATATCCTCAACTACCTACACCTCTCAAACATTAACCTCAAATTTTCACAATGGTCTTTTACTAGCCCATACATTGTCCAGTCATTCAAATAGACCTGAAGAAACATATGGATGAGGTCTTGGAATGCTTGCACCACTATGCGCAAAAAAATAGTAGGCATATTCTTCAACCTAAAGGGCATGACCGTTTATGCAAAACTTTCCCATTCGGTGGTGAAAGTTGTCTTCTCCTAGTCTTCCTTTGCAATCTGGACTTGGTGGTACCTTGAAAATCCATCTGTAAAGGAATAGATTTTGCGCCCAGTGAATCCTTCCAAAATTTATTTAGTGAAGGGGGTTGGAAAAGGATCGATGACACAAAATGTGTTCATCTCCCTATAATCCATGTAGATCCTAATCCACCCATCCTTCTTGATGTTGATTACCATTGGACTTATCCATTGCAATTATTCCACTACTTCAATGATCCCAGAAGCTATCATTTTTTCTATCTTCTCCTTAACCTTTACGCACAAATTGGGATTCATTCGGTAGGGTCTCTTCCTAACTGGGTGCGCACCATCCTTCAGCTTTATCTTCATCTCCCCCAAGGAATGGTGGATGCCTTTGAGCTCATGGTACCCATGTGGGAATAAATCCTCAAATTCATGAAACAGATCAATGATCTTAGAGACTTCCTTCTCTAACTAATAATCCTCAATAATAGCTTCCTTAGGTTCTTCTCCTGAACCGATGTTAACCTTCTTTATCTTTAAGGGCTTGTGGTAGGCACGCACACGAGTATCAACATTGTCCACTACCTCACGCCTCCCTACATAATGGATAACATCCAAGCTTTCTACTTCCTCCCCATCAATCACATACACCAACTTCCCTTTTTATTTTTTCCAAACACGCACGCTCAAGCTATGACTCTTTTGTTTCATCTGCCTCCTCTTCAAAGTTTGCTTCAAAACCTGGTCCACCTAGAAACTCCAACATCCTACCTTCCACCATGGCACTATCCCCCATGGTAAGGTGCTTGATACCCTGTAAGGCCTTATCAAATGATGGCTTGGTACTCCGATACTCAAAGGTTTGAATTAGGTCAGCCACTAGCTCTTTCCAATTTCCTTTTTGGCAGCATGTCTCTGAATTTATGTATCATGCATGTGCGTAACCCTGCAGTGTAGAATACAACTTATGCAACCAGAGGAATGGTGGAAAATCTTTCGCGCCTTCTCTCCAAATCCTCCCACACTCCTGGATATGGAAATAGGTGGGCTCCTTCCCATGGCAGTCCTTGATGGCAGTGGGCACGTTACTTTTAGAGGATCTGACAGAGAGAGCAATTCTTACCTCACGTTATTCCAAAAGGATCTCTTAATGGGTAGCCCACCACGGTGCCATTGTGCTGAGTAGGACATAGCTTAACATTCCTCTCCATTCCTTCTCCTCCTTCCACTAATATTTCATCTCCTACAAAAATATATCAGAGAAGGATCAACCTGAATACTTAGGTAGCTCCTTTCCTCCTAGGCACCAGACTGTGTGCACCTTTGTTACCTTAGTCACTAACCCTCTTAACTTTCATCTAATCAATTCATAAGTTCTATGCACCCAATTGTCACATGCTAGGTTGGTGGTATCACTTACTGACTGAGCATCCTTAAACTAGATAACTTCATCAGTCAGATGGATTATCTCTGGGTCCCTGATTGAGCATGCATATATCCTATCCAAAACTTCTTCCCCCAAAGGTTCAGTATAGGGTGTTGACTTCTCATCAGCTAAGGGTATAATGACCCACTCCTCCTTATTTTCAAAGCTGATGTACCCCTTGTTGAACCAAAGGTATGCATTGTTCTTGTAACACCATGGGCACCCAAGTAGTGCTGGAAATTTGTCTTCCTTGGCGAGCACCAAGAATTCAAAGTCCCCA
This sequence comes from Taxus chinensis, assembly GCA_019776745.2. NCBI lineage: Eukaryota > Viridiplantae > Streptophyta > Pinopsida > Cupressales > Taxaceae > Taxus > Taxus chinensis. The sequence continues at coordinate 549,438,786 of CM034152.1, forward strand.
GTAAAATTATCTCCCTGGATAGTGATAGTTACATCCTTTAAGACACCGATGGGCATCGCCTTAGTCTTGTTTTCCATATATAACACATTCGAAGATGGCTATAATTCAGGCTTCCCATATGATGCCATGCATCCAAAGTTAGAACATTGACCTCCGCACCTATGTCAATGAGGATATTACTAAGGAGTCATCCATCTATAACTGCATTCAATGTGATCTCCTTGTCATAGTCAAGGCTATAAGGGGGAAGGTTTGCATGCATGACCTACCTCTCGTGCTCCCCTCCATCATGTGGTACCTTCTTTCTCAACTATGATCCTAGCAACGGAATAATATTCTCGTACATAGCATTTTACACACCTCCTTGACCTCATCCATGTCATCCTCTGGCACCTTAACTCTCCTTCCTTGTTCCTCCCTCCTAGAATGCTCCTTTAGACACTGGATTTCTCCTTGTAAACTCTGAATGACATCCATGGTGTCTTTATACATCTCCTTTTGACATGCAGGGTCTAGGTACTTTCCATGAACTACTTCCTCCCTTGAAACCAAGTTCTTCTGCCTTGTTATCTCTTTTACACATGTAACTTCTGCCCTTGTTACCAAGATAGGATCCAAACCTTCATCCCATGTTACCCATGGCATCCATTGTGTGTCTTCCTTCTTAATATTGACCATTTCAGTGCCCTTGTCTTTCCGGTGCTACTGATTCATGTGCTCAAACAATTCCGGGTACGCCTCATGCTTGTGCTTCTTTCCACACCATGAGCACTACAACAAGTATGAGCACTCTCATTTGTAATGCATTGTAGACCCATAATTGAAACAGGTTCCACATGAGAACTCACTCCTTCCTTCTCTATGGTTACCATGACCATGGAATCCTCCATGAAAACCTCTTCCATGTGCACCTCCATATGTGCGCTCCTTATAATAGTGATCACCCTTGAAACTACTAGCAATGTTGGTATGGTGCACCTCATGATCAATGGCCTCATGGATCTGATCAATGAGCATACAATGCTTAGTATCATGGGTTGTAGAGGTGTAGATATTATAGTAGCAAGACACATTCTTCTAGATTACACATTGTAATAAGGGGCATCTACCTACATCATGGTCCCCATGAAAAATTTCAGTCTAGGGTCATGACGCATACTATCCTCTAGGGGAAATTATCCTTAACATGCCCCTCTATTTCACAATCTGTGCACCATAAACCACTGCAAGTCTCATGGGCTGAGTTTGTAGACAAATTCTCCAGCTTCTTAGCCATAACAATAATTTGAGCCTCCAGGAACGGGCTAACACTAGTATCAACACTACCAACAACCTTGGTGCACAAAGCAGCTTCCAATGCCTTGCGTGGGTATGAGACATTTATATGAGATAAGGCCCTTATAAATGGTGTGATCAATCCTCTAACAAACCACTAAGCATGTTGTGAAGGGTGAATATTAAATGATAATTTAGACAAGATATTTTTAATGTAACATTCCCATTTTAAGACTTTAAAAACAAGGAATTTTTTTTATTTTACATAATGTTCTCTATTCTAAAAAAAACACCATTTAGAACACATATTCCATGCTGATAAATCTCATAACAGATAACCATATAAAGCTATAAATGACTCGGTGATCCACCAATCTATTAATTTCATAACTCGGTGATCTATTGATCTATTTATGTTAACTTTAAGTATTGAATACTTATCGTATACTTTGTATACTTGGTTTTCCTACCATAAACCAGGTACTGAGTGATCTATTTAAAGAACCTATCTGAATATTTGTTACCAATATTCATTTGACATCACGTTGCTTTAAACTAGCTGACATAAGACAATGTAAACAACAGCTTGCGATACTTTGGCCAAATATTTTCAACATACTGTTTATGTTACTATTCCTAGATGACATACTCGTCATTTCAGAATATGTCCTTCACCTCACTCATATGTTATCTAGAATGGTATTTACTGACTACCATTAGTCCACTTATCCAAGGTTTAACCCTAGTCCAGGTTATAACATAATTTATTATAGGAAGACGCTCATGATGATTTAGGGTATATGGGAATACTTAGTCGACCTAAGTAAACCAAATGTGCCAAGGTACCCTGAGTCATAAAGGGCTGCTCCCTATCCTAAACATGCTAATGACTAGACCTAACGAGAAGCTATGTTCAAATCTAGATGGATGTAGATCTAGATGATCAATGTAGAAGGTTGTTACCACATGTTAACTGCATCGTTATATTCTCCAGAAGACCCAAGTCTTCTCGAAAGTACAACCCTGCAGTTGGCATGTGCCAACATCCTACAGAAACTACCTCATCGAGATGTACATACCCATAGGAGTTTATTGATAAATTATTAATTTGGATTATTAAACAGATTATAACATCCATGCTAAACCCTAATCCAACACTCCTTAAGTTCTTGCTCTATACTTGAATCAATTAAGCATTAAAGAACTTCCTTTAACTCATGATTTCTTTTAATGTTTGTTTAGTTAGTTTAACAAGCAATTAACCAAAACAAGACAACAATGTCATAAGTTTCAATATAATGTAATTTAACCATTCTGAGAGGTATAGTAACCACATAGGTCTAACTAAGTATAATTCATACAAAATGAAGTCTAATGATTAAAAATCATATCTCCAATCCTTTTTGGTTTACATTCATTTAAGGGAGGAAGAGTCTTCCTCTAAATGATTAAGTGTTAGGGTTTATCATTCACAATATCCATAGTTCTTACTGCATGTTCATTACGCATCACATTACTATCTTAAATTGTTTAGATAATAAACATCATTATAAGGGAAATTTAACTAATTCCCTTTATCCATCTTATTAAAGGATAACTAGATAAACATAAAATAATATGAAGAATATCAACAAGATAGAACGTCCATCTCCTTTATAAAAGTACGAGGTAATTTACAAAACTAATGCAAGTAAATCTCCAACTCCCAATTCATCATTATAAACTTATATATTTACAAGACTATGCACTTTAGGCTTACTTCATAACAAAAACCTTCATTCTAAAAAGTATACAACTTTTATTTTTCAATACAACTAAAGAATGAATCAGAATTATTTACAAAGAATCAGACTTATATCAGCCAATACATCATATAAGTTTTTTCTTTCTTTTATCACTTACGATGTCCATCTGTGAAAATTGCTAGCATGGGTCAGTTCAATGAATTGAGCATGATAAGTACTAAGCATTTAAATGAAGTGCATTCCACTAATTGTTTCATTAAAACAACTCTACTTTAATGAGACAATTAATATATCATACAATAAGCGCAAGTGATACCATCCAGAAAATAATTATAATAATAAATCTAGATCCACTTTTAAGAGAAGAGTAGAATATAATCCATAAGATTTGCATTAAAACTTAAATTTTAATTGATCATAGCAATTACCTTTAAACAAACAATAGATCTTGCCATCCCATTATTTCATAATTCTATCCTAATAGAATACAACATTTATCTTTGCTATAAGACAAAGAAGTGTTTATAGCATGGTTCATTTTACGATGATTCATGTAAATCTTAAGAAAATAATAAGAAGAACCATTACGTACCATACCCAAACTCAAAACATACGAAAAACAGATCAGGTTCATATCATGAATTAACTATTTCCTTTCAGGGATATCAATCTTATAGATTCAACATTTAAGATATACATCGAAATATAATTCCATATCAATCCAAGAAAGAATAAAGAATCAAAACAATCTAATTGCAAATTTAATTCTACTTCTGCATGTTATAAGTTATCATTCAAAGATTTGAAACCAATGTTCACAAATCAAAGTACTCCCATACAGAAGTTAATCTCTACTTGAGTTCACCCAAAAAGATAGAGTACAAGAGGAAAAACCTACTCCTATCCAACCAAATAGAACAAGGCTTAGTCAACAACAATAAATCAACAAGTATGCATTCACTTATTAGCAGAATTGACCTAGCTACTATCTTTCAACATCATTACAACAAATTATTCGAACAAAGTAGACCAACAAGCCATAAAGAAATCACCATCTCATAAGAGAATTGAGTGCAGAGAAGCTCAATAAATGAACTTATCCAAACAATAGAGAAAAGGGATATCTATTAGGAAAGGTACATATAAATATTTGTTACATTACTTAACAAATGAATTCCTATTTAATTCAATTCAGAATGAAAAACACATTACAGTCCTAGAAATAACATACTGATCCCAAGAGAATATAAATTTCCTCTCTTTAAAAGACCCAAGAACTCATTCACTATATCCATCGAGAATAGAACCCTGAAACAATAAACTAACAAGCTCATAATCATCCACGACATCAAAGAATGAAGACTCTTAAATGCTTCAACAACTTAATACGAAGAGTAATTAGTTTGTGATTCAAAAGAAATATATGAAAAAAAACCGAATGGAGAAGTAATCCTTCCCTTATGAGTTCAGTGTATAATGGTAATAACTCAACCTTCTAATGAGACCCAAAAATTATTTTAAAGGATCTGAAGAGAGAGAAAGAAACCCACAAATGTTTAAGTCAAAATATGTCCCATTCTTACCTCCAATGCATTTGAAATAGAAATCCAAAACCAAACTTTCACAACCTCATAATTGCGGCAGAGGAGACATTGCTTCAAACAAAATAATAAACCTAGATTTGGCTATCCTCAAATAGAGGGGAAAAAAATACCCCCAAATTATATGCCATTACCATCTCAGAGAAGATGATACAGTCTTAAAAATAGAAATATCACATTCTATAAACAAGACGTTCCTAGTTCAAAATCTCATAGAGATTACCAAACAACTCATTCAAACTATCACCCAGTTTTCTTGTAAGTTGCTCAATAAAAGAATTATAAGCTTTAAAATTTTAATACAAGTAAAACCCAACACAAAAATACCAGAACAGAATCAAATTCATCAATTCAATCAAAATTTCTTAACACTCAAGTACCAAATATGAGTACAGTGTCGAACACGAAATTCACACAAAATTTCATAACTTCACAAGTAATAAAATATGAGTACAATGCCAAATACGAACTTCAAGCAACAGTTCAACATTGCATAAGTTTCCAAACACCGGTTTAGAATAACACGAAGCTCTATCACAAGTATATATTAAAACACGAATCCCAAATACAAGATCAAACGGAACTCAATATTTTCTTAAAGTTCAGAACCCTATATTGCAATGAAGGCCTGTTCAAAACACAACAACCTCGAATACAAGTTCTAGAATGAAAAATAGAGCTATAGAAACAAGTTTCACATAAAAAATTTACATGCATGCTATCATTAAACTTGCACAGAGAGAAAGAGTTTCCAAAACAACATTATTTAAGCCATGGATTCATATCCAAAAATCACAAATATTCATAAAATCATGCAAGTAATCAACCAGAAAAATAATGAAAATATTAATAAGCATAAGAGTAGAGTTATTCTAATGGATCATTTAGAAGAAAGCATAAAATCACAATGGGTAGAGCCTATCATGCCTGATAGTTCTTCTACCAAATCGAAGGAGACTTCTAGTTGAGATTCTAACTCTTTTTCTCCTCCATGAAATATCAACAATCAAACATATTTTCTTCCTATGCGTCATATACTTTACTTCGATCAAAAATAGACCATAGAAGCCAAAAATAGATTTGAAGTTAAGTTTGAACTGCTAGTTTGAAGAAATAGATAACTCCATGCAGAGAAAAATATGCAATGCATGCAAAACCAAACAAACTCCCACAAACCCTCCTTCTAAGTTTCCAGTATGGTTTGCACACAAAAACCAAGGTCCATCAATGCCATTAATTCTAAATTTCTCACTTATCTTTCCTTGCCACCACCTCCTAAAACTGGTGAATGCCAATTCCATCTAAACATGCAGTTCCATCTTTAGTGGAGCTTCCACACATGCCTCTGCTAAATTCAACTAGCCCCTACAAAAATAGGCAGTACCACCATCCATTAAACCCTATCAACTCACTTAAATGCCATTGGAACCATCTCCTTAGAGACATGCGACCCTTATGTTACCTTTCAATAGTTTAGGATGGATCCCATTAAACTTAGGTTAGTCTAGTAATAACTACCTTAGGTCTTAAAACATTTCTAATAGTAATTCCCACCTTAGGTTAGATTAAATTCATAACCATATAGTATTAGGTATTAGTTAATATATCCTATCATTACTTTAGTAATCTCTCCCATATTCATTTAGCACAAATCTTAGATTAGGACGCCAACCCAAAAAAATATAATAAGAGACTTAGATTAGAATGAAATCCAAATAAGTAGACATAGCTAGAAAATAGGTGTTCTTACCTAGCTTAGGATACTATTAGGATAATCCTTTGTTTTTAGGACTCTGAATTCCTCCTCTGTCATGAAATAAATTGAATTTTGTTTACGTCTGTAATTTCCTGCCAAGATCAATCACCAAAGACCCAAGCACAAACATATAGCTGAACGAAAACACATTCACATAAGACCAAAGAATTTGTAACATACAAAGTTCAGTCCACTGTGTCCCTCAAACTAATAAATGTCAATTTACCATTCAGTCTATGAAGAAGATTTAAAACATTCCTTAGATCTCTGAAATTGATCCAAGGATGAGTTAGAAATAGGAATAAGTCTATAACTCTTAAAGCTAGATTGCAACTTACCTTTCCAAAGTGAAAATGAATTCTTAAAAGCCATACTATTTTAATCTAATGATTTTAAGAACAAAAATGAATTTATCCATATCAAGCATGATCTTTAATAGTCAAAAGAAAACACATTTATCAAGAAAATCACATGTCAACACTTGAAATGCAAAAGAGGAATATAACAGTTGTCGAGGGTGTTACATTTAAAGTGCACATCATACTCCCGCACACTCTCTGCCATTCCTTGTTGAATATCCTTCAAGGAATTGATGCTCTTTTGTCCAAACTCAGGAATGTGGAATTCTTCCAAGAATGTGTTCTTTAAAGCAGTTTAATCCACCACTGTTTGATGAGGGTCATACTTCCTACACCAACTATGCGTGCACCCTTGCAATGTGGTTGCAAGCTGACTATCCTTCCACTTCGAGGTTGTGATACCCTTTACATGCCATAGTAGTTCACACTTGTGAACATGTTTTGTAACATCCTCAATACCTATGTAATCAGAAAAATGTAGATAAATTTCAAAGAAAACTTTGGGGTGGTTGGGGCCCAAATCCTCCTAAGCCAGAGCCTTGGTTTCTACCTTTGTTTCCTCTACCACCTGACCCACCAGGTCCACCAGGTCCTGTGCCTCCTAAACCACCAGATCCATCAAACCCACTAGCTCCTATTCCTCCTAAACCACTAGGTCCACCAAGTCCTGTTCCTCCTAACCCCCTAGATCCACCAAATCCCATAGTGGTTGTGCCAAGGGTCCCCATAGTTCCACTGAACTGCGTGCCTATGGTCTGTGACAATGCCCCACTACCAATAGTATACCCCACACCACTTCCAGATGTGAGACCAAAAGCTTGTGTGTCTATACCTTGCCTGCAAAAGTCCTCCTAACATTGGGTTGGTGTTTGTAGCCATAGAAGGCCGAAACAAGAAATTATATCTCCTCAGTGTAGATTGATCACTTCCAATGTAACCAGCTGGACTAGCAATATTTTCCCTCTTATCTCAAAAACCAAGCGCCAGGGTTTCGTCACTAGGTGGGCTTAGATGTGTTCCAATGGTTCTTCTTACTCCGCATGATGAAATCTCATCAGAAGCCAAAGGGGTCTCTCTTACACACTTGCCAAGATGGGGTCACACAGACTGCTCAGGTTCCACTTCCTCTATGTGAACCTAAAATCCTTCTGGCAACATCTGCTGCCATACATCCATCACACATGTAACCTTGCATTGTCTAGCAATCTCCCTTACACGTGTTTCACTATAGTTGAGTCATCTCTCATCCATTTCTTTCTCTTTTGCAACATCTGCCATCTTCCTCCACCCTAGCTTCCTTGCCCAATGCTCAGAATGGCTTAGAAGGCCATTGGGAATGCCTCTAAAATCATAGTAACCATCAAGATATTCATAGCGAGAGGAACAACATGTAGAAATGATCCTTTGGGATCCTACAGAAACTCAAACTCAGTAACCTCTGGCCAAGAATATGTGGAAATGGCGTGCTCCAGAGTGTAGTTAGCTAGTACTCCTTTCCACTAATGATCCACATCATGGGTCCACGTTAGATTTGCATTCTGTAGCCTCTGGTATTCTTCTTGGTTCCACACACATGATCCATAATTCTAGCTTGATCTAGACCCGTAGGCTGAGAGCCACTCATACAGTTCTACTGGGAAGCAACAGAAAAAAGCCTCATACAGATCATGGTGGAGGTTCTCTTCTACCCATCTACATGCATCAAACTTAGGTCTAGTGCTGATTCTCTGAGAAAATTCATCCTTCGTGCTCTTGAACCATGATTCAACACTTTCCAAAGTTAACCGCTTTGTCATTACTCATTACACAGATCATGATGCATGTTATTTAGCTGTACAAATTTGAAAAGAGGTCCCGCAATAGAACCAAGATGTATTAATTTTTACCCCTATCAAAAAAGAAAGGAACCCCATGCACGTTGGCCTATCACCCAACAGATTGTGGGTGCTCACCTGAGGCATGCGTGGGTGCCGAGTCTCTCTTTTATGTGAGTTTAGTGGGAAACATCATCTATGATTTACAATTAAGATATTTAAAAGGAGTTAAGACATACAAGAACCATAGAGCTCAGAATGGCCTCTAGATCCTTGAAGTCATTCCAGACAGAAAGTACTTAACAAATTATATAACTTGTACCATTATAGAAAGAAGTATACAAGCATCCATGCTTAGCATAAACGTAAATGAAAGAAGACCTATGAGAAAGATGTATGCATCAAAATCATTGATATTCATATTCGTATAACTTGGTAACCTCATTACATCCATGGAGCCATTACTGAATGTCACAGAGAAGCAGACCACAGTCATGCATTACAACTGGACTAATGTAACTAGGCTATCAAAAAGAAAAATTATAATCCCCATACCTAATACATCCTTTCATAAATACAATTACCCATTAACAGAGTTCTTATAGTATTTTTGTAGAGCTTCGCCCTCTTCTAGTTCTCTCCCTGTTTACTCTACAGTTGCTTTTATTTATAGCCTTTCTTGGCTGCCAAATCATCCTATAGCACCATCAGATCCAATGCTAAGTTTCTGAATGTGCTCCTCCATGTGAGCATTCTCCTCCAAGCCTGAGCTTTACACTTTATACCATGACATGCTTCTAGAAGCTTCTACCATAGTCATGCTCTTTCATGGGCAAACCTATCACCAAGATGACACCTTATCCACTCAGCATGCACAGTCGGGTAATAATTTTCATGTGTTCTACCCCAAATGCCCCATTTTTCTAAGTCCCAAACCCTTGGTTCTATCTGGGCATGCCACAGGTTTCCTTAAACCCTTCCTTAAACCCTTCCCTATGCACCTTATCCTTGCGCGCCTATCTTCAACTTGGGAACTTACGTGCCTACGCACCTTTTACACTTAGCCAACATTCTAGGGGCCCAACATCAGCAATTACAACCATTTCACATTGGATAATAAGAAGGAATTGGATGCATTGTTGAGTACAAAAATAAACAAGCGCGCAATAAAAGACATACCAGTGTATAATGATGTTGGAGAGAAGTTGTTAAAATAGATTGGAATATATCAATTGTACGAGCTGCCATAATTTGGAAATTATGAACCATTGTATCATTGGTGGATAAGAAGAGTCCACGAGGACTTCTTCTACTTCTCCAGATGGAGGGTTAGAATCACATATCCCTTGATTTCAATAGTGACAGGACTAAGGGCCTCAAGAGTAGATATGGAGAGAAAATTAACAGATAAAGAAGATAAGGTAAATGTAAGATCAGTGATTAAAACCATTTCACATCGGATAGTAAGAAGGAATTAGATGCGTTGTTGAGTACAAAAATAAACAAGCATACAATAGAAGACATGCCATTGTACGATGACACTTGAGAGAATTTGTTAAAACAGATTGCAATATATCAGTTGTATGAGCTTCCATGATTTGTAAATTATGAAACATTGTATCGATGATTAATGAGAAGAGTCCACGAGGACTTCTTCTACTTCGCTAGATAGAGGGTTAGAATCACATACACCTTGATTTCAATAGTGATAGGACTAAGGGCCTCATGAGTAGATATGGAGAGTGACTTAAAAGATAAATCAGTGATCCTAGAGACAAGGAAGGAGCTAGGATATACCAAGGGTCCACGTGGCATGGACATTGATAAATTAAAGAAGTACCCAGTGGTACAGGAAACTGCTCATCTTGTAACAAAGTTGAATGAATAAGAAAGGTGGTCATAGGTGAATACAATATTGTTACATGTTGCAAGAAAGATGTCTCAAGGATTAGTCTACAACATAACGGATCACCTAGGAAAGAAAATCATTGAAGAAGTGCGTACAAGTGAAATTATTTTTGGCACTATTTTATTATCTTTTGTGTTTATGGAGATTGGAGTGCTTGATGGGCCAAAGGATAAGATTTGGGAGTACCCCATTGAAAATAAATCTCTGGCGGAAATATTTGCTAAGCACTTATGTAAAGGGACCATTAGTGGGCCATTTAAATAGAGGGTGGAGATGTGGTATGACAAGCTCTGTGTAACATTCTAAGAGGAGTGGCACATACTGAAGGAGTTACCTTTGGTTGTGGGTAAGGAAATATAGTTTGTAGTCTACCAACTTTTTTGCATCTCATGATTTGCGATAAATGACGAGGCTTGGAGCCCTTGGTGAAAATTGTCATATGCCTTCACAACACACTACTTCTAGGTATCAGTTCACTAGTTCATAGATGCGTGCCACCTAAGCTTCATCACATACAATGTAGATTGTGATTATCACACTATGAGAAAATCATATTTATTTCCAGGATGGATTGCCTACATTGAGAGGCTTATCTCAGATATAATAAGCATGAATCTGGTAAGCTTGGTAGTAGGAGATGTTGGAGCAACGCTTGTGTATATTTAATTTAACCCTAAGATGGAGAACAATAAATATTTGGAAAATGAGTTCATGGTTCTAGGGCTTCCTACGGGTAAGCATACAATAGAGAATGTGCCAACTCGATAGCCAGTAGAGACCATAGTGGTGGATGAAGAGGAAGATGAATGAGAAGATAGTGGTTGCCTAAAGCATAGAGGATAAAGGCAGCCTATAGACAAGGTATAAATTGAGTGCACGACTACTCCACCTCAAGTGCAGGAAGAAGATGATGAGGACCTAGATACATTACAAGGAGAGAATTATTTCAAAAGGATATTTAGAAGAACCAAAACCCAAGGTGCTACTCAACAGTCAGTGCATAAATAACCATGACTCTCCCCATAGAAGGATCCAGCTGAGAAGAGAAAAGTTGAAGCTAATTGAGGAGGCGTATGAGTCTGAGGAGAGCATGCCTGAATCTCCTACATAACCAAAGGATGAAGAAATGAAGGATGGAGAATAGCGCAAGAGGCTACTCAATGCATAATAGAAAAAGCTCCAAATATTTTTTCTCAAATTCCTAAGGGGACAAGATTAAAGAGGATAAGTGGAGAATATACTGCACCAGTCAAGGTCTACTCTGAGGATATAAGTAAAATTGTTCACGCTTGTTTCCAAAGCATGGTGGGCCTTAAGGAATTGTATGGATGGGAGTTTATGGATGAGGACATGGCCACCATGTGCATAAGGAAATAACTATCTTGGGCAATGCAAATGAATATGGACAAACTATACTTCAACGTCTACGAAGATTCCTGTGTATCCAGAAGATTGAAAAAGATACCTCAGGACAAACACATAACAGTGAAGCCTAATGTTATGTTCGATGAAGAGGTAAGTAATGCCTTGGTAAAGGTATCAACAAAGGTGGAAAAGAGGAATGTGGATAAAGCTATAACTATTAGGGCACTGAGGGAAGAGATTAAACCCAAGGATGTAGAGATCGCACACTTGAAACAAGAAAAGTACTTAGAGTAGAAAAATAATGGGGTTTTTATTGACATGGTAGGGGAAATAAGGTATCACATCCTCCAAGTAAGACCACACTTAAAACCCTAGGTACCCAAAAATTTCCCTTCAGATATGCACTATGTGTGAAATTTGGTTTTTATGGTGCTCGAAAAAAGACCAGTTAGGGTCCCAGTTCCAAAATACCCTGAACAGGAGGTAGAGAGGGAAAAGGCTACAATGATTAGAAAAATTTCATCATATGAGGCATTGCTTCAAACCCTTCTGGAGGAGATGAAGAAATCAGATCAAGCATTAAACATTTACACATCTTCGGAAGAAGTAATCAGAATATGAACAATGGTAGAGTAAAATGAAGTCCTAAAAGATACAAAGGATGAAAAATTTGGATGCGTGGAGAGATTAGTAGTTGTGAAGAAAAAGCAGGAGGCCCTTGCAGCGGCCCAGGAGCCCCATAAAAATAGATTGGATGAACTAGGGAAGCTTATAGCTTGGAAGATGGATCTCCTAGAAGGGATAATGTCTGTAATGGATAACATTATGTTAGTATTACCAAATGAGAAGGGAGACATTGCACAGGATGAGTCGGAATCTATTATGGTGAATATCCCAGAAAAGGCACATGCCATGCTAAGTGAATGACATACCCTAGAGGTAGAAATAAAAGATGAATATCTAGAACTCATTCGTCTAGTTGAAGTAGAGGATACTATTGAGTAAATCATTATTTTCTATAGAAAATTATTTACTATATTCCATTTACATTCTTTATCATTATTTGAGCATTCAAAGGGTAACCATTACTATGGCGTCAATGTAGTTAGTGTGGGGTAATGTTGAACAGAAAATGTCTAGCACTTAGAAAAAGGCATAAAAAATATTCACGCGAAAGAGTAGAGCATGTTCAAAGGCACGAAAGGATCAGAAAGGAATCACACAAGGAGGAAAGAGACAGATTCATGACTTAGCCATTTTCATGATGATGATCTAATTTTAGTAGATTGCATGCGGAGCACACAAATGGGAAGAATACTTGCATGACATGAATGGGCTATTTTTGGAAGAGTGGCTATAGAGAACTTTACATAGATGTGAGGTAAGAATAAGATTACTACTTCCAGTTAAACTATGAGAGGTCTATTGTTAGCATTCTTACATGTAAGCCTGTTATTGTAAATGTGCATGGCTACTTTCAACATTGTTGGGTTTCATAATGGAACATGGGTTGAAACCATAGTTAGGGGACAATAAGTCCCTCCTCTTTAATGGGACATGTTCCCTTATTAAAAGCAGGAAAATCAAATGTACATATATATATAACTCTCAATGTTTTGACCCTGATATTTTGGAATGTTTTCATACTTAAAATATTATCAGTCATAAGGAATGGAAGACTATAAATATGGGAAAAGGAAGAAAACAACAATGCTTTTGGGAAATATAGATAGCAGAGTATCTCCCTACTCACATTAAACCAAGAAAATATAGAAAAGGATCAATTACTTCACCACTAATGCAAATCTAAAGACACAAAGTTCTAAAGATTACACAAACTAGAAAACAAAGTTTTGTATTGAGCGCAAAACAAATGATCCATTGAATCGAGCAAGAAGAGAGAGATATAACAGAGGAAAAATAAGAAAGAAAGAACTTCTGTATTGAATTACTTCAGAATTTACAACCTTCCCAGAAAATGAGAATCCCCCTTTTTGTATGGCCAAAACCATGTTCTTATAACAATCCGTGTACATCCATACTTTGTTCCTAAGAAAAGAATATCCAAAAGGAATAATGTTTGTTACAGATCAGATTTTGGAAAGTGACATGAAACAAACATAGTCACGAAAATCGAAGTTTCAAAAAGGTGAATATTTCATCAGTTTGAGAATGATTACTTTAGCAGGGGGTATCTCATGATATTCTTCTTCATGTGGTCCTGCCATTTCTACCTTTTAACCACTTTCATAGCACTCAAGTGCTTATTGGTAAGTTTTCTCCCTTTTTATCACGTATGCCCAATAAACTCCATTTTTTGATAACCAAACTTTACATCCCTTTAAACTTATCAATTGGCTCCATAATAAACCAAAAATGCATCTCATGGAGAAATGACAAGGATACGGAGAAAAATAATGAAGGCTGATCCATTTTTGCATTTTTTAGAGCTCCAGTTCATTACTGACGTTAAAAACTAGATGAGTTTATTTGGCTATATTTTCCCCCTTTCACCTTCAAATTTGGACTCTACACATGGCAAGATCCAAGCAAGGACAGACATGAGGTAGAACTCTACATTTCATGAAATTTGGGAGAAAAAGCATGATTTCTCATTTTTCTTCACCCCTCCACAGCTCTGCCAAAGGCTAGACACGTGGCTCCATCTGAGTGGCTGAGGAAATGCAGTTCAAATATGCCATTTAAACTCTTTTTAAAAAAAATCTCAAATTCTCTAAAACCTCCATGGGACCACTTTGACTTTTCAATGTGGATGTGTGGCACACCTTGATTGGAAAAGGGGTCGCGGCATAATTTGCACCATTTTAACCCTTTGGTGAAAAAGGCTTAAATTCTCAATTTCCTTCGCGGGCCCATTGTTCTGATTTCATCCTTCAACATGTGGCATCACTTGACTAGGTTTGGGAATGCACTTTAGTTTTATACTTTATCTACTTTTGAAAAGGGGAAAAATTCAAACTTTTCCCCCGAAAGTCCATGTCCCCGCCATTGAATTTTCAACATAGGCCATGTGTCCCTTTCTAATTTACTATAGGCCCCAACTTATAAATTATCCCTTCGCATGAGCGGGGCCACGAGACATTCTTAGAACTTTTTTACCTTTATGGAAACAAGGCTAAAATTCCTAAAGTCCTCCACCAGTCCACCAAAGTGCCTACGAAATGAAAAATTACCACGTATCCCTTTCTGAATCTTTAACACGTGAAATCACATGATTGGTTGTGGGGATGTGCTTCAATTTTTATTTATTTCGAAAAGGGAAATATTCCAGCCTTTCCCTAGAAATTTCATGCCTCTGCCATTGAATTTTCAACATGAACACGTGTCCCTCTCTGATTGAATATCGGTTTTAACATAAAAATTTATCCTTTCACATGGGTAGGGCCATGGGCCATTTTAGAACTTTTCACCCTTATTTCGTAATGCCTTAGAGAATAAAATGCATCTGTCACCCCGAACTTCTGCTAAAACTAGTCTAGCCAATCAGACACTAGTGGGGATGCGGGGAAAATCTAACATTTGTTCCAAAATCACCAAAAGTGATAAGTTTAAAAAGGAACCCATCCAGCCACATTCAATGTGAAACAAATGCGTAGATTCACCTTTCTAAGAAAGAATTTAATGGGGAAAAGAACATAAGAAGTTGCAGGAAATGGGAAAATGCCATTTTTCTCTCGATGAAGAATTTATTTCTTTGTAAAAAGGTTAAAAATGAAATATGCCAGGTCCCATGCATTCCAAATTCATAAAAAATAACTAAAATAATTTCAAATCCATTGAAAATAGGTAAAAAAATTTAACGGCAGCGGATTAAGGGAATTTTGATTAAAAGTGTCATGGGAAATGAAAATGAGCATCTGAGGAGTTAAAAACAAAAATTTATTCTATGGCAGGGCTCCAATTTTCATGAAATTAGATTCGAATGGGTGGGGAAAATTGAGAGGAAAATAGCTGGCTCCTTCTGGGGATGATTTGGTAGAGGAAAGAGGCAAAATCAAGAACCTTAGAGAATTTTAGGGATGAACAGATTGAATCAGTGTCTTAGCTAATGGGTAGTGGAGTTAAAAAGAAGCAATACCAACACAAAAGAGAACATAGAAAGGAAACCAACCAAAAAAAAAGAAGGAAAGCAAAACACTATACAAAATGTATAGAGGGACTACCAAAATTGCTAGGTTTTGAACAAATTTTCCCACTATAAGGAAGTGGAAGAGAAGAAACATCCATGTAATCAAGGTAAAAAGAGTTCTCTCCAGCAAAATGTCAAATTTTAAAAGGACCAAGCCATAGGAAATCAAATTTACCATGGCTACCTTGAGGTTCATGCCTTTTGTCCCAAAGAATAATGTTTTCTCCAACTTGAAAAGTTCTGGGTTTAGCCTTTTTGTCAAACAAAGCTTTTACCTTGAGTTGATGAGCTGATATTCTGTCAACCACTTGCAATTTGTCTTCATTCAACTTCTAGAGGTGAATCATTCTTTTGTCTAATGAATTGGAGAAGCTGACATCCTTAATGGCCTTCATCAAATGTAAGGCTGATAGTTCCAATGTCACTGGCAGCTGGCCTTCAACTCCATATACCACTTGAAAAGGAGAAATTCCAATGGCTCTCTTAGGTGTAACCCTATCTACGCATAAAGCATCATATAGTTTCTTATGCCAATTCCTCTGAGAGTCATTAACAAGCTTCCGCACAATGGTGACCAATTTATTGTTAGTTGATTCTACTTTTCCATTCCCTTGGGGATAGTAATCTGAAGAGTGGGCAAGGGAAATTCCATAGCCATAGTAGAAATCCATCATCTCGGAAGAAGAAAAATTGGAAGCAGTTTTGGTGACAATATTTTTTGGTATCCCAAACCTTATTAAGATGTTCTCCTCGATGAAGTTACATACTACTCCAGAAGTAGTACTTTTAACTAGAATGGCCTCCACCCACTTGGTGAAATAATCAGTGCTAGTTCAAACATGAGTATGCCCTACACTTGAAGGTGGATTGAGTGTCCCAATGAATTCTAAACCCCATTTTTGAAAAGGTTCCTCAATCACCACTGGTTTGACAGGTAAATCAGCTAATTTTGGTCTTCCAACAAAGGTTTGACATGCTTCACACTTGACTACCCACTTTGAAGCATATTTGAACAGGGTAGGCCAATAATATCCAGCACAGAGAATTTTGTGGGCCATGACAAAAGAAGAGAAATGAACTCCATAGGCCAGGTCATGAAAGGCTGAGAACAATTTCTTTTACCGCTCTTTGTCAAAACATTTCAAAAACCTTCCATCTATGCCTCGTTTGAACAATGCATTTTCCCACAACACATATTGCATAGACCTTAGTTTGATGGCTATCTTATCCTTTCCACTCAAATGGGATGGACATTATCCATAAGTAAGAAAGTGTGCAATGTCGGCATACCATTCATCAGTTGAGCTAAGGAAAATAACAACATGGATATCAACTTCCTCTTTGGACAATTTGGCATCAGCTACTTCAGTAATGAGTTCACATAAGCCCTTTCCTCGAACTATCTTAGTGGGTTTGATGTTAAGATCGTACTTCTAGATTTTGGCTACCTAATTGACTTTCTTGGTTCCAAATTCTTGTTGTGTAAGAATGGATTTAATAGTTGTATCAGCTACAAGAAAAATAAAATGAGAGTTGAGGATGTAAAAATGAAACTTCTCACATCTTTGACCACTGCAAAAGCATGTTTCTCCATCATGGTGTACTTCAGCTCATGGGATTTCAAAATATAACTCATGAACGCTATGGGGAGTTCATGACCTTCAACATCATCCTAGATTGATACAGTAGCTAGAGTACTTTCAGTAGCATAACAATAGATAATGAAGTATTTGTTCTAATCAGGGCATGCCAAGATTAGAGTCTTTACTATAGCTCTCTTGATGTCTTCAAATGCAACCTTTCCTTAGAGGACCAACCAAAAGTCTGCTTCCCTTTCATCATGTGAGATCTGTTCAAAGTAAGTTCAGAAAAATTAGGTATGAATCTTCTTAAGAAGTTGATCTTGCCAAATAAAGAGTGCACACCCTTCTTGCTTGTGGGGAGAGGGATCTGTTGGATCATCTAGAATCTTTCTGGATTGATCTTGATTCCATCCTTACATATAATGTGTCCCAATAATTTGACCTCGGTGACACAAAAGAAAAATTTCTTGGGATTCAAAGAGATATCATGTTCTCTATAATTTTGGAGGATAGTTTCAAGGTGTTGGAAATGATCATATCTGGTTATTGAAAACATAATCAGATCATCAAGGTATACAACTATGCATTTTCCCTTGAGACTACCAAAGGCCAGGTCCATTTCCCTCTTAAAGGTGGCACTAGCATTTATGAGGCCAAAAGACAGTATTTTGTAAGAAAAGGTGCCCCAAGGAGTGGTAAAGGAATTTTTATGTTGATCTGCAACACTTACTTCTACTTGATTATATTCTGAGAATCCATCAAGGATGGATAACATTTCTGAACCTATAACATCTTGCAACACTTGATCCATTATGGGGAGAGGATAATTATCCTTCAAAGAGGCTTGATTCAAATTCCTAAAATCAACACAAATCCGGATCTCACCATTCTTCTTTTTGGCATGCACAATATTAGCAATCCACGTTGAATGGTGAATGGGGAAAATGATCTTAGCCTTCAATAAATTTTGGATCTCTTGAAATATTGTATGAGAATTTTAGGGTTATATTACCTCTACTTTTTTCAGAAGGGCTTGATCCTAGGTTTTAGAGGAATGAAATGTTGCATCTCTTTTGGTTGAAAAGATTTGAGATCATCATAAGAATATACAAGAACATCATCATACCTTTTTAATAGATTTGTTGCTTTCTCCTTCTCCTCTTGTGTTTAGCACTTTCCAATGTTTACCAGCATGGGTTGACTAAGATTACCAATGTTTATCTTTTCATAGTCAGTAGACTGCTAAGATCTTTAGGAAGTATTGGTCTTGATGTACATATCATGTTTATCAAATAACTCTTCCAAAATTACCATCCCTTCAGGTATATCATTACCTTTCAGTTGTATACAATTATCATGATCTATTTCTTCTTTATTATCTTCTCCATCTGGGGGTACACACTCTCTAGGAAGATTCCCAATTCCTTCAAAGTACAACTAGTCATAATTATCTCTGAGATCAAGGAAGGAAAGCAAGTGCTAATCATTATTAAAGACCTACCAATTGTTTGCATTATCAGACACACTATGCCTATGAATCATATCCATGGTGAATTTATATTGGGATAAATCTAGATGAGGGATCAATAGAGACCCCGAGATAGCAAAGGAATCAGCCATTGTGTTTCTTTCCCTTGGCATGGCTTTAATTGAAAAGGCATAAAAGAACTCAATGGAATACCAAACCAGATTCCTGTAATGTTTCAACCTTATATTCTTCACTTGAAAAATATATCCAACCTATTTTACAATCAGCTCTGCATCTCCACGAGAAAGGATATTCTTGATCTCCATCTCTTTTTCCATGCTTAAACCGAGTATGGGAGCCTCATATTCAACTGTATTATTTTTGTTTTCGAATTGGAGCTTGAAGGAGAAAGGATGGATTTTCCCTTCAGGAGAAATAATCACCACACCAGCTCCAAAACCAGATGAGGAGTAGCTCCCATCAAATTCCAAGATCCAAATGATATATTCCTTAGGCATTAGCTTCTTCATTTTCCCGTTCACTAGAATAAGAGCATGTGACCAATCCATCATAATTTCTCCTCCAACATCGTTGCATTAGGATCAAGAAGCACTTCCTTAGGATGGTTAGCCTCATCTTGTGACATGATCATGTAGTTACCATGACCAATGTCCTCATAAAGTATTTGTGCCTTTGGGTCATCTATTTTTTGCATGATATATTCAGTTTGTTTCTTAGGCATTAGCTTCTTCATTTTCCCGTTCACTAGAATAAGAGCATGTGACCAATCCATCATAATTTCTCCTCCAACATCGTTGCAAAAATTCCTACTCAGCAGCATGCCGTAGGAAGGGGGAATATTAACTACCAAAATGGTGGCTAAAACTCTCTTCTCTGGCAAAGAAGCAAAGGCTACTTGTGCATCATTGATCCTTCAAACCAATGGCACTTCTCTACTTTCCATTGAGTAACATGAACCAAAAGTGTGGGTTAGGGTTAAGCCTAGGGCATGAGCTACCTTAGCAGGCATCACATTATCTGAAGCATCAGAATCAATAACACAATTTTTGAGTTTCTGGCCAGCTATGAGGACAATAAGAGCCCGAGATCTGTCATGTCGAATGATCGCTTAAGATCTTTCTTTGTTTCATCAATCATCTTCACTGAACTGCCAGTGATGACTAGATCATCGACATAAACAACAACAATCACCATCTCCCCCCCTTGCTTTTTGAGGTAGAGATTGGGATCGTATGGATTTCTGACAAATCCATGTTGTGACATAAAATGGTGTGATTTTCTCATCAGATTAGGTGACTTCTACCACAAGGCTTGGTTGAGATGAAGGGGAAGGAGTGGGAAAGAGACCTTTGGAACTAGGGGATGAAGGCTTGGATTTGGAGTTTACAAAGTCTAGCATCTTAGCAAAGGCCTTGGGATGGGTTTGGTAGAATTTGGATTTTGAGATCTAGATCTTAGTTTTCTTGAGATGGTCAATAATGTCAAAAGAACCAGATGTATATGGAGCATCATTGATAGGAGTAGATGAAAATTTAAACTTATATACTCTATCATTTGAAGGGCAAGAAGTTTTAGGAGCAGAAACAGAAGAGAAAAGAACAAAAAAACTTACCTTGGGTGTGGAAGAAGTTGGAATAGAAGTTCCTCTCCTTGCAATCATTGGAATGACTGTAGGAGGCTCCTTATATATTTTAGTAGGCTGCACCACTTTCTCCTTGTTGGCTTGCTCATGAGTCATGATAGCATATGATTCATTGTTCATCATGATTTTTTGATGGCGTGTCCCTCATTGAAATAAACCATTCTCTGTGGCCGGTCATGTGTCGAGTGGCTCCCGAATCAACATACCAGACTTCACTAGATGACGTGGATGGTTCACTTGATCGAGCAGTGAACAAGAAGTCTTCATTGTCTGACTGATCTTGTTGCTCAGCAATATTACCTTGCTGGTGGGGTCTTCTTTTCCAGTTCCCCTTTTTCTGCCCGTGATAATTGTTTGAATGTCCCTTGTAAGTTTGTTGTTGTTGTGGTCCAGCATTGCTTGATGAACCTTTCTTATATGTGTTAAACCAACATTCTTGCAAGTCATGTCCTCTTTTGCAAATGGGACATCGCTTCTTCTGTTGATTGTCCCCATGATACTGATTCTGATGTGGGGACTTCTGATAGGATTTAGGTTTTCCTTTACCTTTTCCTTTCCATTTTTGATGTGAAGACAGTGCCTGCTCCTCTTCATCATCCTTGTTGTGCATTGCTTCCTCTTGTTGCAGTAAGTTTACTAACTTGTCAAAACTAATTGTCGTATCTGACAAGTTTAGAGTTGTGACAAAAATTCGGTAAGAAGAAGGGAGAGCTCTCAGAACAATGGGAACGAGAGACTCATCTTTGACCTCTTCTCTTAGGGCTAGAAGTGAATTCCTCAACTCTGCAACTCTTCTTAGGAAGGCTTCAATTTTCTCATTCTGTTTGAATTTCAACGTATGTAACTGACTCTGCAAATTGAGTATGACATTCTTGTTCTTGGCCTCATATATTGTGCTCAGTTTATCCCAAGCTTCTTTTGCTGATGTGGCATCTCGAATGTGGACTTGCACATCGTCAGATACTCCAAACAAGATGATGAGCTTTGCTTTCTGATCTGCTCTATCAAATTGTCGTTGTTGTGTTGCATCCGTTGGTGATCTGGTTAGAGTACCAATCACAACAGGCCAGATTTCTTCAAACTCAAGCTGTGTCTTGATTTTTGTCTTCCAAGCAGCATAGTTGCTTCCTCTGAGCAATTGTGAATCTGGAAGAAAAAATTTTGGGGGCATTGGTGCCCATTTTGCAGAGATCACTGACAGGGTTTGGCTCTTATCACTCCAGGTATTAGGTCTCCCAATCTATATACTGTCAGTCCGATATACCGAACCTTTCTATATACGCGCCCTTCCGATATACCCGTCGGTACGTGGAAGAAGCTCGCCCTTTCTATATACCCGGCGGTACGTGAAAGAGGCGTTAACGTACGTGAAAGAATTCGATACGTGGTACCAAGACAGTACTGATGGGGTCTGTGCGATTATTGACACCGGCTCAAAGAAATATCCTCATACGCGCGCGTAACTTCGCTATATACTCGGATAATTTCTCAGTCCGGATTTATGTCTTGCAATCGTTCACAGACGGATGGGATGGTTCAAAGTGTGTGAAAATGATGTCAAAACATGATTCAGTTGATTTAAAATTAAAAAAAATTGCAATCCTTGTTGAAAAATTTGAATTCTAGGGCATCCTTTAAATTTTTCATGTTTTGACTGTCATACGGGTGTCATTTTCCTGTCAAATTCATCATCACAAGGTAATGACAACATGGCAGGTTCCTATTGGCCAGGGGGTGTCCGGGAAATATTTCTAACTTATCACTTTTGAAATTTTGGAAAAAAGGAAGTTTTGATCTGTGGCTCCACTTTCTGCAAGAGATGCCTACATGGCATGTTTTGATTGGCTAAGGAATTGGTGGGTGGGGGGACTTTCCTTAGGAAATTTTGATTTCATTTTGTAAAATTTTCAAAGACAAATTTTGGCTCAAAACCCCACAACCAATCGTAAGAGGGCACGTGTCCTAGAAGTTTGAAAATGGAGGTACAGGCCACGGGGGGACTTAGAGTTTTTTGGCTCTAAATTTATAAAGTTTTAAAACTAGTTTTCTCCCCGCTCCAATCAGAAAAGGACACGCGGCATCAGTTTTAGGTGGGTCGGCGGCCTGGCAGATGAAAAATTAAAATTTTTCCTTAGCAAAAAAGGGGGGATAAATTGAAATTTTGGGCCAAATCTCCACAACGAATTAGGAAAGGACATGTGTCCAAAAGGGCAAAAGGTGAAGGAAGGGGCCGAAGGAAATTTTTATAAATTTTGGCCTTTATTGTCTAAAAGGTAAAAAATGAAGAATGTCTCCAGGCCAATCATAGGTGGACACGTTTCCAATAGAGCAAGGCAGGTTGGTGGGCCAACGGAGGTAAAAGGGAATTTTTTCCCTTTTTCACAAAGGAGTTCAAAATCAATATTTGAAGCCCTAGCCCGCTAGTGAATCACAAGGAGACATGTGGCAAGGGAAAAAATTGGAGGTGCGGGCCTGTGGGGAAAAAAGAGAAATTTTTCCCAAACTCCAAAAAAGGTGAAAATGCGTGGAATTGAAGCATGATCCCGATGGGGCCCACCATATGTCATGTGTGAGCTCCAAAATTCAAAGGCAGAGAGTGGCGGAGAAAAAAGTCAAAAATTTTCCATTTTTCCAAAAAATGTGGAAATGTCAAAAATGATCCCAATTTTGGTCCCAATTGTTTTTTTGACATGCATTTTTTAAAGGAGGGCCCAGATTAAAGGGCAAAGATGGATAAGATTGATAGTTTCTGTGTAATTTCATTTTTTGTCTGCCATTTTTCCTCCAGGAAGCTTAGAATCACAATTTTTACATCAAAATTCATCAAATTTATAGTGATTTTGTGTCTTCTTGGCCTTCTAAGATCATTGGCATCACTTTCATGGCTTAATTCTTGGACTTTTGATGTTTTTGAAGTAAATTTTTGTCCCAGCCCGAGCAAGCACATGAAATGACAAAATAAAAAGTTACAGAGGTAGTTTAAAAGGGTAAAAGGTAAAAATGATGAGTAAGAGGTGTTTGCATGCCTCAATGATGAAAAACATGACTCTAGGATGGATAATGATCTAGATATTTGTAATGATTTAATATTTTTGGCACACTTGGCAACATGCAAGTGTTTTTCTATTTGATGTCATTTTCATTGAATCATGAAGAGGTTTTGTAACTGAATTGATCCCATGGCATATTCTTTGCTTGGGAAAGAAGGCTCCAATGTGGCATAAGGTATATAGTACATTTTGGAGAAATTGTAATAGGGAGGGAGTTGAAAATTACGGGTAAATTTTGAGAGAAAGAACCAGGTTAATGTCTCATGTGTTGGAAATTCATGTATGTGAGTTGGTTACAAGTGTATAGCCATCACACAACTCTGAGATTGTTTATGTAACTCTCCCCTGTTGTTGAATCTAACAAGTTTTGAATTAAATTTGTGTTTTCTTTGGGCAATATGATGTCTGTTATCATTTTTAAATGCATGAAAATAAATTTTGTTCTTCTTGTTGTAATCTTGCATTGAAAGTATTTAGAAGTCACACAAGATCTCCATTTCTAGTTGATAGTTTAGTGGCATTTGCAATCTCATATTCAGAAGAGCCTTCATCTGATAAGGAGATAAACAAATTTAAAATCACTTTACCTTCCTTGACTGCAAATATTTCTTGTAAGCCTTTGGGGGTACCTTAGGCGTGGTTTGATCATGGATTTTTGTGTTTAATTGAGTTCTTTACTTCAATATTTTGTGGTGAGTTCTTAAATATTGTGTGAAGAGTACAACCTGGGCTTCCATTTGTGCCTCTTCTGGTTGAAATAACATCCTAATTATTTTAGGCATTTCATCTGATAGTTGTTCAAGCATTGTAGTGGTTGCCAAAGATATGATCTTTCCTAGTTTGTCTTATCAATCCCCCACCAAAAAATCATCTAACAAAAAATATCCTGTCATGTACTATCCCTGATTTGCATTTGTATACCTATAAAATATCAAAATCCATTTGTAAAAATATGCATAATAGATCAGGATTTCCAATGTCTCTAGTAACCTTTTCCTTGTTTTGAGAACACACCCATGTTTTGAGAAGTGACAACTTGTGAGAGTTCAGATCTGGGGTGTTGATCATGTTTTCATCAAGGTCTCCATCATATAATTCCAAGAAAAGAGAAGGACATCTTCACCTCCTTCACCATTACAAGGTTACAAAATAGGTCGTCTTACCTTGGTTGTAAGGCACAACCTAAAACAGCTAGAACAAGATCAAGTCCTATTGGAGTGTTATCCATTTCTCCACAAACCTAAGTGCCAGTTAGACCATATCCCCATATACCAATGAAATACAACATGGTAGAATCTGTCCTTAAGCTCCATGACATATCTATGGTGTTGCTCAGACTGAAAAGGAGAACAAATTTGGATACCAACATGAGTGGCACCATTTTCGAGGACTTATTAGAATTTCTTGGTGTTTTTGAAGTATTTGAGGAGTTAGAGAGTTTATTTATTCAAGTATTTGAGATACTACATTGTTAAAATATCATCTTATGCTTCAGATCTACAAGTTTTTAAACAAGGGTTTCAAGTTTTGTCTGCCCTTTTTCCATTTACTAGCAGTTCATACACTTTGGGTGCATTGTGATTGATTGATTTATGAAGAATAAGGTCTAATTTATAAGGATTTGTAAGGTTTTTAGTGCTAGAAAACATTTTACTGATTATTTTAGTGCATTCTTGCACAACTAAGGTGAAATTCCTTAGTGGTGAGTCCATGCTGATTTGATCTTGACAATACCAGTGTCTTAATCTTTCTGTCATTTATTTTTGTGCTGCTAACCTCTGCAAAACTAGAAGGAAGATGATCTCTCTTCCTTGGATACTCTACTAAGAAATTATTCTCATAGTCAAGAAATTTAGATTTGGAAGAGAGAAGATTTTGGAAAGTGGTCAAAGGTCAGACATCAGGAAAAGATATAGCCATTGGTGAGAGAGATCATCCTTTGGTAGAGGACTATCACTCTTCTTCAAGTGATTCTGATTCAAGAAATCCTCTCATTAATTTGTTTACCTCAGCTAGTGAAGGTCCTTCTGTTGTACCTGGTAAGTTCCTTCTCCAATCTGCACCTCTGTGTTTTAATTCAATTAAAAATTTCCAAGAAAATTAGCACTTAGAGAATACCAGTCTTGTGAATCACATTCTTGAGCCCCAAAGATATATCACTCCTCATCAACTTGTCTCACCTCCAAGATCACTCCCATAAACAATATGGCTCAGCCTAGACCTCCATTTGTTGTTAACACCTTTAATCCTATAAATTTTAGAGGAATGGATGGTTACCCAAATGCTGTCCCACAAGATGTCAGAAATAGGTTGCCAAAATTCCAAGGTAATAATGCTATTACTGGTGATCAACATCTCAAATTTTTTGATAATATGATGGAAGATTTTGAGATAGAGTTTGAAGATGTGTATATTAAGTTGTTTATTCATACACTATAAGAATATTCTTGGGATTGGTACAAGGCTCTACTTGATAACTCTATTGATTCATGGACTGAAATGAAAAATGCATTTAGGTTGCAATATGGTGATAGGACTGATCCTAGATTTCTTTTATCTGAGTTTGAGAATATCAAGAAGAACCCTAATGAATCAGTCCATGACTTCAAAATAAGGTTTAACAAAACTTTGAGAAGGTTACCTGCTTGTTTGAGGCCTTGTGATGGATCTTGTTAAATCAAATATACAGATGCATTTGATAAGAAGGCAACCTATTACCTAAGAGACAAGAACCCAACCAATCTAAGACAATCTTTCACCATGACACTTCAAATTGAGAACAATATCAAGGCTGTTGGGAAACCTCTCAAGAGAGATGGTGTACAATTTATAAAACCTAAAAAACCTCAAGCTAGCAAAAGTGCTGATTTAGAATAGGTTGTGAACACTTTGGCAGGGGTTGTCAAAGAAATATCATACAAGTTTACAAGAGATGAGAAGGGAATTGGGAAGACTTCACAAGGTCAGCCTAGGCAGCAGACACAACATAGATTTGGAAATCACCATAGGAATGAGCAGAGGTTTGATGACAAGGGTAAAGGGCCTGTTGGAACTACAAATATACAACCCCAAACACATGAAAGTAGATTGGTCCCTGACCCTCTAACTGTCAGGGTTTTTGTTTTTGATGAAGTTGCTGATATGGATTAGTGTGATAGATGTTTAATTCCTCATCCTCCATGTGACATGGACCAACAAGTTGATGAAGCTGATAATGAGGATGGAACTCATGATGATATTTGCATGGTGGGTTGTTCTTCAAGCTCACAAGGAGGAGCAACATCTACTAAAGTAATAAGTGTTAGGACTGCTACTACTTTTTGGGATTGCATCAAACAGGTACAAGTCTTTCTCCCCCCTCATGCTCTTGAAGTTGATGTAGTGCAAAATTTTGAAATTACTAACAATGACTTTGAATACTTGAGAGCTTTGATGATTAAGAAGTATGATGGTGGTATCCCTTCGGAGGAAGATAGAAAATTATTGATGAATGTTGTTGTAGCTCAAGAGAAGGACTATAACACTAGAAGCAAATTTGTTAAGGGAGTCAGGCCTCAATAAAAACCTAAAATACCCTTGCTCACAAGCATTCCAAAAGAAGCTCCTAGGAAATAAACACTTGCTAAAAGCTCTACTATCCCAAGAAAAAATTACAGTCCTCATCATGCCCAAGTTGCCAAGAATCCTTTACCATCTGATGAATCTTCTTGTATCCCTTCCAATGTTGTTTTTCCAAAGAGTTTCCCCTATGACATAGCCTAAGTTTTGAGCCAAATTAAAGTGAGTGTTCCAATCATTGAGTTTCTTAGAATTCCTGAGCATAAGAAGAGAGCATTTGAGTACTTGGGATTATAAGAAGAGAAGATCACCCCAAGTAGAAATGTAAATGTTGTTGAGACTCCTCTCCTAATCATTGATGATCTTGAAACACCCCCAATAGTGGAAGATCTTGGAGAGACACCTGATGTATATTTGGGGACATCCTTGGTTGATTCACAGTTGAATGTTGATCCATTCTTTACAACTTTTCTCATAAAATATAGGCTAATTCACAATTGTATGTTTGATTCCAGTGCATCATGTAATGTCATGCCTCTAGAAGTCATGAATGAGTTGGATATCAAAGTGACTGTTGCCTATGAGAAGTGTAATACCATGGATTCAAGGGAAGTGCCAGTGGTTGGTTATGTGAAAGTTTTGGTAGTGTAACTTACAGCCTATCTAGGAAAGACTTTGAAACTTGATGTTGTAATTGTTGACTACCCTGCCAAATGGGGTATGATTTTGTCAAGAAAATGGGTTGCAAGTGTTGGTGGTAGCGTTCAGATGGATATGTCTTTTGCCACCATTCCCATTGAGGGAATCCTTGTCAAACTTTATGGTGAAAATAAGATGTTGCACCTAATTGAAGATACCAACAATGCCTTCTTATGAAGTGTTGTTTGTTGATGTAGATGCTAATAATTTCATTGGTTTTTTTGATGGAAGAGAAAATAAAATAGATCAGTAAAAGTGCATTGATAAGGTATGTTATCCTTCAACCTTGCTCTAAATTTGGAAATGGTGTTTGCGTAATTCTGATTTCTCCTAGCTTAGAAGAATTTTTTGTCCTTTAAGCTTAATTTTGAATGTACTAACAACATTGCTGAGTATGAAGCCTTATTATTGGGTCTGAGGATTTCATGGAAGTATGGTGTCAGAGACATCATTGGAAAGGGAGATTCAGAGTTGGTTGTCAAACAAATAAGAAAATTATATGCTACAAAAATCAGCGTATGAAACAGTACAAGCATGCAGTTTGGGATTTAATTGAGATGTTTGATTCCTTCAATATTATGCACCATGAAAAAATATTTGAATGTTGCTGCTGGCAAGTTGGAAGTGTTGGGTTCAAGATTTAAAGTTTGCACCATTTCACCTTATTGTGATTACAATGTTGAAGTGTTGACTAGGCCGGCTGTCCCTAACAACATCAAGCATTGGTAAGTGTTTGATGATGATTCTCAAGTGCTAAGGTTCTTGAAAAACCAAGGTGAGTTTGCAAATCAGAATATTGATTGGGAGCCAATGGTGTGTATGAATGAAGGAAGATAAACTTTTCTTTGGAAAAGATATCATCCAATTGAAAACAAACACCATTCCTAGAGGTCTTGTTGCACTTGAGTCAAATTTTAACAATGATGATTGCATCATAAATAGAAACATGTCTACCTCAAGGGATGTGGAAGAGCATAACTTGGGTACTAATGCTAAAAACCAAGAAAATTTTGGTTGGGAAACAATTTAAGTAAGGAAGAAAAATTGTCCTATGCTCCAATTGTTGAAACAATATCAAGACTGCCTTGCTTGGTCCTATTCAGAGCTAAAAGCATATAGAGAAGACTTGTTTCAACATGAGATCCATCTTGAGGCAAATTCCAAACCATTCAGATAGAGGTAAAGGCCAATTAATCCACTTCTCTCCATGAAAATGCAAGAGGAGTTAAAGAAGTTGAGAGATGGAGGTATTATTCAGCCCACTAGATATTCATCTTGGGTTGCAAACCTTGTGCCAGTCAGAAAGAAGAATGGAGATATCATAATTTGTGTAGAATTCAAAAATATGAACAAGGGCATCCATGAAGGACAACTATCCCTTTCCAAATATGGAAAATAAGTTGCAGCTTGTGACAGGGTTTGAATTACTTTCTACATTGGATGGTTTCTTCGGATATAATCAAGTGGTAGTTAAAGAATCAGAAATACTTAAGACAACATTCACTACTCCTTGGGGAACATATGTTTTTGTTAGGATGCCCTTTGGTTTGATGAATGCTGGTGCCACTTTTCAAAGAGAAATGGATGTTGCTTTTGCTGGTTACATCAATGAGTTCATTACAGTTTACCAAGAAGATGTGACTGTGTTTTCAAGGTAGAGAGGTGATCATTTGTAACACTTGGAGAAGATGCTGATCAGATGTAGGGAGTATGGCATTTCTCTTAATCCAAAGAAGTGTAATTTTGGTGTATAAAAGGCCAAGTTTCTTGGCCACATTGTGTCAAAAGATGGTGTTATGATAGACCCTGAGAGAGTGGAAGCAATCAACAAAGTACCTATCCCAAGAACCAAGAAAGGCATCCAATCTTTCTTTGGTCAAATTAATTTTATTAGAAGGTTTGTTTCCAACTTTTCTGATTTGACTCTTCCAATCACAAGCATGCTAAAGAAGGACCAAGTTATCAAATGGGAGGAGGCTACCATTCAAGATTTTGAAGGAATTAAGGATGCACTTAAACATGCACCTGTTTTAGCAGCCCCAAACTATAAGAGGCTTTCCAAATCTTTTCCTTTGCCTCTGAGTATACCATTGCTTCTGTTTTGCTGCAAAAGGATGAGAATGGGGCTGAGAGACCTATTTCCTTCTTTAGCAAGGATTTACAAGCAGCTGAGTTGAAGTATGCAATCATGGAAAAACAAGCATTTGCCTTGGTGAAAGCAACAAAAGTTTTCAGGCCTTATATATTGAGTTCAAAAGTTGTTGCTTATGTTCCCCACACCATGGTGAAAGACATCTTATCAGAGATGGAGGTCTCAAGAAAAAAGATGTAGATGGGTGAAAAAATTGCAGGAGTATGATATGGACATCCAAACCACAAAGTTGGTAAGAGGTTTTGGTCTTGCTAAGCTCATGGTTGAGAGCAACTTGCAGAATGTGGAAGTGAATTAGCTAGAGGAAGAAAGGATAGATGTGCTTACAAAGTTGGTAAATTCTAAGTGGTACAAGGATGTAATCTTTTACCTTAGACACCTTTGTTGTCCTGATCATTTAAATAAAAATAAGAAAAGAGCCCTCAAGCTGGCTTCTCAAAAGTACATCATCACTAACCTTGGGCTGGCTTAGAAGAACCCTAAAGGTGTCCTCTTGAAATGCATAACTGAAGATGAAGCTCCCAAGATAGTTGCTGATTTCCATGGGGGAGTTTGTGGAGGACACTTTGCTGGAAGAGTAACAACACATAAGATTTTGAGAGCTGGTTATTGGTGGCCTTCTCTCTTCAAATATGCAACCCAGCTAGTTAGAAAATGTGATAGTTGCCAATGTTTCTCTGGAAGACTGAAAGCTTCAGGCTCCCTTCCTTTACACCCTGTATCAATTGAAGCTCCTTTCAAGAAATGGGGGATGGACTTCATTGGTGAGATTTTAGATCCTTCTAGTGCTGGCCATAAGTGGATCCTTTTAGCCACTGATTATTTTACAAAGTGGGTAGAGGAAATCCCCACCAAGAAAGCAACACACCAAATAGTTATGGACTTCTTGTTGAATCAAATCATATGCAGATTTGGAGTCCCAGTCCAAGATTATAGCTGATAATGCTATGTGCTTTAGAGATAAACCTTTAATGGAAATGTGCAATGACTATGGAATCAATTTGACTTATTCTTTGAACTATAACCCCCAAGGGAATGGACAAGCTGAGTCCAACAATAAGAATGTTGTTGAAGATCATTAGAAGAACCTTGGAGAAAAACAAGAAGAAACGGGGTGAACAATTGAAATTTGTAGTTTGGGCTGCATAAGATAACTCCTAAAAGAGCTACTGGTAAAAGCCCATTTGAATTGGTGTATGGAACTCAGGCTTTGCTGCCCTTGCACCTATAATTTTCTTAATTTCAGTTTGCCCAACAGTTAGAAGATCAAGAGCTTGGCCCATATGAATCAAGGATCTATCAGATTATTGAGCTTGATGAGGAGAGAAGAGCATCCCATCAAAGGAATGTCAAATTTAGGGAAAAATTAAAGAGATTGTTTGACAAGAAGGTCACTCCTTGAGCCTTCAATGCTGGAGATCTGGTTTTTTTGTGGGATAGTAGGCATGAAGACAAGGGAAAGCATGGAAAATTTGATGCATTATGGATGGGCCCTTATGCCATTAATATCATAATTGGTGAACATACTTTCTTTCTGAAGGATTTAGATGGGGAATTTCTGGAGCTTCTTGTTAATGGTAGACATTTGAAACATTTCTCGGATTAAACCCCAAATTTGAGGTATGCACCAAGCTTGTACAGTGTATAGTGTTTGGTTTTTGCTCTGTTTTTGGTGTTCTGTCAGTTTTGTGGTTTGCCTTGCTATGTGGTAGCCATTTTTGTCAGGTTCTTGGCTAGTTTTTGGTGTTTTTGGCTCTTGACTCCTCTTCCTAATGGATATTTTGGAACTTGGTCTATGTTTTATCCTTGTGGCACTCACTGGGAGTGCCCATCCCAAAGCAAGAGTCAATGTTGGTGCCATTTCTGAGCTAGCATAGTGTGCCCTAATTTTTCATGTCAATTTTTACTTAGAAATTTTTTACTTCTCAAATTGGTGACCTACAATTTATCCCCCTGGTTGAAATGCTTCATATATGCCCATAAACTTGTTGTTCTGCCCTGGTTTAAAAGAGAAATATATGTGTGCTCTTATTTGTGCCCTGGGTTTTTTCCATTTTGCGGGCTATGTCATTTTTTTCCTTTACCAGATCATGTAAAAAATAGAATTTGAATGAATCTGAATACTATGGGTTATATTTGAAAATCCAATCCCAAGGTCAAAGATGTTGTGAAATCATCCTTTAGTTGATTCAAAATCGAAAAATATGCCATCCTTGGTGAAAAAATTAAATTCTAGGGCTTCCTTTGGATTTTTTACGTTTTGACAGTCATATGGGCATCATTTTGCCCGTTAAATTCATCATCAGGAGGTATTTGCCTATGTGGCATGTTCCTGATTGGCTAGGTGGGATGTTGCGGATGGTTGGATTCCCTTAAGGTTTTTTGACCTTAGTCTTGCAAAATTTTGGCAAAAAGTCAAAATTTGGTCTGATGGCCCGCAGCCAATTGGGAGAGGACACATGTCCAAAAGGTTTCAAAAAGGGAGTGCATACCATGGGGGGACTTAGAGTTTTTTGGCTCTAAATTTATAAAGTTTCAAATTCAGTTTTCTCCCCGCTCCAATCAAAGGAGGACATGTGGTAGCACGGTAGCACAGACTGGGTCGGCGAGTCCACGGAGGGAAAAAGGGATTTGATTTCCCCCTTTTCACAAAAAGGTTCAAAGAGTATACTTTTGGCCCAAAATCCCGTCATCCAATCGTACAGGTGGACACATGTCCATAGAAGGTTCAAAAGGGAAGCAAGGGCCATGCGGAGCGAAATGGGGAATTTTTTGGCTCCATTTTTTTACAAAATGGATCAAAAGCCAAATTTTGGCCTGAAACTCCGCACTCAAATTAGGAGGAGGACACGTGTCCTGAATTTTAGGTCAAAAGGGTCGGCAGCCTAGAGGATGAAACATTGAAGTTTGTGAATTCCTTAGCAAAAATTTGTAAGGGAAGTTTGAAGCTAAGAAAGAGAGATTTTGGGCCGAATCTCCGCAGGGAATTACGGAGGGAGCCACGTGGCTAAAAGGGAATAATTTCGGAGGAACGGGCCCACGAAGGACAAAGTGGATAAATTTTGGCCTTTATGGTTTAAAGGGAGTAAAAAATGAAGATCATGGCTCCACGGGTCCTCAGAAAATGAAATAGGTGGATGCGTGGTCCAACAGGAAGTAAGGTGGGTTAGTGCAGGCCAGTGGAGGTAGGAGAGAATTTTTTCCCTTTTGTCACAAAGGGAGTTCAAAATCAAAATTTTAAGCACTGGCCCGCTAACAAATCACAACGAAGACACGTGGCAAGGGAAAAAATCAGGGGTGTGGGCCTACGGGGAAAAAAGAGAAAATTTTCCCAAACTCCAAGAAAGGTCAAAATGTATAGAATTGAAGCACGATCTCGATGGGGCCCACCATATGCAATGTGTCAGCTCCAAATTTCAAGGGCAGAGGGGTGGAGAAAAAATTTCAATTTTTTCCATTTTTCCAAAAAATGTGGAAAAGTAAAAAATGATCCCAATTTCAGTCCCAATTGTTTTTGGACACATTCGGGCCCAAGAGGCAGGCGAGGAAAGGTGGTAAAATTTTCCAAATTTTCAAAAGGTTGCAAATGCATTTTTTTAAAGGCATGGGCCTGATCCAATCATTTTTTGACACGTGTCCCACCTTTTCCAAAGTTTAAAAAGGCAATATTGAGTGTATTTTTGCATTGCATCTTCCATGTAGAGGGTTGATATTAAAGGTTCATGTAAGATCGACGTTGCTATGTAATTTCATTTTCTGGCCACCATTTTTCCTCCAGGAAGCTTAGAATCATGATTTTTGCATCAAAATTCATCAAATTTATAGTGATTTTGTGTCCTCTTGGCCTTCCAGGATCATTGGCATCACTTTCATGTCTTAATTCTTTGATTTTTGATGTTTTTGAAGCAAATTTTTACCCTAGCACAAGAAAGCACGTGAAATGACAAAATCAAAAGTTGTAGAGGTAGTTCAGGAGGGTGAAAAAGGTGAAAATGATGAGTAAAAGGTGTTTGTATGCCTCAATGATGAAAAAAATGCCTCCAGGATGGATAATGATCTAGATATTTGTAATGATTTAATCTTTTTGGCACACCTGACAACATGCGAGTGTTTTTATGTTTGATGTCATTTTCATTGAATCATGAAGATTTGTTGTAACTAGAATTGATCTCATGGCATATTATTTTCTTGGTAAAGTAAGGCTCCAATATGGCATAGGGTATATAGTGCATTTTGGAGAAATTATAAAAAGGAGGGAGTTGAAAATTACGGGGAAATTTTGAGAGAAAGCTCATTTTCTGTGAAATCCACCAGAGAACCAGGTTAATGTCTCATGTGTTGGAAATTAATGTATGTGAGTT
Source organism: Taxus chinensis (assembly GCA_019776745.2). Lineage (NCBI taxonomy): Eukaryota > Viridiplantae > Streptophyta > Pinopsida > Cupressales > Taxaceae > Taxus > Taxus chinensis. The sequence continues at coordinate 549,473,294 of CM034152.1, forward strand.
GGTTACAAGTGTATAGCCATCACACAGCTCTAAGATTGATCATGTAACTCTCCCCTTCTATTAAATCTAACAAGTTTTGAATTAAATTTTTGCTTTTCTTTGGGCAATATGATGTCTGTTATCATTTTAAATGCCTACAAATAAATTTTGTTGTTTTTGTTTCAATCTTGCATTGAAAGTATTTAGAAGTCACACAAGATCTCCATTTCTAGTTAATATTTTAGTGGCATTTGTAATCTCATATTCAGAAGAGCCTTCATTTGATAAGGAGATAAACAAATTTAAAATCACTTTACCTTCCTTAACTGCAAAGATTTCTTGTAAGCCTTTGGGAGTACCTTAGGCATGGTTTGATCATATATTTTTGTGTTTAATTGAGTTCTATAATTCAAGCTTTTGTGGTTAGTTATCAAAGATTGTGTGAAGAGTGCAACCTGGGATTCCATTTGTGCCTCTTTCTGCTTGAAAGAACATCCTGATTATTTTAAACATTTCATCTGATAGTTGTTCAAGTATTGTAGTGGTTGCCAAAGATCTGATCTATCCCATTTTGTCCTTATCAATCCCCAACCAAAAAATCATCTAACAACAAATATCCCGTCGTGTACTATCCCTGATGTGCATTTGTATACCTACAAAAGATCACAAATCCATTTGCAAAAGTATGCATAACAGATCAGGATTTCCAATGTCTCTAGTAACCTTTGCCTTGTTTTGAGAACATACCAATGTTTTGAGAAGTGACAACTTGTGAGAGTTCAGATATGGGGTGTTGATCATGTTTTCATCAAGGTATCCATCATAGAATTCCAAGAAAAGAGAAGGACATCTTCAACGTCCTTCACCATTACAAGGTTACAAAATAGGTCCTCTTACCTTGGTTGCAAGGAACAACCTAAAATGGCTAGGACAAGATCAAGTCCTCTTGGAGTGCTATCCATTTCTCTACAAACCTGAGTGCTAGCTAGACCATATCCCTCGGCTACCAATGACATACTACATAGGGTCTGATATGTCCTTAAGCTCTATGAAATATCTATGGTGCTGGTTAGACTGAAAAGGAGAACAAATTTGGATACCAACAGCTAGGATGTTCCACATTAAATGGATAGTTTTGCAGAAGGACTCAACTCTTAAAATAGAATTCATTAGCTAGCCTCTGAATTTTCCATTCACATGATGAGATAAAAATCATCATAATTAGTTTCAAGTATAATTCATCATGTTGTATTGAATGTAAGTTCTAACAAGTGGAACTTCAATTGCCAATCTGGTTTGAGTAGAGGATTTTTAATTATTCCTAAATTTTAAGATATATCCTAAGATGAATTAAATCCTCACAAGGCATAATGCTGGGTGAATTTATCTCCTGAGACCTCTAATAAGATCTTCTGAGGTAGGTGATTTTTACCATACAAAAACATGGCAATAGATATAGGATTAAAGATGTGGATAAAAAGAGATGCACAAGATGATTGGATGGATCTCTCGTTATCTTTGGCTAAGGACAAGAGCTTTAGACTCATATTCAAAACTGACAAGTCAAATTTTTAATCAGCATCTAAACATGGCAATGATATATATCTTCTAAGTAATAAAAGAATAACTTCAGATGAGTTGAGGACCTAAAATTTTGGCTAAGGAAAGAGCTTTCTGACTATGATCACTACAAGGTAGGAACTCGTGCATAATAGCTTTCTAACCATTCATCTTGAATTATGGCCACAAATTAACCCCCCATGGATTAATTTAGATAACCCTTTCTAAAATGGAATTGAGACATCTTTTTCAAGAAGGCATGTAGGAGACTCAGAAGGTTTGAAACGCTACTCAAACTGGGTGTTCATGGTATTTCGATTGGTAGATGGATTCAACATGGAGATGTTCAAAATTCCCATCAGCAACATTAGCTTGCCAAACGTCTCCACAGAAGGAACGCATAGTGGGATTTCGGATACTCTTCATAAGCAACTTTGAGAACTCTACAAACAATAATGAAGGCCGCAATATGTTGAATCTAGACCGAACCTTCCCATCACCTCTAAAGGTGTTAGGGAAATTATTGAGATTGGATCAAGGAAAGTCAAAGAACACATGGTTGGATGAAGGCAATGAAAGATGACACAAGATCAATGGCCCTGAAGGTATAGGAAGCACATCATCCATTTCGGTGCAAGATTTTTTGGAGCTCCCATGGAACTGTAAGGTCCAGTGAGAATAAAAGCCAGTTTTCAAATTAGGACTGATTGGGTCCATGAGTGAAGGAAAAATCCCATAGGGAGGTTAAGGAACTTTACGTAGGTTGCATTCCTATGCAGATTCGATAGTTCCTCTAAGTCTTTACCCAAATAGAAGTTGTGATGTGAAGGTGCAACCAATGAAAGGATCCAAAATGTTGGCCATGCATAGATCTTCTTCCTACATAAGGGGTTATTCTACCCTAAGTTCTAACATTGTGATGTTGCATGGAGCTTTCTCAGATGGCTCATGTTTTTCAGTTGTCAGTCAGGATACAAGAATCCAATTGCAATGAGTTCCCCACTACGAATGGTACATGACATTTTATGATTGGCTAAAATTTCATAATGGAACATGGGTTGAAACCACATTCAGGGGAAAACAAGTCCCTCCTCTTTAATGGGAGAGTTTCCCTTATTTAAAGAAGGAAAAACAAATGTACAGGTATATAACTCTCAATGTTTGGACCCAGATATTCTGGAATGTTTTCATACTTAAAATATTATCAATTAGAAGGAATGGAAGAATATAAAGATGGGAAAAGGAAGAAAACAACAATTATTTTGGGAAATATAGATAGTAGAGTATCTCCCTACTCACATTGAACCAATAAAATATAGAAAACGATCAATTAATTCACCACCAATGCAAATCTGTAGACACAAAGTTCTAAAGATTACACAGACTAGAACACAAAGTTTCTATTGAGCATAAAAAAATTATCCATTGAATCAAGCAAGGAGAGGGAGATATAACAGAGGAAAAAATAAGAAAGAAAGAAATCCTGTATTGAATTACTTCAGAATTTACAACCCTCCTAGAAAACTAGTATCCCCCTTTTTGCATGGCCAAAACCATGTTCTTATAACAATCCATGTACATTCATACTTTGTCCCCAAGAAAATAATATGCAAAAGGAATAATAATTGTTGCAGATCCACTTTTGGAAAGTGACATGAAACAAAAACACTCATGAAAACCAGAGGTTCAAAAAGGTGAATATTTCATCAGCTCGAGCATGATTACTTTAGCAGGGGGTATCTCATGATTTTCTTCTTCATGTGGTCCTACCATTTCTACCTTTTAACCACTTTCATAGCACTCAAGTGCTTACTGGTAAGTGTTTATCGCATATACACAATAAAATTCATTTTCTAATAACCAAACTTTACATCCCTTTAAACTTATTATCGATTTGGCTCCATAATAAACCAAAAATGAATGTCATGGAGAAATGATAAGGATACAGAGAAAAAGAATGAAGAATGATCCATTTTTGTGTTTTACAAAGCTCTTGTTCGTTAATGGCGTTAAAAACTAGATGAGTGCATTTGGCTATCTTTTCCTCCTTTCACCTTCAAATTTCAACCCTACACGTGGCAAGATCCAAGCAACAACGGCCATGGGGGAGAAATATCCATTTCTTGGCATTTGGGAGAAAAAGCATGATTTCTTATTTTGCTTCGCCCCTCCGTAGCTTTGCCAAAGGCCAGACACATGGTGCCCATCTGAGTGGCTAAGGAAATGTGGTTCAAATATGCCATTTAAACTCTTTTTAACAAAAATCTCAAATTCTCAAAAACCTCTGCGGGCCCACTTTGACTTTTCAACGTGGACGCGTGGCACACCTTGATTGGAAAAGGGGTCGTGGCTCACTTTGCAACATTTTAACCCTTTGGTGAAAAAGGCTCAAATTCTCAATTTCCCCCATGGGCCCATTGTTCCGATTTCATCCTTCAACACGTTGCATCACCTGACTGGGTGTGGGAATGCGCTTCAGTTTTATACTTTATCTACTTTTGAAAAGGGGAAAAATTCCAAATTTTCCCTTGAAAGTCCATGTCCCCACCATTGGCTTTTCAATGTAGGTCATGTGTCCCTTTCTGATTTGTTACAGGCCTCAACTTAGAAATTATCCCTTCGAATGATGGGGCTGCAAGACATTTTTAGAGATTTTCGCCCTTTGCGGAAACAAGGCTAAAATTCCTAAAGTCCTCAGTCGGTCTGCTAAAGCACCTATGAACTAAAAAATGGCCACGTATCCCTTTCTAATTCTTTAACACGTGACATTACCTAATTGGTTATGGGGATGTGCTTCACTTTTTATCTATTTCGAAAAGGGAAATATTCCAACCTTTCCCTCAAAAGTCCATGCCTCCGCCATTGAATTTTGAACATGAACACATGTCCCTCTCTAATTGACTACATGTTTCAACTTATAAATTTATCCTTGCACATGGGCAGGGCCGTAGGCCATTTTATAACTTTTCTCCCTTTCACCATAATGCCTTACAGAATAAAATGGATCTGTCACCCTGAACTTCTGCAAAAACTGCTCTAGCCAATCAGGGACCCGGCGAGGATGCAAGGCAAATATGATATTTTTTCCAAAATCACCAAAAGTGATAATTTCAAAAAGGAACCCATCCATCTACATCCAATGGGAAATAAACACGTAGCTTCACCTTTCCAAGCAAGAATTTGATGGGGAAAAGAATGTAGGAAGTTGCAGGAAATGGGTAAACACCATTTTTTTCTCCCGATGAAGAATTTCTATCTCTACAAAAAGGTTAAAAACAAAATATTTCAGGTCCCATGCATTCCAAATGTATAAAAGAAGAACTAAAATCATTTCTCATCCATTGGAAATAGGTAAAATGTTTTAATGACAGCATACTGAGGGAATTTTGATTAAAAGTGTTGTGGGAAATGAAAATGAGCATATGAGGAGTTTAAAACACGAATTTCTTCTATGGCAGGGCTCCAATTTTCATGAAATTAAATTTGAAAGGGTGGGGAAAATTGAGAGGAAAAAAATCATGCAACCTATTTTGGGATTAGATAAGTGGTGAAGGGCAAGTCCCCACCATTATAGATATGTAGTGAACTACGTAATATAGGGGATCTGGTATGTAAAAACATTATTACTGTGTGATTATGTTGTCAGATATATTATGTGCATGAGCACATAATGTTATTATTGTAAGAATATTCTATGTTTTTATATAATGGAGTGTATTGGCTGAATCAAAGAGTTAATTATGATTATAATTGGATCTTACATGCTTGATTTCATCGTGGTTATCATTTAAATCTGTTATTCTTTAGATCTAGATCTGAACATGCACTATAGAATGATGTATTAATGATGGATTTCAATGCATTAATTCTTCATCATGCTAACATCCTGCAATAGCAACCCTAAAGAGGGGCATGGTACCTTTGTGCACTTCAGGTGAGCACTCTGTCTAGGCTGAGTTATATGCCAGCGCACCTAGGCTGCTTCAGAACTCTTTATTAAAATATGGAGAAACAAGAGTCAGAGCCTTGGAAATGGATTTTTTTATCTCTTCAAACATTTCCTTCCCTTCACTATCCCATTTGAAGTTTTCCTATGGTTTCATCATGGTGGTGATGTGCTTTGTCAATTTAGAAAACTCAGGAACAAAGCGACAAAGAAAATTCACCTTTCTGAAGAATGAATGAACTCATTTCTTGATTTTGGGAAGAGGTAGTTATTGAATGGTACACGTTCTTAGGATCAATGTGTGATCTATGTTTATTAACAATATGCCCTAGTAACTTGCCTTACATAACTCTGAAAAATGCACTTTTTGGGATTTATTGATATGCCATGTTTTTTGCACCTTGCAAGTACTTGTTCCAAGTGATGGATATGATCTCCCCTCTTCTTTGAAAATGCCACGAGATCATAAAGATATATGATAATGTAATGTTTTAGATCTTTGAATGCCAAATCCATTTCCCTTTGAAATTTATCTCCTGCATTGATTAGGCCAAAAGGCATTCTGCTATAAAAAAAGTGACCCAAGGCATTGTGAAGGTTGTCTTAGTGAGATAATCCTCGGCCAGTTTGATTTGATTATACACTGAGAATCCATCAAGAAATAAAATCATTTCAGATCCAATGACTACTTACAAAAATTTGGTGCATGATAGGGAGATAATAATTATCTTTGAGTGACACCTGGTTCAAGTTGCGGAAATCTATACATATTCTTACTTCACTATTCTCTTTCTGCACCAGGTCAATTTTAGCCACCCACGTTGAATGGTGGATGGGAAAGATTATTCTTGCATTGATCATATTCATGACCTCCCCCTTGATGGTATCAACAATCTTTGGGTTATATGGCCTTTTTTTATCTGAATGGCTTGGCATCCCGCTTCAAAGGAATTGAGTGATGGATTTCCTTTAGTTGGAAGGATTTGAATTCATCATAAAAGTAGGCAAAAACATCTTAATATTTCTTTAGTAGTGTAAAAAATTATTCTTTTCTCCTAGGGTGAGAAAACATTTTCTAATGTTTACCATCCTTGGCTCCTCCGATGTGCCGATGTTTTCCTTATCACAATCAGCTGGGCACTAAGAAGATTGTTTTTTCTTTCTCTTAAATGAATGTATCGTGGTTTGTCAAAGAGGTCTTCCAGAGAAACTAGGAATTTGGGAATCTTGTTTCCTTTCAATTTGATCACTCCATCATCAACCCCTTAAATACCTTCTTTCTCTTCTCCAAATACTACTTCTCGGTGTGGATTCTCACTTCCCTCAAAAAAGAGAATTGTTGAAATTATCTCTTTATTCCAAGTATGCTAAAATTTGGTTATCATCATTAAAGATGTGCCAATGATTTGCATTATCTAGTACATTAGGCCTGAATACCATTTCCATGGTTACCTTTTCTTTACCAAAAGAAGGATGAGGTGTCACTAGGGAATCTGACACCACAAGAGAATCAACCTTTTCATTCTTTTCTATTGAGATAGCTTCAATGGAAAATCCATCAAAAGATGCAATGCAGTCCCATACACTATTTCTATAATGTCAGAGTCTTGGATTCTTCACCTGATATTGTTGGTGGAATTGCTTTAATATCACCTCTGCATCTCCTCAGTATCTCATCTTCTTGATTCCTATGTATTATACTGCACCTATGCTTAAGAGGATAGCTTCATACTCCACCGTGTTATTCGTATTATCAAATTGTAGCTTGTAGGAAAATGAGTACAATTCACCAGAAGGAGAGTACAAAACTACACCTGCTCTTAAACCTACATTGGAATGAATACCATTAAATTACATTATCAAAAATTGATCTTATTTCTCTTCCATACGAAGTGGAAAGTTCTCATCTTTTTTTGATGCGAGGAAGTAGTTTCCTAGCCCACTATCTTGGAAGAGAATGTTTGCCTTTGGATCATTGGACTTTCGTACTATGAACTTCATCTTTCTTAATGGCAGTAACTTCTTCATCTCACATTTTATGGGAATAGTTATAGATGACCAGTCCATTTTTATTTCTCCACCCCAAGTCTCTGCACAAGATTCAACTCAATAGAAAACCGAAGGATGTTGGGATATCTACCACTAGGATGGTCAGGAGCACCTTCTTGTCTATAATAGTAGCTAGTGCTACCTTTTCATCTTTGATTCTTCCTACAAATGGCACTTTTTTGGATTCCATTGAATATAAAGTTCCATTCTTCTGGGTCAAGGTGAGGCCTAGATCATTTAAAAATTTGATGGGCATTACATTATTTGAGGCTATGGAATCTATGATACAATAGTTTAGCTGGAAGCCTTTAATGATGAGTGACAAGTAGAAAGGTTTAAACTTATTCGTTTTGAAGGAAATGATAGCTAACATGTTTTGAGAAGGTGATGTGGATGGTAGTAAGCCTTTGGAAATTGGACCTAAGGCTATATGATTACTACCAAAAAACTACATCAGTGAACCTATCAAATTGGGTGGGATGCATTTTGTTGGGAGCCCAAAATGTTGGCTAAGTACAAAAAACACACGTAGGAGCGCAAGGCCTAATTAAAGAAGGGCACACAAGGAGAAGGCACACATGATAGGGTTTAAGGAAGGGTTTAATAAAACCTATGGTGCATGTGCAGACAAAGCTAAGGTTTCAAGGTTTTATCCATATTGAGCATTTTGGGTAGGACACAAGAAAAGCCTGACCTGACAGTGAATGAGGAGTGGATAAGGTGTGATCTTGGAAACATGGTACCCACAAAAGGAATATGATTAGTGATGGAGGATTCTAGAAGAACCATCATTACAAGGAGTGGAGAGCTAAAATATGAAGGAGCATTGCTTCTATGGAGGACCACTTGGACACTTGGCAACATATCTGTAGCCTCTAGAAGCAAGTTAGTGGTTGAAGAAAGCTACATATACAATAACCTAGATAGTTAAAAGAGAGACAAGAGGAGAATATAGAGAGTGGAGCTCTACATAAATACTATCAGAAATCTGTGGAATTGGGTAGAGGCTATATAAGGGAGTAATGTATTAAGGGGATAGGCTATAAATGTTTATTTGTATGGATGAAGGACATGATCCTTGCTGTGATGTATGACTTCAGTTTGATCAAGTTGTGGTAGTCTCATGGATCCATTGAATGTAATGAGATTACAAACATGAATGAGTATGAATGTAATTGATTATATTTATATATATATCTTTTCATTTCTATTCATGGATGTTAGGGAAAAGATGTAAATCCTTATGTATTTTCCTTTCTGTTATAGTTCTATCTATTATCTATAAGTACCCTCTGTTTGGAATGAATACGTTTGTCTAGAGGCTGTTCCAAGCCCTATGATGATTGTATGTCTCATTTCCACCTTTATTAGTTAAGTTAATGACATAGATGATGGTTTCCCACATAAATCACATAAAAGAGAGAATTGACACCCACGTGTGCCTCAGGTGAGTGCCCATTGCCCGCTAGGTGATAGGCTGACATGCATGGGATATTTTTCCTTTGTGATGGGTGTACAAATGATTACATTTTGGTTCTGTTGTCGGGACCTTTTTTTGAAGTTGTAGTGGGAAATGAAATCCATCACGATCTATGTAATAAGTGATGACAGAGTGTTTAACCTTGGAAAGTGTTGAATCATGGTTTAAAAACATAGAGGATGAATTTTCTCAAAGATTCAATACTGAATCTGAGTTTGATGCACGTAGATGGGTAGAAGAGAACCTCTACCATGATTTGTATGAAACCTTTTTTGTTGCTTCCTAGTAGAACAGTATGAATTTCTCTTAGCATATGCATCTAGATCAAGCTGGTATTATAGATCACGCGTTTAGACCCAAGAAGAATACCAGAGGATGAAGGATGTAGATTTGACGTGGAATTGTGTTGTGGATCATTGGTAGAAAGAAGTATTGGCTAACTACACTATGAAGTATGATATTTATACATACTCTTTTCTGAAAGTTGCTGAGTTTGAGTTTTTGTTAGAGCCCAGAGGATCCTTTCTACATGGTATCCCTATAGCAATGAAGATGTTGATTTTTACCTTGAATTTAGAGGAATTTCCAATGGCCAGCTAAACCATTATGGTCACTGGGTGAGGAAGCTAGGGTGGAGGAATATGACATATATTATGATGGAGAAATAAAGGGGGGAGAGACAGCTCAAGTATAGTGAAGTGCGTGAAAGGGAGATTTCTAGACAATGCAAGGCTGCAAGTGTGATTGATCTATAAAGGCAGATGTTGTGGGAAAGAGTTAAGGTTCATGTAAAGGACATGGAACCTGAGTAGTTTGTGCTACCCCATCTTGGCAAGCGCGTAAGAGATACCCCTTCGAATTCTGATGAGATTTTTTTGCATGGAGAGAGAAGAGTCATTGGCACATATCTGAACCCACCTAGTGACCAAACCCTGGCACTTGGTTTTCTAGATCAAGGAAGGAGTATCGTTGACCCATTTGGTATCAGTGGAAGTGACAGATCTATACCCAGGAGATACAATTTTTCATTTTCCACTTCTATGGCTACACATACTATTCCAATATTCAGAGGGATTTGTGGATAAGGAGAAAGTACACAAGCCTTTGGTCTCACATCTAGGATTGGTGTGGGGTACACTACTGGTAGTGGGGAATTATCACAGACCATCAGTTTATAGTTTAGTGGAACTTTAGGGATCCTTGTCATGACCACTATAGGACCTAGTGGACCTGGTTGATCTAGTGGGTCAGGAGGAATAGGACCTCATGGACCTCATGGATCTAGTGGGTCAAAAGGAACAGGACCTAGTGGATTTGGTGGCTCAGGAGGCATAAGACCTAGTGGATCTAGTGGATCCAGTGGTGGAGGAAACACTGAAGGAAACCAAGGGTCTAGTTCAAGAGGACAAGGGCCCAAACCACCTCAAGTATTCTTGGATATGTCTATACATTTTCTAGATTACAGAGGTATTGAAGATGCTAAAGAATATGTTCACAAGTGTGAGCTACTATGGCATGCGAAGGGGATCACAACCCTGGAGCGAAAGGATAGTCATTTTATAATAATGTTGTAAGGGCGCGTGCATAGCTGGTATATGAAATATGACCCTCATAAAATGGTTGTAGATTATACTATTTTAAAGAATGCCTTGTTGGCAGAATTCCACTTCCCTTAGTTTGAACAGAAGAGAATCAACGCCTTGAAGGAGATTCAATAGGGAAAGGTGGAGAGTATGTAGGAGTATGATGCATGGTTCAAAACCCTCCTGTCAAAATTTTCATATGACATTCACCCTTCACAGCATGCTCAATGGTTTTTTGGGGGGTTGATAACTCCATTTAGAAGAGATTTATCTCATAAAACTTTCACATACCCGCATAAGGTGTTAGAAGTCACTCTACACACTGAGGTTGTTGGAAGTGTTTATACTAGTGTTAGCCCATTTCTGGAAGCTCAAATTGTTGTTATGGATAAGCACCTAGAGAAGTTGTCTACAAACTCATCCCATGAGACTCACAGTGGTATATGGTGTATACATTGTAAAGTAGAGGGGCATGTCAAGGATAGTTACCCCTGGATGACAATACGTGATGTAACTGTAGACTGTGATATTTTTCATGGGAACAATGATGCAAGTATATTCCCCTTGTTATAGTGCATAATTTGGAAGAATGTGTCTTGTTACTGTAAGATCTACACCTCTACGACCCATGATACTAAAGATTGTAGGCTTATTAACCAGATCCATGAGGTCGTCGATCATGGGGTGCACTAGTCTAACATTTCCAGTAGTTTTAAAGGTGATCATTTCCGTTATAAGGAGCATGTAGATGGAGGCGCACATAGAAGGGGATTTTGAGGAGGATTATATGGTCATGATAACCATGGAGGAAAAATTTAGTTCCCACATGGAACCTATTTTAAATGTGGTTCTATAGAGCATTAAAAATGAGAGTTCCCAGACCTATTGCAGTGCTCATGGTGCAGGAAGAAGCATAAATATGAGGAGTGGCTTGAGTTGTTTGAGCACATGAATCAGTTGCACCAAAAATACAAGGGAACTGCAATGGTGAGAATTAAGAAGATAGACATATAATGGATGCCATGCATAACATATGACGTAGGATTAGAACCTGCTATGGTAACAACAAAAGTAGAGGCCGCATGCACAAAATAAATACCAAGTCCAAAGAACTTGGTTTCAAGGGAAGAAGTGGTACATGGGAAGTACCTAGACCCTACACATCAAAAGGAGGTATATCAAGATACCATAGATGTCATTCAGAGTTTACAAGGATAAATCTAGTGTCTAAAGGAGCAGTCTAGGAGGGAGGAGGAAAGAAGGAAGGTCGAGGTGCCAAAATATGACTTGGATGAGGTCAAGGAAGTATGTAAAATGCTAAGGCAAGAGAATATTATTACCTTGCTAGGAGCATGGTTGAGAGAGAATGTACCACGCGCTAGGGAAGAGTGTGAGAGGCATGTCTTGCATTAAAACCTTCTCCCTCATAGCCTTGACTATGATAGAGAGATCATGTTAAATGCAGTCATGGATAGATGGATCCTTAGTAATATCCTCATTGACACAAGCACGAAAGTCAATGTTCTCACCTTAGATGCATGGTATTAGATGGGAAGGCCTGCATTACGACCATCTTCAAATGTGTAGTATATGGAAAACAAAATGAAGGCAATGCCCATCAGTGTCTTAAAGGATGTAGCTATCACCATTTAGGGAGCTAAGTTTACTAGGGACTTTGAAGTCTTGGCGCTCAGCGAGGAAAATAATTTCCTAGCACTACTTAGATGCCCATGGTGTTATAAGAACAATGTGGATATTTGGTTCAACAAGGGATACATAATATTTGAAAATGAGGAGGAATGGGTCATCTTACCCCTAACTGATGGGAAGTTAACCAAGGGGCAATCATGCCAGTGCTGGAGTATAAGGGAGTGTTGATCCGAAAATCTGTCGCCTGGACAGATCTATGGATAGACGAGCCAACAGTGTGCAGGGCTTAGCCCCTCTTTGAGTCAGCAAAGCGAAACTGGTTTATTGCTATTCTACCAGCAGGAATCTATGCAAGTCTCACAGATTCTGCCTTCGGGGGTTGGGATCTCATCCCAGTAGAGTGTTCTAGGCTGCGAAAAGAAAGGAATGAAAGAGGGAGAAGAGAAAGAACAGATCTGAAGGGAGAAAAGAAATGAATTCCAAAGCAGAAAGGTCAGAAGATTTATGTTTTTAGTTTGGTAGTAAACAGAGCCAAACCTACTTGCATAAATAAACAAAGAAATACTGATGAGCAAATGATAGAAAAGTAGATATGAATCCAACAGATTAAACACATACAAATCTAACGTAAGAAAGATCTAATGCATAACACAGCTATTGAGCACAAAGTCTTAATATTTGTATTACTGTTTTCTTCTGTTACAAGAAAGATCAAAGTCTTTCTCTCCTCACTTCTATTTTCATCTAAAAAATGTTCACCACGAATACAACAAGTATTCCAGTATTTATAGAAGAAGATGAGGAAAAGAAGACAAAATGGAGCCAACCACCTATTTACAAAGATATTTACAAAATATCTAAAAGTCATGTTGACTTTTGATAACTTGATCGATGACATCATCCCATGATGCAACATGAATGATGTCATCATTTGTGCCAACATATTTTAGACATTTCAACGAGAAAGTCAGAGAATAGAGAGAAGAAGAAGAAGAAGAAGAAGAAGAAGAAGAAGAAACAGCTACTCATCATCGTCATCCTGCGGCCGAAAGGGGGTTTCCTAATTCTGATGCTGCTCAGGAGATGATATGTGGAACTGAGAGCGGTATTCTGACCATCTGATACTTATATTTCACCTCTTCTTCTGTGAGCTTGGCCTTGCCTTTAGATTTGATAGGCTTCCTGCTTGATGTTGACATATATTCTTCTGTGCTTAATTGCTGATCTGCAAGAATAAGGCGTGAAACCCAATCGAAGAAAGCCGTGTCAGCTGCTTGATTTTCCATTGAAGTGCTAACAGAAGAAAGAGTTAGTTATTTTTAGGCTCAGGGCGCAGGGCACATGAAAACTACAGCTTACAGGACTAAAATAGGTAAGGCGCACAGGAAGAGGGTGTTGCAAGGGTAAAACTGGTGCCAAAGGCGCATGGCGCATGGATGGGTCGTGTAACAGTGTCTTTTCGTGTGCCAAAGGGATATGGCGCGGTGCACAAAGGGTTTACACAACATAATGTTATTGCAATCAGGGATGCGCCTGCGCCTTTATAGCTTCAATACTTAGCGCGGAAAAACTTTTGTTGCATGGAAGCTGGGTGCGCCAGTGGCGCATAGAAAAGGGATGCAACATGGATGGATGGTGCGCCATGGGGGCGTAGGTTTAGCACTTGTAGCACGCGGAAGAGGCGCGCCTTGAGGTCGCATGAGCTCATGATGCAGCAGGCAGAAAGGGTGCGCCATTGGCACAGATTTTTCTCATGTAACAGGGCGGGTAGATGCGCCATGGGGGCGCAACTGTTCTTAGTGTTGCAGGACGCGCCGATGCACCAAAGGGATAAGACAGTGACCAAACCTTCTTTACAAAGGGGCTTCTTTATGGTTCAAATTCCTCCTGCTCCTCATTTCCTTTTTTACAGGCTCAGTGGTGTAAAATAAAAACGATCTAGCTTAGGAGGGCCACAACCACTGTTTCAAGGATGACATCCTCTTCCAGCAGATCTGGAAAGAGGGAGGATAGCATGTGGGGCAGACAGCAAACAGAGGAGGCCAGGTCATCGTGTAAATATATAAACAACCAACCGACAAGCTAAAACCAGACCAATAACGCATCGAGAACCGAAAACACAAAACGTAGAAGAGGGAGAACCTCTTACCTGATAAATAGCAAAAGTTTTGAGAACGGGTCCACAATACATTGAAAATGACGGAGCAAAGGCTGACAATCTCAGAAATAAAAAAAAGTGCTTCGCAAAAGTGAAAATGACATTTGGGCGCGCAAAACACACATATATAGAAAAACCAGCCATCAATGCGCCACCTACTTTTGAAAGGGCGCATGAAAAATGTTGTCGACAGAAGAAAGCGTGCGCCCTTTGGCGCATGAAAATATGGTGTTGCAATAAGATCATGTGCGCCCTTTGGTGCACGCAAAAGAGACTCAACATCCTTTGGTGCACCGAAAGATGTGTTAACATGGAAAACCATGCGCCAAAGGCTTTTAAGGGGGCGCATCAAAAGCTAGTTTTACAAGGATATTTCATGTGCCCAGCCAAAAAAGGCTCAGAATGACTAAGTTCGAAAAATAGATTTCCCGGGAAGGGATTTTAAAACGTTTTGAACGCAGGAGATCCCTAACGAGGGATCGGAACAAAATTTTCGGTATGGTTATCGGTAAAATTGCCCTTGTCAATTTTACGGGATAACAGCTGGCTCTTTCTGGGGACTATCCCTGAACGAACTCAGGGGTAGAGAATCCCAGATCGCTTGTGCCTATCCATTGGGTAACAGAGTCAAAAACAAGGGGGACCGGAGGGAGAACAAAGGAAACACACAACAAACCGAAAGCAAACACACAACTTAAAGCAAATTGTACAAAGAAGAGAGCAAGCTCTACTTCCTGAAGATCTTCAGATGCTGCCCGCTATAGGGAAGTGGGAGCTCAGTTCCATCCAGATACGAGAGATAGAAACTATTCTCTCCGTTGAGTTGCTTGATTTTGAAGGGCCCTCTCCATAGGGAATCAAACTTTTCGTGCATGCCCTTTGGCTCTCTTCGCTTGTCCCACAAAAGGACGAGATCTCCCACTTGAAAATCTCTTTGCTTGGCCTTCTTATCAAAAAGCCTCTTAACTTGATTCTGATGTTCAGTGATCCTGTCGATCACTCTCACTCTCTTTTCTTCAAGTGCTGCCAAATACATGATTCTCTCTTCTAGAGAATTCTGGAAAGTTTCATCTTCAATCGCTCGTGCCAAGCGCAGAGCAGGAAGTTCCGCGGAAATGGGAAGTTTGGCATCAGTGCCATATAACACTTGAAAAGGTGACATGCCGAGCGATCTCTTGGGAGTAATGCGGTCCACCCACAAAGCATCGTACAAAGACTTGTGCCACATTCGCTGATTCGATTCCACCAGTTTTCGTATG
The DNA here is from genome assembly GCA_019776745.2 of Taxus chinensis. Taxonomy (NCBI): domain Eukaryota; kingdom Viridiplantae; phylum Streptophyta; class Pinopsida; order Cupressales; family Taxaceae; genus Taxus; species Taxus chinensis. The sequence continues at coordinate 549,488,958 of CM034152.1, forward strand.
ATGGCCACCAAGTTCTTGTTGCTGGATTCCGCTTGACCATTTCCCTGAGGATAATAATCTGAGGCATGAGCCAAAGTTATCCCATATTCATAGCAAAAACTAATAACTTCTCGAGAGGAGAAGTTAGAAGCATTATCAGCAACGATTTTGTTTGGAACGCCGAACCTGACAATGATATTCTCTTTAATGAAATTACAAACCACCTCAGAAGTGGCATGCTTGACAGGTATGGCTTGTGAAGTAGTCCATTGTTGTAAGGACATAGCTATGTCTGGCACTCGATTGAGGATTGAGTGCGCCAATAAAATCAATTCCCCATTGCCTGAATGGTTCATTGATAATGACCGGCCTTAGGGGAAGGGCAGCCAACTTGGGCTTGCCGACGAATTGTTGACAGGGTTCACACTTTGCCACCCAGGTGGCTGTATCTTGAAAGAGCGTTGGCCAATAGTACCTGGCTCGAATGATCTTGTGTGCTGTCACGGAGGAAGAAAAATGTCCTCCACAAGCTGAATTGTGAAAACTTTCCAGTAGTTTTACTTGCTGGGGCTTGTCGACACATCGCAGGAAGATGCCATCTATCCCGCGCTTATATAAGCCGTCATCCCAGATGACGTATTTAGCCACCCTGAGCTTTATAGTGCGCTTCTCCTTTGCAGTTAGGTGCATCGGGCATTCGCCGTAGGTAAGGAAGAAAGTGATGTCGGAGTACCACTCATCACTAGTTGCAACAAATAGAACCAGAGGCAGAGAATCAGGCCCTTCTTGCCGGTCCTACGCTTCTTCGATGTAGTCACCCCTCTCATCAGGATTTTCTGAATCTTTGTTTTCAACCATTAGCTGACACAAGCCCTTGCCTCTTACCAGCTTGGTTGGTTTAATATCCAGGTCATACTCCTGGACCTTTGCGATCCAATTTCCTCGCAAGCTTCCTAACTCTTGCTGAGTTAGAATTGATTTCACTTCCGTGTCTGGAACCAACACCACCGTATGCGAGTTTAGGATGTAATACTTGAAATTCTTCACTGCTTTGACAACGGAAAAGGCATGCTTTTCCAGCTGAGTCATCTTTAGTTCGTGAAGCTTGAGGGGAGAAATCATGAATGCAATCAGGGATTCAATGTCTTCTGAATTCTTTTGCATTAAGATGGCAGACACAGTATGCTCAGATGCATAACTATACATGATGAAGTCCTTGGAAAAGTCAGGACATACCAGGACCGGTGCATGAGCAACAGAATTTTTTATTTCTTCAAATGACCTTTTCCCCTCCTCACTCCATCTGAAAGTTGATGACCCCTTCATCATGTTCAATATGTGATGGGTCTTTTCAGCAAAGTCAAGAACAAAACGCCTGAGAAAGTTCACCTTTCCAAAGAAAGAATGAACACCAGTCTTGCTTGTGGGCAGAGTAAGGCTTTGAATAGCCTTAACTCTTTCAGTATCTATCTTTGTTCCTTCTTTGCTGACCACATGGCCTAGCAACTTCCCTTCCGTGACTCCAAAAACAGACTTTTTTGGGTTTAAGGAAATCCCATGCTCTCGACATCTGGCCAATACTTGCTCCAAGTGATCACAATGATCGCTTCATTGTTTGGAGAACACAGTCAGGTCATATAAATAAACCACAATGACCTTCCCCATCATACCTTTGAAAGCAAAGTCCATGGCCCGCTGAAAAGTGGCACCGGCATTAGTTAGGCCGAAAGGCATCCTACTGTAGGCAAATGTACCCCAAGGAGTAGTGAATGCTGTTTTAAACTGATCTTCAGGTGAAAATTCAATCTGATTGTAACCTGAAAAACCATCGAGCATGGACAGCATCTCTGATCCAGTTACTGCTTGCAGAACTTGATCCATTATCGGAAGAGGGTAGTTGTCTTTCAGCAAAGCTTGATTCAAATTTTGAAAGTCTACGCAGATGCGTATTTCACCATTTTTCTTGTGCACTGGCACAATATTTGCTACCCAAGTACTGTGATGGATAGGGAAGATGATTCTTGCGTCTAGCATCTTCTGAATTTCAGCCTGGATGGTGCCCGAAATCTTGGGATTATAGTGCCTCTGCTTCTGGTGGAAGGCTTTGGCATCGTCTTTCAACGGAATATCGTGCTGAACGTCCTTCGGCTTGAAGGACTTTAAATCGGCATAAGACCATGCCAATACATCCATATATTGTTTTAGCAGCTTGACAAATTTCCACTTTTCTTCTGGCGTGCAACATTTCCCGATGTTCACAAATTGCGGATGTGCCTCCGAACCTAAATTGACCGGTTCGGTCTCTGGGGATGAGTCAGGATCATCTGGCTTCTTCTTTTTTACAAAACGGTCATGCCTGTCGAACAGGCATTCCAGAGAAACCAGGCCCTTTGGAATTTTATTTCCCTTGAGCTGACATATGCCATCATTCTCCTTTGTTTCGTGGTTTTGACCGTTGATTGATTCACGGCATGTAGAGGTGGATCCTTCAAAATACAACTCGTTAAAATTTTCTGATTTTTCCAGAAAGGCAATGAGTTGATTGTCATCGTTGAACACCTGCCAATGCTGAGAATTATCCGGCACGCTCGGGTGAAAAACCACCTCAATGGTGTACTTGTTCATTTTCAAACCTGGATGTGGGAGCATGAGAGATGTCGAGACAGCCAATGAATCAGCCATGTCATTTTGAGCTCTTGGAATTGATTCAAGTGAAAAGGCATCAAACTCCTCAATGCTGTCCCATACCGCATTACGGTAGTGCCTGAGCCTTTCATTATTTACTTGGTAGATCCTTTTGACTTGATTTACAACTAGCTCAGCATCACCTTGTACTTTTAGATTTTTTATTCCTCTTTCTTTTGCAGCTTGCATACCGAGTAAGAGAGAATCATACTCAGCAGTATTGTTAGTGTTGAAAAACTGCAATTTGAAAGAGAGAGGAATGACTTCTTCCTCAGGAGATATCAGCACGGCCCCAGCGCCACATCCACTAGTTGCACAGCTCCCATCGAATTGCAATGTCCAGATCTTATTAAGATCTCCCTCCTGAACGAGAACAGGCCCTGTTTTATCCGTCTCAGTAGATAAGAAGTAATTCCCCATCCCTGATGATTCAAAAAGGATTTGAGCTTTGGGGTCTTCAGAGCTGGTAACCAAGTATTTCTTTTGTGATTCAGGCTCCAAAGTCTGCATTACGCCTTTGACTGGAATTCTAGCTTTGGACCAGTCCATATGAATTTCTCCACCAACTTCGCTGCAAAAACTTCTTCCCAGCAATATTCCATAGGCTGCCGGAATGTCAGCGACAAGGACTGTCATTTTTACTCTTTTATCCGGGAAAGCCGCAAATGCAAATTGCGCGTCCTTGATTTGGCCAACCAACGGAACTTGCTTAGTTTCCAAAGAATAACACCTGCCGAAAGGCTTGGTAAGAGTAAGGCCCAAAGCATGGGTGACTTTTACTGGCATGACGTTATCAGAAGCTCCAGAATCAATTATGCAATTACTCAGCTTGTGTCCATTGATCAGTAGAGAGAGATAGAAAGGTTCTATCTTGCCTGACGCAGATGTTGAAGCAACATTTATATGAGATTCAGGGGGAGTGGATAGGATTCCTTTTGGGGAAACCTGATTAGATATAACAGCTTGACTTTGGATATACTTAGTCAATCTTACGAGCTGTTCAGGGTTTGACTGAAGATACTCAGCTTCAGACATTTGGATCTTGGTCTTTTTTGCATGATCTATAATATCAAACGCGGCCAAGGGTTGCATTGGTAAAGGAATGAGTCCCTCACCTCGCGATGATGGAAAAGGATTGGTGGTCTTAGGAGGAATGTGAGAGGATTGATTTGGAGGAGAGATAGGGGGAAAAGACTTCTTTGTAAAAGATTTGCCAGGGAGTTGAGTAGGAAGAGGATTACCTCTTTTAGCAATGATCGGAGGCGCGTTTGACACGGCCTTCTCCTGCTGGACATGGGCAGCAATTTCCGCTTCTTTTCCTTGCGAGCGAGTAAAAACAGCATATGACTGTCTGCTTGCATATCCTGGAGTACCCTCTTCTTCATCAGATTCTTCCTCATCAAATTCCATATACCCAATAGTAGAGTCACCAGTCGGTTCACCGACATCTTGATCATCTTCGCCTTGAGACGAAGGTTCTTCATAGTACTGCTCTTCTTCTTCAATCTCGGCCAGAGCATTGATCGGAGGGGCCTCAAGTGCCAACCGCGGAGCAGCTGTAGGTAGACGCGGCCTTTGTGAGACATTGTTAGGAATGAAATTCCTCCGCGGAATATCCCGATATGAGGAACTGGGAGAGGCCTGGGCCAACTGCTTCTTCAATGCGAGCAAATCGTTCGCCATCTTTTGGAATGCTGGATCAGACGAAGTGGTGGGCGTAGGGCCCAAAGATTTAGGCTTGGCTGATTCCTTTTTTAATTCGCCAGATATTATCAGATTATCTTCTATGCGAATGGCAGCGGCTTGGGCGAGAATCAAGGTGGCAACTCGCTCTTGAAGGAGCAAGAAACTAACTTTTGAGCTCATAGCGTTTACGAAGAAACACTTTTGATTTTCCGGCGTTGGAAGCATGGCAACAGGGACACGGTTGATTAGTGCATTGAACCGGGTGATAAAATCGCGCATGGTCTCATTCACCTCCTTCTTCAGGTGAGTGATTCGTGATAATAATGCAAACGCATCCTCTGAAGGCTTGTATCTGTCTTCGAAAGCATCCCGTAAGGTGGCCCAACTGGTGATAGATCCAGCTGGCAAATGCTGAAACCATTCAGCTGTAGGCCCTTGTAGGGTTTCCAGAAAAAGGTGAACCGACACATCTTTGTGGGTCACATCCAAAATACTGCATGACATAATGAATGCAGATATGTGGGAATCCGTGCTTTGATTTTCGCTCCCGTCAAATTTGGGAAAATTCTTTCGATTTCCGTGAGGGAGAGCGTGAACTGGATGTGGTAAAGCCAACGGACCCATCGCGTTTCCCCATGGAACCGCCATTTGAAAAGCCAGAAAGAGAACACGAGCTGGAAGTGTAGTTCCGCTGAGTAGCAAGGCACTACAAAGGGACGTAGATGCTCCTTGTAAAAGACTTTTTCTTCGTGGAGGTGAGACACTCCTGGATGACCGGCTAGCCGAGCTTAGTGCTGAAAAACGTGCCGGTGTTACGCTGAAATTGTGCCTCTGAAGCAGATCGAAAGTAGGATCAGCTTCTCCACGGGCTCTCCTGCTGCGCGTAAAAGGTTCACTCGCCAGTGTACCTTCCAGATCTGCAATGTTACGGCGCAGATTTAAACTTTCTTTTTGGTTGTACTGGCTGATTTTCTAGTTTTTCTGACAAAAACCAGCAGCAAATACTTTTCTAAATATTTAAAATTATCCTCTTCAGAAAACTGATTGCGGTTAAATGACAAATGACAATGAGGATAAGATGGCAGGGAAGATTAGTAAGCTGATTTTCGGATCTTACTTTAACTTTTTCCAGAGGGTTTCAAACTTTTTGCAAACAGTCAAAAACTCAGATCTACGGCAAAATACTGATTTTTTCAAAAACTCAGCGAACTAAAGATCTTTAACTGGACCAGATCTATGGACTCTCAGAAGAAAATTTTTCGATTTGAGCATTTTTGCAAATTTTTTTTAGATTTTTACAAAAAGTTGAGATTTGCAAACAGGCAGCAATCTGCTGATTTTTTCTAATTTTTTATCTGTTACCAGCCACTAGATCTGACAGATCTATTCGTTCCCCAGCGGAGTCGCCAAAAACTGTTGGTCCAAAAATCTGTCACCTGGACAGATCTATGGATAGACGAGCCAACAGTGTGCAGGGCTTAGCCCCTCTTTGAGTCAGCAAAGCAAAACTGGTTTATTGCTATTCTACCAGCAGGAATCTATGCAAGTCTCATAGATTCTACCTTCGGGGGTTGGGATCTCATCCCAGTAGAGTGTTCTAGGCTGTGAAAAGAAAGGAATGAAAGAGGGAGAAGAGAAAGAACAGATCCGAAGGAAGAAAAGAAATGAATTCCAAAGCAGAAAGGTCAGAAGATTTATGTTTTTGGGTTGGTAGTAAACAGAGCCAAACCTACTTGCATAAATAAACAAAGCAATACTGATGAGCAAATGATAGAAAAGTAGATATGAATCCAACAGATTAAACACATACAGATCTAACGTAAGAAAGATCTAATGCATAACACAGCTATTGAGCACAAAGTCTTAATATTTGTATTACTGTTTTCTTCTGTTACAAGAAAGCTCAAAGTCTTTCTCTCCTCACTTCTATTTTCATCTAAAAAATGTTCACCACGAATACAACAAGTATTCCAGTATTTATAGAAGAAGAGGAGGAAAAGAAGACAAAATGGAGCCAACCACCTATTTACAAAGATATTTACAAAATATCTAAAAGTCATGTTGACTTTTGACAACTTGATCGATGACATCATCCCATGATGCAACATGGATGATGTCATCATTTGTGCCAACATATTTTAGACATTTCAACGAGAAAGTCAGAGAATAGAGAGAAGAAGAAGAAGAAGAAGAAGAAGAAACAGCTACTCATCATCGTCATCCTGCGGCCGAAAGGGGGTTGCCTGCTTCTGATGCTGCTCAGGAGATGATATGTGGAACTGAGAGCGGTATTCTGACCCTCTGATACTTATATTTCACCTCTTCTTCTGTGAGCTTGGCCTTGCCTTTGGATTTGATAGGCTTCCTGCTTGATGTTGACATATATTCTTCTGTGCTTAATTGCTGATCTGCAAGAATAAGGCGTGAAACCCAATCAAAGAAAGCCGTGTCAGCTGCTTGATTTTCCATTGAAGTGCTAACAGAAGAAAGAGTTAGTTATTTTTAGGCTCAGGGCGCAGGGCACATGAAAACTACAGCTTACAGGACTAAAATAGGTAAGGCGCACAGGAAGAGGGTGTTGCAAGGGTAAAACTGGCGCCAAAGGCGCATGGCGCATGGATGGGTCGTGTAACAGTGACTTTTCGTGTGCCAAAGGGATATGGCGCGGCGCACAAAGGGTTTACACAACATAATGTTATTGCAATCAGGGATGCGCCTGCGCCTTTATAGCTTCAATACTTAGCGCGGAAAAACTTTTGTTGCATGGAAGCTGGGTGCGCCAGTGGCGCATAGAAAAGGGATGCAACATGGATGGATGGTGCGCCATGGGGGCGTAGGTTTAGCACTTGTAGCACGCGGAAGAGGCGCGCCTTGAGGGTCGCATGAGCTCATGATGCAGCAGGCAGAAAGGGTGCGCCATTGGCACGGATTTTGCTCATGTAACAGGGCGGGTAGATGCGCCATGGGGGCGCAACTGTTCTTAGTGTTGCAGGACGCGCCGATGCGCCAAAGGGATAAGACAGTGACCAAACCTTCTTTACAAAGGGGCTTCTTTATGGTTCAAATTCCTCCTGCTCCTCATTTCCTTTTTTACAGGCTCAGTGGTGTAAAATAAAAACGATCTAGCTTAGGAGGGCCACAACCACTGTTTCAAGGATGACATCCTCTTCCAGTAGATCTGGAAAGAGGGAGGATAGCATGGGGGGCAGACAGCAAACAGAGGAGGCCAGGTCATCATGTATATATATAAACAACCAACCGACAAGCTAAAACCAGACCAATAACGCATCAAGAACCGAAAACACAAAACGTAGAAGAGGGAGAACCTCTTACCTGATAAATAGCAAAAGTTTTGAGAACGGGTCCACAATACGTTGAAAACGACGGAGCAGAGGCTGACAAGCTCAGAAAAAAAAACACGTGCTTCGCAAAAGTGAAAATGACATTTGGGCGCGCAAAACACATATATATAGAAAAACCAGCCATCAATGCGCCACCTACTTTTGAAAGGGCGCATGAAAAATGTTGTCGACATGAGAAAGCGTGCGCCCTTTGGCGCACGAAAATATGGTGTTGCAATAAGATCATGTGCGCCCTTTGGCGCACGCAAAAGAGACTCAACATCCTTTGGCGCACCGAAAGATGTGTTAACATGGAAAACCATGCACCAAAGGCTTTTAAGGGGGCGCATCAAAAGCTAGTGTTACAAGGATATTTCATGCGCCCAGCCAAAAAAGGCTCAGAATGACTAAGTTCGAAAACTAGATTTCCCGGGAAGGGATTTTAAAACGTTTCGAACGCGAGGGGATCCCTAACGAGGGATCGGAACAAAATTTTCGGTATGGTTATCGGTAAAATTTCCCTTGTCAATTTTACGGGATAACAGGGAGCCAACCCCTTGGTAAATTCCCAGCAAGTCTTAGATGAGAAGTTATGTAATACGCTCAACAAGGTTTTTGTTGAAACTAAGGCTAGGATCTTTAGAAGAAATGAAAGGGTAATATTTCTAGAGAGAAAGCTAGAAAAGAAGGAAGAGGCTCTGGATGAGAAGACTAAGGGCTTGAAACAAGAAGAGTTGATCAGCACATAGCTGAAGCACGAACTAAGGGATGAGAAGGCGAAGGTGCAAAAAATATACAAAAAGGTGGATTCTATCACAAGCACAATTATATTGAAGAATCTAGACCTAACTTCACCCACGTAGAAGTATGGATCCAATCTTGAATGCTTATAATATTTGATGTGCATCATCACCATGGAGAGACAACCATTAGCTTTAAAGTCTGCAGAAGAAGTGAAATCATGCTTGGAGAGGGAGGACAAATTGAATGTGGTAGCAATCATTGTTGAGTATAGAAAGGTACCTGTGGATGTCAAGATTGTTACCGAATCTACTGAGGCCACATACAATAATTGTGTAGACAGGGATAGAGTGGTGAGCATATTATTCACCACTCATGAGGAAAATCTAAAGGAGTTTCTAGAGAAGAATAAGGGAAATAGGGTAGAAAGGGACAAAATACTTGCCGAGGTAGAGAAGAAATATGAGGCCATTGAAACCTTAAGGGGTTCAATCAAAAATTTGTTAAAGTAACTATGCCCAAAGATTACTAGAAGGATGGATGCACTTGAAGACATGAGCAAGGAGTTGGAGAAAATTGTTGACACTATGAAAAATCAAGGAGATGGACTGAATTTTGGGGAGGTAAGAACCCTGGTCGATGACCTCTTCCAAAGAGCGCAAAAAAAATTTGATGCCTAGAGAAAGATAGAGGTTGAATTGCAAAAATATTTTCCTAGATTGTTGCTATAATTCCATCACTTCCCCATTCTTTCTTCTTTCCTAAATTCTTCATTCCCTTATTCTTTTTATAAGATGAAATTCTACTGTAATTCTTTATTCATTGGAGAAGTGTTCCCGTGGATGGAGAATAGGCATAGTGTGGGGTGATGTTGGGACCCTAGAATGTTAGCTAAGTACAAAAAGGAACGTAGGCACACAAGGCCTAGTTGAAGAAGGGGTACGCAATGAGAAGGCGTGTAGGATAGGGTTTAAGGAAGGGTTTAAGAAAACATGTGGTGTGTGTATGGACAGAGCTAATGTTTTAGGACTTAGCCATATTGGGAATTTTGGGTAGGACATGAGAAAATCGTGACCCGAAAGAGAATGAGGAGTGGATAAGGTACCATCTTGGCAATGTGGTGCCCATGAAAGGAATATGCTTAGCGATGGAGGATTCTAGAAGAACATCATTACAAGGAGTGGAGAGATCGGATCTGAAGGAGCATGCTTCTATGGAGGACCACTTGGATACTTGGTGATGGATCTATAGCCCTTGGAAGCAATTCAGTGGTTGAAGAAACCTATATATACAAGCACCCAGATAATAGAAAGAGATACAAGAGAAGAATATAGAGAGTGGAGATCTACAGAAATATTGCGAGAACTCTGTGGGATTGGGTAGAGGCTATATAAGGGAGTAATGTATTAAGGGCGATTGGTTATAATTTTTTTTTTGTGTGGATGGAGGACATGATCCCTGTTGTGATGTATGACTTCAGTCTGATCAAGTTGTGGTAGTCTAATGGATCCATTGAATGTAATGAGATTACAAACATGAATGAGTATGAATGTAATTGATTCAGTGTATATCTATATCATTTCATTTCTTTTCATGGATGTTATGGAATATATGTAAATCCTTATGTTTTTTCCTTTCTTTTGTAGTTCTATCTATTATCTGTAAGTACTCTCTGTTTGGAATGAATACATTTTTCTAGAGGTCGTTTGGATCCCTTTGATGATTGTATGTCTCATTTCCACCTTTATTCATTAAGTTTATGACATAGATGATGGTTTCCCACATAACTCACATAAAAGAGAGACTCAGCACCCACACGTGTCTCAAGTGAGCACCCATCACCTGCTAGGTGATAGGTCGGCATGCATGGGATTTCTTTCCTCTGTGATACGTGTAAAAATGACTACACATTTGTAGGTATTCTATTTCTGAGAGTTGGAATTTAGTTTTTCTTGTGTGTTCCAAAAATTCAAATGGGGTTATGGTGGGCAAGGAAGAGGTTCCAGGAATGATGAAATATTTACATGGTGAAGGATTTTTTATTTTGTGTCTTGAATTTTCCTTCATGGGTGCATTAACTCACTTGGAAGGAGATGGGATTGTAGGTTTTTATGAAACCTTAGATGTTTGTAAGGTAACAACATTTGAAGGAGAATTATTTGAGAAGGATTAGATAAATTACTTAGTATGGAAACATGATCCTTGTTAACAAGTGGGTCTAATTTTTCTTTAGCTGACTCCATAGAAGGTGGTAATGGTAATCCTCTACTGATGATTTTATTTTGTGAGACCTCCGCAAGAGAATATTCTTTCTTGTTGTTTTCCTTCACTACAATTGCAAAGGATGGAGCACCTTTCTTAGACTATGCATGAGTGAAAAATTACATATGAGAAACTTGGATCTTCATCATCATCATCATCATCATCATCTTCATCATCAATATACTCAATTAGGTCGTTGTGCATATCACCATCAACTTCCTCTACCTCAAGATAGTTTTCATAGTCCTCTACATTTTCTTCTTCCTCCTTTGGTTCTTTTGTTTTACAAGTGGCATTAACTAGTGGTGCTTCAAGAGTGAGCTGACAAGGAGGTGGAGAAATCATTGGTCTATTAGGAGGATTTGGCTTCCTTGGAGTGTTCTGCATTGTGATTTGGAATATCTATTTCTTCAAGGTAACCAAGTCATTTGCCATTTTTTGGAACATTGGGTCCATGGTGACTGAGCTTGAACTCTAGAACCTTTTCTTTCCATTTAGGCCTTTCACTTTGCCTAATAGGATTAGATCATCGTCGGTTTCTATTGCATGGTATTGATGTTCCCTCAATGTTATTTGTTGGGTTATTCTAAGGAATAAAACTACTTATGATGGCAAGGCACTGATGAAGAATCTCTACAAAGTATTTTTAAGAGGTAGAAAATCTTCATGGATTCTTATTATCATTCTATTATATATTTCTATAAAGCATCTCATTTATTTGGAGGTTTCTTTCTTCATTTGTACTAATTGGACCAAGAGATCTTGGATTTCTTCCATGGTCTTAAACCTATGTTCAAATTCACTTCTTATATCTTCCTAACAAGTGATAGACCTTGGGGGTAGCATGTAGAACATTCGACAGATTTTTCTTAGAGTGAATCCATAAAGATGCTAACTGAAACATCTTCATCCTCAAATCCTAATACATCGCAAGTGGTGATAAATGCTTCTACATGTTCTTTGGGGAGTTGAGAACCATCCCCTTTAAATTTTGGAAATTTTTTAAGGACAATGTTTCTCCCCTCCCCCATGGTACATTAGCCCTATGGATCTCATGATCATGATCCCCCATTTTGTTTCTATTTCTATCTTCCAACCTCGCTAAGTTTTCAAATTCCACTACTACTCTTTCATCTGCCTCGAGTTGAAGTATTTTAGTTTCTTCAAGCTGAGCTCTTATTTCCTCTCCCACTCTTTCTTCTCTTTCTATAGCTTCTTCTTCAGCCTCTACGTCAGTGAAATATTCAAGGTTCTCATTGATTTTTGGAAATTCACCATCCATATGATTGGCAACACTCGGGTTCCTAATGTGACTGATTGTTTGATGAAAGGGAGACCTCTAAATTATGAGAATCTCTTGTCTTCTTTGAAGCTCTTCAAAATTGGGGTCATTTTTTCCTCCTTGTATCTATTTCCAAGTGTATCTTCTATCTGCCAGCTTGAAAATCTATGTTCTTCTTTGCGGTCCCAGAATTTTTATTTTCCTTTCCAATTCAACAGTGCATTCCTCTTCAAGGTCAAGAATTCTTATGGCAATGAAGTAGTGATTGATACATTTCTTGTTGTGTTAGATAACTTCTCTAAAATATGAAGCACTATCCTCTTGGATGTGGAAGAGAAATTCAAGTCTTTCAATAGGAGGATTTCCTTGAATAGCCATGGTTTGTAGACATGTGGCTCATATAGCTATTCAAATTCCAAAATTTTTTCCTTTTTTTGGATTTTGGATTTTCTAATTTTTTTAACTTTTCAGACCTTCTGGTCATATTCAGGTGTAGATACTACTAAATTTTCCCTCTACTTAAGTGGTGCAGCTACCGTATGTACATGCACAAGTAAAACTAAGTTTTCTCCTGTGGCCTTATAGATAGGGATCCAACAAGGACACTCCACTGCCGCTGCAGAAAAATCTTGTAGATATCTGTAAGGAAATAATTTTTTAAGAGATTTCGAAAGGGAGTGAGAAAATTATAAAATATAAACTAATGCTTTAAGTAAAAAATTAGAGAATTGCATGCACTAGCTCAAAATTCATTACATGCAATTGAATTTAGAAGAAAACAAATTTACGTAACAAAAACAAGACCAAATAGAGTTTTATGAACACAAAGTACCACTAAACCCCTAAGTCAAAAAAGGCTAAAATTCCTTCTTCCTTTATTAAAGCTCCAACATAAATAATACATATCATAGAAATGGAAGAAATTTTGAGTAGGGAAAATAGAAGAAATTTGCTATCTCTTTTCTCTCTTCACAAGGATATCTCTCTCATGAATTCACAAAAAAAGCTCCAATATCTAAGAATTTTAAGAATATTTTAGAAGAATAGAAATTTTTCAGAAGAATTTAGAAGAATCTCAAATGAGGAGCTTGTTAAAATTTATAAAAGAAGAGGAAAATCTTCATCTACCTAGTGACCTTTCAAATACTTTAATGTGACTTTAGACTGTTCACATTCCACTTAAATATTTAAGTCCCTTTTATAAAACTAGGCAACTTAAAGTTTATAATAGGTTTATAAAGTCACTTAAAGTAATATTAAAAAGTACAAACCTCAGTGCAAAAATATAACATTGAGAGAGAGTGTTGGGTGAGAAGAGAAGAGAGAGAAAGAAGAGGAAGAAGAAGAATCACGCAGAAGGATGAGCTATTATAGTAGACTTGGCTCCACTCTCTGACTTCTCTCCACTTCATGTTCTTGAGAAGGAATCTGTGTTTATAATCTCTTGGTTGAAACGATCCACTACAGGTTCTATTTTGTTGGCATGAGGAATGTGAATGCAGGTCAAGTTTTCAATCCATCCATCAATCATGTTGTTGATGTCCTTACACTTCCCAAACCATGATGAATACTTATATGTGATAAGTGCAATGGAGGCTTGAGTCTCTGAGAAGAATTCGAGTGTATCCTTAGTGAAGGAAAATGGTTTTCCAACCTCTTTCTTGACATATTATTCAAAAGGGCCAATCAACACATCAACAGTTGTGTGTTTGCTCATTCAAGGTACTCTAGGTTTCTAAACTTTCTAATTTATACTATCTTATATCTTGTATGTTTTTTCTTCTTTCTCCTCTAACTCTGTGAAGGCCCGATTGATTTCCTCAAACCTGATGACCAAGGCCCTCACCCATACACTTATCAAGTATTTTGTAGGAGTTTCAAAAAACCTCTTTTCAATCAACTCTAGATGATGGGTGTTGCTCATCTCACTCACTACTAGTCCCAGTGGTTCCCAGTAATTTGTTTCTTTCTCCACATCCTCTTTTATTTTTCTCATCTCTCTTCTTGCTCTTTATTTTTGTGGCATAGTAACTGAAACCAATCCGTTTACTTCATATCTGGACTCTTTGGATTCATCTATTTTCCTGAGATCTGAGTTGAGCAAGTCATTTTTTGCTCGCCCTTGCATCATGTGTCTCATGCTTTAGGTTCTGATGGATTCTGGATCAAACCTACACCTGGGAGACACTCTTCTCATAGGAACTATTTTAGTGCTTGGTTCAACAAGGTGTCTGTACATAATATGAAAGGATGCGTACTTCTTCCTATACTACCTCAATATTGTCTTTATCTCTCTTACTATTCCCCTTTCTTATCTTCTGAGAAGAAGATTCACTTGATCACATGTGTCAACATATCACTTGTACAGTATTCTTGTCCCAGGATTGGAACAAATTCTCATCTCCTATAGTCAACCAGTGTCATCTAATACCAATTGATCTTGATTACCTTTGCTACAACAACCACTTTGACAATCATTGATTACTAGATCTCCCTGCTATACTAATTGTGATGCATAATATGTGTACAAACTTTCATGAATCTTTTTTCTTAAGTACAATGAGATAGTTGCTGATAGACCTTTGGTTGCTACTTGTTTCTAACCATTTCATGCGATGTTTTGATCTTTTATTACTATTCTCAACTTCATATTAGGGAAACATATCGCTAGCTTTAAACCCAATAATATGGTTTTACCATGCAAACAATGTTTCACTTTCTCCATGGTTTGCTTGAATAAAACTCTTTGTACTGAGAGGGTTGTTGGTGTCCACTTTTCGTCTTTCAATTCTCTCTTAAAATGGTCCTAAAAATTAGATGGTGAACCTTTTACTACTCAATTTCTTAACAATGCATTCACTCACCAATAATGGACTTTATCTTTTTGGCATTAATGAGATCAACTCTTCCTCCAGCGGTGATTCCAATGAGCTTTATTCTACTACTTACTTTCTTAACAATGTCATTCACCTGCCAATAAGTACTTCTAATTTTCTGGCCTATTCGCTCTTTAGAGACTGATATGCACTCCACATACTCATGTAGAGTATGTATTTCTAACTTAAAAATTCTTCTTATTCTGAATCCCATGTCACCTTTCATCTTCTGGATTTAAGTTTTTTACCTTCTCCATTGGACTACTTTATAGTCCTTATAACTGTTTGAAACCAAGTCATTATTTCTCAAAACATCAAGACTGGTTTTAGTCCTAATCAATATATGTCTTGACTGCCATGTAGAAACATAGCAATCTGATATGAGGCATCTGGGGAAATCATGAATACTTATCTTACACAAGTTGATCATACAATGTCATCCCATACATTATGCTTGAGAAGATGTTCTGCTTAATCTGGTTTGATCATTAATTTATTTGACTGTCTTCCAACATCTTCAATTGTCATCCTTCATGTGATCCTTTTCTATCCTACTACCCCAAGACTGTCAAACTTCTTGTTTTCTCATGTAGTACCATTATATAAAATTGTGGCTCATCACACAATGCTTCTTGGCATCATAGTTCTTTAGAGTTTAGGATCTTCACAAACTAACTCTCAAGTTGAGTAGAAAGAACAAGATTTTTTGGAAGGGAAACTCAGAAACTAAACCGTGATTACACACACATGAGGATGTGTCATTGAATATTGGAATCACATACAAAACTACTACAAATGACCTCATAGGGACTACTTATAACCAAAATTATTTCTCCTACTTATGAGATTTTTATTCAATTGAGTTATCTACCTACAAAGCTCAAATAATATGATCTAGTCACTGAGGTACTTAAGTAGTCTCAATGGAGTTTGGTTGAATCCAGTGACTCGTATGTAGGAGAAGGTTGAGAATTATATGAAGTATGAGTCGTATTCCTTGGTTAGGGATGCCACTTGTGGTGACATCCTATCTTCAAGATCCCCTTATAAGATTTGGACCATGTATATGGTGAAGGCATCGTTCATGTGAGTGAAATTCCTATTGCTCTCTCCATTACAAACTTTGGAAGTTTCTCTAATGCGAGCACCTTAGTAGCAATGTTCTATATGAGATCCAATCCTTTCAATGATTTTGAGCTTGCAAGGAGATAAAATAGGTAAGAATTCATGTGGAAATTCCTCATCATGGGAACTTGGAGTAGTTATAGATGGATATTATGCCTGATGATATGCCCCCAGTCAATTCTTTTCTTTCCTTCTGTTAATGTCAAGATGAAAAGTCCCCTCCATTCTTAGAGAAGTCTCTCATGCTTGCTTCTCCCATAACTCTACAGAGGAGAGTAATGACATCATAATACCCTTCTCGAAACTCACACCTTGGAAGATTATTAAGCATCTTAGAAGGATTTCTTCCTATTTTAAACCATGAGCTGAGCACTACTCTATGGACATATGACCCCATTGTTTCCCAATCATGTAAGACATGTCAACACTAAAATTTTCTCCCTAATTTCTATTTCATTAATGTATGTATTAGGAATAGGATGTTTTTAAGTATAATTAGTAGTGGCATCCAATAGAAGATAACGGTGTTGCTGGTATGATGCCACCAATAATGTATAGTACGGTAACAGTCAAAGTACAATAGGAATGTTGTGGTAAAAAGTAAATATTTGTCGTAAGTGGTTTGGTAATGTTAAAATGTCAAAGTTAGGGTAAGTAGAGAAGTAGGGTCTACATGATTAGGAATTAGAAATATTATATTGGTAATAAGGACAAGGAGTGATGTCATAAATATTTTGTGTATTTTATTTGTAAAAAGTCTAAAAAGGTGGAACCCATGTGAAATGATAAGGTTTATCTTATCTTAAAAGATAAGCTTACATGTAAAGATAAGAGTTAAGGTATGGAATATGATTCCTCAGAGTAGATTTCTTATCCTATCTTAGAGATAAGGTGGATAATCCTTAAAGTTCTATAAATAGAGAGGCCACCCCCCTCATTTAGCATAGAAGGAAGTAGTGAGAAATATTATATGAGTAAGTGTGTGAAGGAAGCCATCATTTAGAAGGTGTGTTAAAGAAGTCTATTAAGAGGTGTAATTGTGAAGTTTCTCCCATAGTTATTGTTGGAAGGAAAGTGGAGTTGGTAACACTTGGAGTACCTCATGGGTGAGATTGTAACAATTTCATGTTGATAATATAATTTACACTTATATTTCAAATTTGTCATCATTCCTTTGTATCATAGTCTATGGTATTCTTGTGTTATGTCTGTTATTGTGTTTCCAGATTACTTCCACCAAACTAAAAGTTGTGCATTAGTAAATAATCATAGCACGAGGAGTTCCTAGTGGAGAATTATCATAGTGCCAGATTGGTGATGACATTTTGGTTTTGATGCTGGGACCATTCCTCGTTGGTGGATTTTCTGGAAAGATATTCCCACTTAGTTAGAAATCATTTGGAGGGTAACCTTGTTTTTACTGTGCATAGTAGTTACCATGGTAAAGTCACTTTTTACCATGAATAGTATTTACCGCAGTAACTTTACTTTTTACCGTGAATAGTATTTGACACAGTAACTTCACTTTTTACCGTGAATAGTGTTTACCACAGTAAAGTCAGTTTTTACCGTAGTAAGTCAAGTTTTACCATAGTTTACTATGGTCATTTCTATTTTACTATAGAAAGGTGTAAATTCACTTTCTATTATAGTGATTCCAATTATTTGTGCACATAGGTCTTGTTGATTGTACTTGTGGGTTGGTATTTCACTATGGTTACTTTTGAAAATGGGGAAGATTCCTATTGTTTTAGCCCAATCTAATGAAGATGCTTCCTCTTTCATTCAATAATTTAAACTATCTTGCATTTGTAATGGCCTCATAAGAAGAGAATAATGGAATGAATTTTTTTCCTACCTTTTTTGATGGTTCAGCCCTTAGGTGGTTTGAAACACTAGGTGATAATGTGAAAAACTCATGGGATTCATTAACTAAAATTTTTCTTGAAGAATTTGGTGAACAAAAGAAATATACAGATCTCATGATCGATATCACAAAGTTATCCCAAGGAGAGAAGGAGAAGATAAGGGATTATCATGCTCGTGTTATAGAGCTAAGGAGGAAGCTCGATGCCCAGATCTGGAAGGAAGGATTAGCGGATGGGTTGATGAATGGTGTGGATAATCTCCTCTATAAGCACTTCATTCTTGGGATGAAGCCAGAGATCAGACAACGAGTGAAGTATGACCACCCAGTGACCCTCAAACAATCAAAAGAGATTGCAAGAAGGCAAGAAGAAATCATGGAAGAAGAGCCCAAAGAAATTGTTGCTAAGGTAGAGCCTACACCAACACCTTTGGTCCAGAATCCACAACCACACTCAGTGAGCAAAAATCTTTCTCCTAGTACATCTACTGAGTATGAAGATTTTCTTAGGAAGATGGGATAGTTAACTATTAATCTTCTTCAAGGAAAATAATTTAGTTCTCAGGGAGGAGATAAAGGTCAAAAAAGAAAAATATCTGAAGTTGTATGTTATGGTTGTCATAAAAAGGGTCATTATAAGTATAATTGTCCAGATAGAGTTTCTATATCTGGTACAAGAGATAATGATAAAGGAAAAGCACCTGTGAATTATTTTGATGTAATAGATAGGAGCATAAAAAATGAAGAAGATGTGTTTATAACGAAAATAAAGAAAGAAAAAGATAACTAAGATGGAAATGATCCTAAGAAGATGAAAGAAGAAACTAGTAAGAAACATAGGAGAAGAAATTTGGGTGTGTAGGATTTTTTGATTTCACAGGGACAAGGACCATACTCCATCTTAGAAGATCTATCCAAAAGGCCTGTAAATATTACATATGGTCAACTTCTGGCTATGTCTTCTGAGAAGAGGCGGGAGTTGCGAAGTGGACTCAATGCTCAATGAAGGAAGGAGTTTGAGGTCCCTATTTTAGAAGAAGAGGTTGATCCCTATGCTCCATAAGCTGAGGTATTATGTAATGGTATTTCAATTCATGATGTCATAGTAGACGGAGGTGTTGCAGTTAATGTAATGACTGAGTCTATAATGAATATGTTGGGTTTAAAAATTGATCGCCCCTTAACACTTATGTTAAGGTCATTAAATAAGGGAAAAACTAAACCAGAAGGTGTTGTTTCAGATATGGCAATATCTGTTATGGGTGTTGTATGTGTGGTATACTTTCAGGGGATGAAAAATGGTACTGTTGCATACCCAATTTTGTTGGGAAGACCATGACTAAGGATATTTTATGCAAGAAACTATTGGAATGAAGGCTTCATGACACTTGGACATGGTAGAGAGAGGGTGAAGATAAACATGATCCCTTGGCATCATAAGATAGAACCTGTGGATTCAAGTGATGAAAATGATGATTGGACATCCTCTGATTACTCTAGTACCAGTGAAGTGGACACAAAAGATGAAGAAAGTGAGGTTGATGTTTCAGTCATGGATATCCTTCCAGTCACACCGAATCATGAACCCATAAGATTATTTGAAGAAGAAATTGTTGATTGTCTCCAACAAATAAAGATTGGTAATGATGTGATGGAGAGTGAGAAGGAATCCTACCTCCATCTCTTTCGAAGGTACATACACCTATTCACTTTTGATTACATGGAACTCCATCAAGTAAGTTGGGTAGAACATTCTATTGAGATGGTAGATGGTGCTAAGCCCATAAAGCAAATGCCATATAGAGTGAATCCTAATTTTTCCAAGACTGTAAAAGAAGAAATAGATAAGTTACTTGATGTAGGATTCATATTTGTTGTGGAGAATTCAGAATGGGTTTCTCCCATTGTGATCTCAATAAAAAATAATGGGAAGCTATGCATTTGTGTTGATTATAGGAAGCTCAACAAGGAAACAAAGAAGGATCATTACCCTCTTCCATTCTTAGATCAAATCTTGGATGAAGTAGATGGCTAGGAGTGCTATAGTTTTACTGATGGATATAGTGGATAAAACCAAGTTTATATAGTAGAGAAAGATCAATTGAAGACCATGTTCACCACTCCTTAGGGAATTTTTTCTCATAGAGTTATGACTTTTGGGTTGTGTAATGCTCCAGAAACATTCCAGCGCTTGATGAATAGGGTGTTTGAACCCTACATTGGAAGCTTCATCAAAGTATTTATGGATGATTTTTGAATTTATGGGAGCAAGATGGACCACCTTCACCAGATGGAGACAACATTTCAAAGGTTAGATGAAGCACAAGCCTCACTAAACCCTACAAAGTGTGTCTTTGGATGTTCTAAAGGTGTTTTGTTAGAGCATGTTGTATCCAGAGATGGTATTGGTATTGATCCTGACAAGGTTTTAAAAATAAAAAAGTTACCATTTCCTATGAATAGAAGTAAGTTGAGATCATTTTTAGGCCATGTAGGTTACTATAGAAGGTTCATCAAGAATTTCTCAAAGATTACATAGCCACTAACCCAGTTCTTGAAGAAGGATGTTACTTATGAACTAGGAAAGAAGGCACATGAAGCTTTTGAACAACTGAAGGAGGCTTTGGTGTCTTCTCCTATTTTAAAGAATCTAGACTGGAGTAATCCATTCATTGTGTATACTGATGCTTTAGATGTAGCACTAGGAAGTACTCTTAGCCAAAATGATGAAAATGGGAATGATAATCCAGTTTACTTTGGGAGCAGACAAATGAGCAGTGATGAGGTAAATTATACTGTAATTGAAAAAGAGGCTCTAGCTATCATTTTTGTTGTAAAAAAATTAGAAATTACTTGCTAGGGTAGAAGTTCATAGTTGTAACAGATCATCAGGCTCTAAAATTCATTGTAAATAATCCTAACCCATCATGGAGGATAGAAAGATGGATAATTTTGCTACAAGAATTTGAATTTGATATTATAGATAGGCCAAAAAAGAAGCATGTCAATGCAGATGCACTCTCTCGAGCCTATGATGGTTTAGGCTCATCTTGTGATGATGATGATTTCCCAGATGCAACATTTTATCCCTTGACACAATCCCTATTGAATACATAGATATTTGGAATTATCTAAATGAATTCAAGTTTCCTAATGGTGCTAATGCAAAGACTAAGAGGAAGATTACTCAAGCCAATCGTCCATATTCTACTCTGCATGGAGTATTATTTCGAATAGGAATTAATGGACAGTACAAGAGGGCAGTTGGACATGATCAAAGGAAGGAGCTATTAGAATAATTCCACAATGATACATGCGGAGGACACTTTTTTGGACAACTTATAGCAAGAAGGATCTTGGATGTAGGTTATCATTGGCCCACTCTTTTTAGAGATTGTTATAGTTATTGTAAGACATGATATTTGTCAAACACATGGTAACCATAAGACTTCATCATTTTTATTATGCCCTATTTTTCCACTTGGTCCCTTTGAAAAGTGGGGAATAGATATTGTAGGTATACTTCCAACTACCCCACGCAAAAATAAGTATATTGTAGTTGTCACAGATTATTTAACCAAGTGGGTTGAAGCTAAGACATTGAAAACAAATTCCATGGATGAAGTGGCAAGGTTCATATATGAATGCATTATCACCAGATTTGGTTGTCCATTAGAAATTGTAATAGATCAAGGAAGTCACTTCATTAATGAGGTGGTATAGGCCCTGGTAAACAATTTTTCTACTAAGCACAGGAAGGAAAAAACTTACAAGCCAGGAAAGTGGCGCAAAAATGGACAGGTGGAGTGAACAAATTAGTTCCATTATGCCAAATCCTAGCAAAAGATGCAGATTTGTAGGTACACAAGTAGGATAAAAGGATTCATGCAGCATTCTGGGCATATAGGGAAACATCAAAATCAGCAAGAGGATACTCCCCATTTCAATTGGCTTATGACATTGACCCAGTTCTTCCTATTGAGTTTGATATTCCCACTGTTAGAGTTATGAAAAATGAAAGGATGGATAAAACTGATTCAGTAAAGGAAAGGTTGGTACATCTTCATTTGCTAGAGGAAATGAGAGAAATAGCGAATGATACAAGCTATAAGAAGAAAATGAAGTAGAAGGAATACTTTGATCAAAAGATGCATTGGTCTCCATTTCATGTGAATGACTTGGTTCTAGTATATGATTCTAGATACAAAAAAAAAGGCACAAAAAATTTCTTCCAAACTGGATGGGGCCCTACAAAATAGTAGTTGTGCATGAAAATGGTACATATCAACTGGAGGAATTGGATGGCACTCCCATTACGAAATGGGTCAACCACGACAGGTTAAAGATTTTCCAAGCACCAAAATAATCTACTTCGAGGATGGAGTAGAAGCTAGGAAGGGGGAAGATGTCGACACTAAAATTTTCCTCCGTAATTTCTATTTCATTTATGTATGTATTAGGAATAGGATGTTGTTAAGTATAATTAGTAGTGGTGTTCGATAGAAGATAATGACATTGCCGGTACGATGCTACCAATAATGTATAGTATGGTAACAGTCAAAGTACAATAGGAATGTTGTGGTAAAAAGTAAATATTTGTCGTAAGTGGTTTGGTAATGTTAAAATGTCAAAGTTAGGGTAAGTAGAGAAGTAGGGTCTACATGATTAGGAATTAGAAATATTATATTAGTAATAAGGACAAGGAGTGATGTCATAAATATTTTGTGTATTTTATTTGTAAAAAGTCTAAAAAGGTGGAACCCATGTGAAATGATAAGGTTTATCTCATCTTAAAAGATAAGCTTACATGTAAAGATAAGAGTTAAGGTATGGAATATGATTCATCAGGGTAGATTTATTATCCTATCTTAGAGATAAGGTGGATAATCCTTAAAGTTCTATAAATAAAGAGGCCACCCCCCTCATTTAGCATAGAAGGAAGTAGTGAGAAATATTATATGAGTAAGTGTGTGAAGGAAGCCATCATTTAGAAGGTGTGTTAAAGAAGCTATTAAGAGGTGTAATTGTGAAGTTTCTCCCATAGTTATTGTTGGAAGGAAAGTGGAGTTAGTAACACTTGGAGTACCTCATGGGTGAGATTGTAACAATTTCATGTTGATAATATAATTTACTCTTATATTTCAGATTTGTCATAATTTCTTTGTATCATAGTCTATGATATTCTTGTGTTATGTCTGTTATTGTGTTTCCAGATTACTTCCACCAAAATAAAAGTTCTGCATTAGTAAATAATCATAGCACAAGGAGTTCCTGGTGGAGAATTATCATAGTGCCAAATTGGGGATGACAGGCCCTATCCTTTGAGATGACAACCATGCTGGGGGGATGTCAATATCTACAGAGAGATTGAAATGGTCCTAGGGTTGATGACTTCCATCATTGTACCATTTTCATCTCAGATGGTTTGTGTCTTGGGCTCATAGTAGAAAGAGAAGGTTGGGACTAACTCGATACTCTACACAAACACTGAGTGTCCTGCAGCGGTGAATAAGCCACTTGTTAATATCTACTCTTCAATCCTCTTTAAGTCCTTAGAGGCATGTTATCTTGTTTTAGTGATTCCAACTAAAAATGAGATAACCATAGGAAAATTTTGGACAAATCCCTTAAAAATTCCCTTTGAAAGAGATTTTTGGGTTTTCAAGATTTCATTGCATGAAAACATGTTTCTCTCATGTTACATGTATCATGTTTCCCGAAACCCAAAACCCTATTATCTAAGTCCATTATGTCAGGTTTTCAAAACTTCTAAGCATTGGAACATGCTTTGCCCAAAGCATGTTTTATGTCACTTGTTTCCTAAAACCCCAAACTCGATTGCCTAAGCATTGTGTTTGGTTTTTGGAACTTCCAAACATCAAAACATGCTTTGCCAAATGCATGTTTTATGTCTCATGTTTCCCAAAACCCAAAACAAAAATTGAGTCTTTATCCTTTGTATCAGGTTTTTGGATGCTCGAAGCATGATGACATGTCATTAATGTCCAATTGTCTAGCAGTTGGCACACACGTCAAGTGAGGTGTAATTAATGCTAGGTTATTATAAATAGCTAGTTTTCCATGTCATTTTTTACCTTTTTTTTACGTTGGATTTTCTTTGATGCTTCTTCTATCTCCAAACCCAATTGAGCTTCCCAATCAATTTCACCAACCATTTTTGATCGTTTTTCAATCTAGTTGAAGGTATTTTTCTCTTCTTTCCATTTAGAATCTTTTTGAGTTATTTTTGACGTGTTTTCTTGGGGTTTCCATTTCATTTCCTCCCCCATTTCTGGTTTAGGGTTTTAGGTTATCTTCCTTGTTTCTTGTCTTTTTCCCATGTGGGTTCTTGTTTGAAATTCACCCCTAGTTTATTTACTTATTTTTCATAGGTTGTAATTTTTAGATTTCAAAATGATTTTTAGAATTCCTAAGTGATCACGAGGCATGAATTTTTCATATTATGACATGTTAGAAACCCGATATACTTGTTTCAGGTTTTTTAGGGTGTTTAACATTTTACTTTTTCCACCTTGCTTCAGATTTTGACATGTGCTTGACATCCATCAAGATCCATAGTGTGTCAGGAATTTCAACCTGCTCGACACCCTCCAGGTTCTTTTGTGTGTGTCAGGTTTAACCACTTTTCTAACACTTCCTCACTTCCGCAATGTGTCAGGTTTTTATTAATGCTCAGCATGTCCTAATTTCTGACATACACTCCATTGTGTCAGGTTTTCGAAGGTGTTTTACAAGTATCAAAATACAAACAGTGTGGCGGGTCTGTGCACTTGTCTAACAAACTTTCAAACTTGATTGCTCTTCCAGAAATCATCAAGGAATTTCTTCTTCAAGACTCCTCATGTCAGACCCCGACCAATCTAAGGATAAGTCACATAGAGCAAGAAAGATGAAGTATAAATATCACAATATGGAGTCTTATTCTTACATAAGCTATAATTATGACATTTGGGACACAAAGCTTAGTAATATACATATGGAGGACTTCTGGAAGAGAATTGAGGATTCTTCTCAAAACTCCTGGATGAAGTCAATAGTAGGCAGCAGTCTCCCTCTTGCAGTAGGATTTCCAATATTAGCTCAGTGCCCTGAATTCATCCTGGTCTGCACTTCTAACTATGACTCAACCTCCCACTCTGTAAGAAATTAAGCAAGAGAGTCTATAGTGAAATTTTATGGAGGTTACTTTGATCATCTTCTAAATTTTCTCGATTTTGTGGAGTATGTTGATTTAGACCTTAAATCAGCACAAAAGGCCTGGAATAAATATCAAGAAGACTACATCAAGCATGTAAACAAGAAGTTCTTGATCAAGGATAAGCTGACCATTTCTAGGTTTCCCAAGTCAGTCCCTAGAAGTGATTTTATTGTTGAAATCAATGATATCATCAACCTACTGAGTTGATTATTTAGACTCCCAGAGTAGAAATATTTCCAAGGGTGGATGTACCAGTTCATGGTCATAATAAAGAAAAATGACCAATGGATTGATTGGGCTATCTAATAATTTACAATATAAACTCCCAAATGAAAATATTATTGTCTACTAACAAGTTCTATATGATGTCATACGTCACCTATGTAGCAGTAGGCATGAGAAACTACCCTGGGCTAGATGCGAAGGAAAACCGGGAAATGGAACACATATATCGGTACTACCCTCAGCTGACAATAAATGTTTTTAAAGACCAATATAGAAGAGTGAACAATGCCTTCTTCTATGAAAACATTTGCAGGCTGGATCTTGTTCTGAGGAAAAGAAGGATTTCTAATGAAGTATGGGCCGAAGTGTCAAAATGGGGTTACATTTTCTTGCAATTAAATAATTTTACTTATCTTTGGGTGGTAAGGTTCCATTGTAACCCTTTCTATTTTTCCATGTTCCCAGGTGAAAAAATGATCCTTATGGAGTTAGTTAGACAATTGTTAGATTTTTAAAAATTCCAACAAAGCAGGCACAAAGCTGTCATCTCCATCCCTATTTCCATTGGAAGGTATACATGCTCTACATTGGTTAAGGACAAGAACATGGTGCATGAGATTTAGAACAAATTGAAGAAACATATGAAGCTTAGGGAGGGATTTGACATCTGAGGACTCCTCAATTCATATGGAAACTTGTATCTACATGTGCCAAATGTGGAAGACATTTGGGTTGATCTTCAGGATGAAGTTGCCATCCGAAGAAAAGACAACAACAAACTGATGCTTGCAGAAATTCAGATATTAGATCTAGCTGATATCCTTGAAGGCACCATGGACAATGAAAGTGTCTTGTATAATAGGTATGAACAGTCATATGGAGACCAACATGGGTTCCTAGCCATTTATTGGTTTGTTGCTGAAAAAGCTTCTATCATTGAAAGATCTACTCAGACTTTTGTCCATACCAAGGCATGGCTCATTTTTTGGGGAATGAGTTATAAGGAAAAGATATTTTCAAAGATAGTTACTTTAGAAGTGGGACCCTCCAAGGGAGAGAGGGAAGAGGATAAAATCCCTACCAAGAGGCAGATAAAATTTAAGTTTGTCAGAAGGGGAGAAAAGCAAGGAGCCACATCATCTGTTACTTCATAAATAGTTGAGGTAATGGATTCACCTCCTCCACCAGAACAAGGAAAACATCCTATAGAATATGAGGTTGGTCAACCTCTTGTTTCTCCTTTTGATGATTTCTCATCTGAATTAGGTCTCTCCCTTACTTCTCAAGCTTTGACTTTAGAATATTTACCTCCTCTCTCCTAATCTTACTCACCTCATATTTCTACACCACTTTTATCAGCCATGGCCAACATCTTCTCCAACCTCTCACCTCTTTCCGTTGGACCTAAGATGAATATAGATATGCCTCCTCCTTCCACACATTCATTCCTTGAATCTATCCACACAGTCACCACACTTGTAGTCATCACTTCTCCACAAGTAAACCTTCATCCACCTACAGATGCGACCATAACACCTCCAATAGGAGAAAATTCTTCCACTATACCTCAACGGTTAATTGATTAGACCTTAAGGAAGAGGAAGGTGGTAGTTTCTCTACCAGCCTTCGACTTCAATTCCCTCAAGGTATCTCCTACCAAATTTGTGAAGACACCCAAAATGGTTTCAAGGGTTTCAATGGATGCCTCAGGGCATAAGATTATAGAGATTTCCACTCCCACTGCCAACAAAAATAAGGAGGATATAGTGGTTACTTATTATCAGATCACAAGGGTTGATCTAGGAAAGGTAACAACAAAAGGAGCACAACAAGATGTGCATGATGCCATGAACGTGTTATGCTAGAAGCTGAGGGAAATGAAGGTGAACATAAATGAGATAAAGGATAAATTTGAATAGTTAACGGAGGTATTTCTCAAGCTCTCAAAGCCTTCTTAGTCAACAATGTCATCTTCTACCCCTACTCCTATCATGTTTGATTTCTCATCATTACCTATGATTGAAAACATCAACGAGAAGTGGAGAATGGTCGATGAATGGATTCAGAGGCTACTCCTACAAGAGAGGTCATTGATGACACATTGGAGCTTTATAAATCCTTAGAGGAAATAAAGAAATATGGTGACAAAATGCATGATGAATTTTCACAGGAAATTGGGAACCTTGAGTTAACTGTTGAGGATCTCAATACACTGAAATAGGTTCCATCTCGTATCTTAATGGAAGAAGGGATAATTTTCCATGGGGATAAGCATTTCCAGCTAACCAAATCCATCAGATTTAGGATAAATATTATCAGTGAAGCTTGTAGCAAGTTGAGGGAATCTAGAGATTAGTTGGTTGATGCCTCCAACGACATAGAAGATGAGATGTCTAGGATCTTTGCCAAGATGTTGGATGAAAGTTTGAATATTCCACCTACTGATGATATCGATAAACAAATCCAAGAATCAATCCAACACGAACCAACTTCCAACTTCAATCTAAAAATGATTTATAAGTTCATAAGGATTGAGAATGTTTTGGAATCACTATAGAAACTCAATAAGAGATTGAAGAAACTTCCTCGCAACAAAAATTCCACTCAGGAAACTTGTGAGGTTCTAAGTGAAAATTCTAGTGCACCAGATGAAGCTAAGATGTAAGGCATAATCTGAAAGTTCCAATAATTTCGAGACAATCAGGCTTCACTGGAGGAAGACAAGGATGATAAAATAGAATAAACATAATACTTTATATCATTTCCATCCAGAGATTGACATGTATTTTTCATTTTCGTTTCATCACATAGGAAGCAAATTTTGACTTGTTTTCCTGCATGAGAGTCAAGCAAAATAGGATTCTCATTAAATGAAAATTTTCTAGGATTTATCCTATTTTCTCTCTGCTCTTTCTATTATAAATAAGGGATGCTTATGCATTCCAAAAGAGAGAAATTTTTAGAATATTAAGAGCTATTGTTAAGAAGAAGAAAAACTTTTTATTTTATTTTTAATCATTGAGGAATAGAAATGTGGGTTATTTTGTAAACTTTGTGTTGTGGGATTCATCTATCTTAAGAGATTGTTCTTACGTCCAACATCTTAAGCTATTCTTTGTTTAGTGTTCTTGATTATTTTAATCATTGAAAATATTACACTCATTATCTAAAACTCGTATAAGTATTTCTTGATCTGAGTTTTCTTGAAAGAAAATATGTTCCTCTCATTCCCTTCCCACTCTATTTCATCTATAATAATTTTCCTTTCTAATCCATTCTATTTCTAAAACTGTAATATCTCCATCTCGTGTTGATATGGATTTTAGGATTGTATCCCAACCCCAATGATTAGAATAGTGTGAATATTGTACATATTATTCATGATGTGTTTTAGATCAATAATAAATAGGATACCACACCTATCTTTGAGGAGGGATTTAATCCCGTATACTGTGGTTAAACCTCATATTTTGGCCTGAAAAAATATCCAACCACCATTTTTTGGTGACTCTGCTAGGGAATACAGATTGATAAGACTAAGCTTATCCTATTGGTGTCTGACGACTGCGTATTTTCCTTACTTTCAAAATATCCATTTTCCGATTCAAGCTGGCAAGAAAGATCTTCACTCGGTCAAGCTGAGGTAGGGGTGAAACTGATCCATTCTTTGATCTGCTGCAACAACACAATTTTAGACTTTCCCCTAACAATGTTGTATCTAGCCGAGCAAGAAGTTCTTCGCCTATCCGAAGAACTTGGGTTCCTAAAGAATAAGAAGCTTCTACAACCTACTATTCATTATTCTTATCTGATAATCAAATTCCTATGTGCATTTCATTCAGAAGGATGGTAGCACAACATGTGCCTTGGGGTGCAGCTATTGGTACTCTTTCCCTGACTCTTTCATTGCTTAATCTAACACATGGATCTTGTAAGAATATTCCTAAGTTCAACAGTGATGGGAAGTAGCACCCTGATGAACACATCGCCTCCTTCTTTGTCGCATGCGACATCCTTAGGGTGGCTCATGAAGATATCTTTTTTCAACTTTTCATTGAAACATTTTATGGTGTGGTAGAAAAATGGTTCTACCATCTTCCGAATGCATGCATTACCAACTGGGCTACCATGAGATCTTTATTTGAAGCAAGGTTCAAACTAGTTGAAGATTCTCATGACTAGTTAGCACATATTACACATATGAAGGAGTCTCATGAGCCCATGCAAGACTTCGTGGCTAAATTCAACAAGATGATTCAGAATATTCTAGTGCTAGCCATTCCCACTCTTGAAAATCAAAAGTGTTTCTTCATCAATGATCAGCCCCCTGATGTGAGCTTCTTATTAAGAAGATCTATTATTTCATATTTGACTACTACTGAAGCTACAACCACTGAAATAGAAGATGATCTCATTCTAGCCAGAAAGATTAGAAGAGATTCATCTAAGCCTAAAACTCAAAGTTCTTCTCAAAGTACTACTGAACCCATGAATTAGAATATGGCCAATGACTAAATCACTTTGGAGAAACAAATGTGTCAACAGGAAACCAACATTCCTTATTGGGATATTCCTAGATGGAATTTCAATAATACCAATGGTGCTCCCACAAGAGATAGGAATCAGTTGACTATTGATCCAACAAGGCTGGCCATTAAAACTTCTCTTGTCAATGCAATAATGGAAATAGTTGAGGAAGATGAAGAACTAGAAGATGAAGATGCTCATGAAGCTCTTGAAGCTTTAGGATATGTTGATGAGTATTTTGATGATTCAGATGGTGACTCCAACATTGGGTACTTGGAATACAAGGAAGACCAATACAAACATGATGGCCAATCATTTGCAGTCTTCACTCGATCTCAATCTCAGAACCCTAGAAAGATAGTTGAAGGCTATAAGGAGAAGGGTAAAGAAGCTCTTGTGGTTGTGCCTAAAAGAGGCTCTCCTATCTCAATGCAAACTGTAAAGGAGATAACTAAAAAGGTAACTTCTTCTAACTCTCTTTCTCCTACCCCCAAGACCAGTGCCTCAGCTCATACCAGTGTAACCAAAACTAAGCCCACCATCATTCCTTCATATACCACTTTTGACATTATTGATCATGCGAAGAAAACTAAGATCCAAATGTCAAAAGCCGATTACCTTCATTCAAATCCTGAGTAATTTGAGAAACTTGCCACATTCATTAGAGGAAAGGATGTTATCCCTTCATCTTCAAAAGGCATGTTTCCTAATCCCACTTAGCCTTTACCTTAGAATAGTATGACCTTTGTTGCTACTTCGGGAAATATTGAACCATTTTATTTGTCCTTACTTATAAACGTGTTTAAACTCAGCAATTACATAATTGACTCAAGAGCCTCTAATAACGTGATGCCCAAAAAAGTATCCCATGACCTTGGACTTTCTTTGACTAAATCTTATGGGTGGTGTTACTCCATGGAAACCAAACAAGTTCCCTTGATTGGCCAAATCAAGGATGCACAGTTTGCATTTTTTGCATTCTCATAAAAGAGAGTAATAATGACTATCCTAGTTGCTGATATCCCAACTACTTATGGTATTCTCTTAGGAAGAGGTTTTTGTAAATATTTTGAAGGAGAAATCAATATGGACTAGACCAAAGCTAAAATTCTAGAGAATGGAGTTCCTCTTTTCCTTCACCTTGAAGCACAAGTGAAGTACCTGGTCACTAAATTAGATGACCCCAAAGCTCAAATTCTCTTTGAAGATGCAGGCTTGGGAAATTATTTCATGACATCGGAGGTACCTTCTATAGAAATCAAGGAAGAAGATATTGATGCTATTTGGACCCTCGAATTCAATGGGAGTTGTTCAACTACTGGATCAGGCACTGGTGTGGTTCTTATATCTCAAGATTTTGAGATCTTTCCCTTCGCCTTCAAGCTAAAGTTTCTGAATACGAATCTCTGTTATTGGGATTAGAAATGGCAAGGAAAAGGGGAATCCAAAATATTAAAGTGCAGGCAGATGTTTATTTGATTGTAAATCAAGTAAGGGGGATCTATCAGGTAAAAAATGATCGCCTAAGGCATTACAAGAACAAGGTGTGGGACAACATAAAATGCTTTGATGCTTTTTCCATTAAGGTAGTTTTGTGAGGTTACAATCATAAAGCTGATTCTCTAGCCATGTCTACATCTCTTCTCCTTCCTCACCCAAAGTTTAAATAGGACACGCATACCATTGAAATTTTGTATTGTCCAAGTTTTCTAGATAATTTAGCACATTGACAAGTGTTTAATGATGATCAACATGTATTGTCTTTCCTTGAGAAAATTTATAATTTTAGTGAGCTTTATTTTGAAGGATCATAATCATATTACTGTGAGTCTATCTCAAATTCATATCAAGAGATTGATGGTGAATTCATCCAAATCAAAGGAAATAAGATTTTGAAGGGATTAGTTTCTGTGGAAAGTCTATTTGACAAGCATGACCATTTTATTTAGGGAAAAAGGCAAGTTGAAGGTGCTTCCTCGTCAGAGGTGGATCAAGTTAATTTTAGCTCTTCTAACCAACCATGGATGCTAAACATCAGAAAATACTATTCTTTGGAGGAGAAAAGAAGATTCACTTCACTCCTGAAGAGATATATGGATGTCTTGGCATGGTCTTATGCGGATCTAAAGTATTTCAAGCCCAAGGATGTGCAACATAACATCCCTTTGAAGTTTGATGTCAAACCCTACAGGTAGAAGCAAAAGCATTATAACCCAAAGATCTCAAGGACTATCCTTGCAGAAATTCAAAAGATGTTAGACGCAAGGAGTATCTTCCCAATCCATCATTCTACCTGGGTTGTTAACATCGTCCCTGTCAGAATTAAGAATGGTGAGATTCATATTTTTTTTGACTCCAAAACCTTAATCAGTCTTCATTAAAGGACAATTACCCATTGTATATCATGGATCAAGTATTGCATACTGTCACTAGATCATAAATGTTATCCATGCTTGATGGATTTTTGGTGTATAATCAGATCAAGGTAGCCACTTAGGATCAACATAAAACAAAATTCACCACCCCATGGGGGACCTTTGATTATAGGAGGATGCCTTTTAGTTTGATTAACGCCAGACACATGTTTCAAAGAGATATGGACTTAGATTTTAGAGATTTGATGGGTAAAGTCATGGTTGTATATTTGGATGACTTGATGGTCTTCTCTAAGAAGTGAAGTGATCATTATGATCACCTCGAGTAGGTACTCTTAAGATGTAGATGTCATGGGATTTCATTAAATCCTAAAAATTCCATATTCAGAGTAACAGAGGGTAAGTTGTTGGGTCATACTATAACTAAAGAAGGAACAAAGATAGACCCAGAATGAGTGAAGGCCATCTAAAGCCTTATCCTACCTACAAGTAAACTGGGGTGCATTCCTTTTTTGGAAAGGTCAATTTCCTAAGAATTTTTGTACTTGAATTTTCTGATAAAACCAAGGATATCCTTGGGATGATGAAAGGTAAAAATCCATTTTGATGGATCACTAAAGATAAGCTTGCTTTTAAAGAAGTAAAAAAAGCAATTTCTCATGCTCCTATTCTGGTATGCCCAAACTTCAAGAAGGATTTCATCATGTACAACTACGCTTCTGCACATACAGTATCAACCATCATGTTGCAGGAGAATAAAGAAGGAATCGAAGCTCCCATTGCTTTCATGAGCTACCCACTAAAGGAACGTGAATTAAATATGTCACAAATTGAAAAGCATGCTTATGCAGTGGTGAGAGTAGTGAAACATTTCAGGTATTATGTGTTGAGTTCTCACACTCTCTTCTTGTTCCTGATACTACAGTTAAGTCCATTTTGACTCAACAAGAGTTGGGTAGTCAATGGGGTAACTAGATAGCTAAATTCCAAGAGTATGACTTGGACATCATACCTAATAAGTTGGTACAAGGAAGAGGCATGTGCCAATTGATGACAGAAAACAATTCTGAGATAGAATGTGAAGAAACTGGAGGTACTTCTTTAGAATTTACCATGGTGCTTTTTGTAAGCACAACTGATGAATGGTATGCAAATATTGCTTTATTTTTAACTTATGGTGAATGTCCCCCACATTTAAGCTAAAAAGAAAAGAGGACAGTTAAATTAAGGTCCACAAGATACATTCTATGGGATAATGGTATATACAAGAAGGGTATTGATGGTGTATTCCTATGTTGTGTTGATAAGTCTTAGAAGATAAGGTTGCTAGAATCCTTCCACAATATAGCATGTGGAGGACATTTCTCTTCCTCCATGATGGCTTACAAGATCTTATGAGCCAAGTGGTATTGGCCTATTCTCTTTTGATATTTATCTGAATGGGTGGCTAAGTGTGAAGCTTGTCAACATTTCATTGGTTGTCCTAAGCTAAAAACTCTTCCTTTGAAGCCTGTGATAATTGAGGAACATTTTCACCAATGGGGAATTTACTTCATTGGAGTACTAAATCCTACCTCTAGTTCCGGTCATAATTATGTGCTCACCGCCACAGACTATTTCACCAAGTGGGTGGAAGCTACACCAATTAAGCAGGCAACCTCCGAAGCTGTGTGTAACTTTCTCAAGGGGAATATAATTGTTAGATTTAGTGTGCCTCATAAGATCGTTGCTGATAATGCTTCCAATTTCTCATCACATGAATTGAAATAATTTTTCTATGGATTTGGGATCATGGTGGCTCATTCATCTAATGATTACCCCCAAGGCAATGGTCAAGCTGAATCAAGAAACAAAAACGTGGTGACCATAATCAGAAAGATGGTCAATGAGAATCAGAGGACATGGAAAAAAGCATTGTATGATGCATTATGGGCAGATCGAATTACTCCTAAATAAGCTATTTGAATGTCCCCATTCTAGGTGTTATATGGAATTCGATGTTGAGATACCTATCTCTGTAGAATTGTTAGCCTTACGGTTGGCTAAAGAGATTGAGGGTGAAACTTTTCAAAGTTCCATTGAGAAAAGGATAATGTACCTAGCTAGCTAGAAGAATAATAGTAGCAAAGTTATCAGATCACATTACAAATCTTCAGAGAAAATTCAAAAAGATATTTGAAAAAAAATCAAAGCAACATGATTTCTAGATTGGAGATCTAATACTTCTCTGGGATAAGAGAAGGGAACAGAAAGGGATGCACGGAAAGTTTGATTCTTTATGGAAAGGTCCTATCAAATTTCATCAGCTGAATGGTGAAAATAGCTTTTGTCTGTCATACCTTGATGGAGAGTATCTCCCTCTACCTTTCAATGGCCAATATCTGAAGTTGTTCCATCAGTAATGTAAGATGCTCTCTTGCACTCTATTATACTTTATTTTTTGTTGTGTGTTTGGTTTATTTCTTTGTTTATTTGTTTGTTTGTTTTTGTTTTTTCTTATTTTGACTCCATAGCCCAATGGATAAATATTTTTGATACATGAGTTCTCTTCCTTTGATGTCTCAAAGAAAGTCCCCAACTAGAGCTAATGCTGTTATCTCGTTTTAGTGATTCCAACTAAAAATGAGATAACCATATGAAAATTTTGGAACAAATCCCTTAAAAATTTCCTTTTGAAAGAGATTTTCAGGTTTTCGGCTTTTCATTGCATGAAAACATGTTTCTTTCATGTTACATGTCTCCATGTTTCCTAAAACCCGAAACCCGATTATATAAGTCCATTATGTCGGGTTTTCAGAATTTCCAAGTATCAGAACATGCTTTTCCCAAAGCATGTCTTATGTCGCTTGTTTTCCCAAATCCTGAAACCTGATTGCCTAAGCATTGTTTTAAGATTTGTAGAAATTCCAAACATCGAAACATGCTTTTCCAAATGCATGTTTTATGTCTCATGTTTCCCAAAACTTGAAACCTGAATTGAGCCTTTATCCTTTGTATCATGTTTTCAGATGCTCGAAGCATGATGACATGTCATTAATGTCTATTTGTCTAGTAGTTGGCACACATGTCAACTGAGGTATAATTAATGTTAGGTTATTATAAATATCTGGTTTTCCATGACATTTGTTACCTTATTGTCTTTTATTAAGCTGTGTTGGATTTTTGTTTATGCTTCTTCTACCTCCAAACCCGATCAAGCTTCTTGATTGATTTTGCCAGGCCATTTTTTATTGTTTTTCAAGCCAGTTGAAGGTATTCTTCTCTTATTTCTATTTAGAAGATTTTTGGGTTATTTATGAAGTGTTTTCTTGGGGTTTCCATTTCATTTCCTCCCCCATTTCTGGTTTATGAGTTTTGGGTTATCTTCCTTGTTTCTTGTCTTTTTCCCATGTGGGTTCCTATGTTTGAAATTCACCCCTAGGTTATTTACTTATTTTTCATAGGTTGTAACTTGTAGATTTCAAAATGATTTTTTAGAATTCCTAAGTGATCATGAGGTAGGAAATTTTTCATATTCTGACATGTCAGAAACCCGATATACTCGTTTCAGGTTTTGTAGGATGTTTAACATTTGATACTTTATCTGCCTTGCTTCAGATTTTTACAAGTGCTCAACATCCATCAAGATCCAAAGTTTGTCAAGAATTTCAACCTGCTCAAAATCCTCTAGGTTCTACCCTGTGTGTTGAGTTTTCCAACTTGTTCTGACACTTTATCACTTCTGTAATGTGTCAGGTTTTCAGTTGATGCTCAACATGTCCTAATTTTTGACATACACTCCATTGTGTCATGTTTCCTAAAGGTGTTTTGCAAGTCTCAAAATCTGACATAGTGTGGTGGGTCTGTGCATTTTTCCAACAAACTTTCAAACCCAATTACTTTTTTAGAAATGATCAAGGCATTTATTCTTCAAGAATCCTCATGTTGGACCCCAGCCAATATAAGGATAAGTCAGATAGAGCAAGAAAGATGAAGTATAAATATCAAAAGATGGAGTCTTCTCCTTACATAAGCTGAAATTATTACATTCAGGACACAGAGCTCGGTAATATAGATATGGAGGACTTTTGGAAGAGAATTGAGGATTCTTCTTAGAACTCCTGGATGAAGTTGATAGTAGGAAGTGGTCTCCCTCTTGCAGCATGATTTTTAATATCAGCTCAATGCCCTGAATTCATCCTGGCCTACACTTCCAACTTTGACTCATCCTATCATTCAATAAGAAATCAAGCCAGGAGAGTCTATAGTGAATTTGGATGGAGGTTACTTTGATCAACTCCTAAAGTTACCTGACTTTGTGGAGTATGTTGATTTATACCTTAAATTAGCACAAAGGGCCTGGGACAAAGATCAAGAATACTGCATCAAGCATGTAAACAAGAAGTTCTTGATCAAGGCTAAGCCAGTCGTTTCTAGGTTTCCCAAGTCGGTCCCTAGAAGTGATTTTATTATCGAAATCAATGATATCATCAACTCTGCTGATTCGATTATTTGGACTCCCAGAGTCAAAAGATTTCTAAGGGTGGATGTACAAGTTCATGGTCATAATAAAGAAGAATGACAAAGGGATTGATTAGGGTAGCCTAATAAGTGATGAGATAGACTCCTAAATCAAAACAGTCTTGTCTACTGATAAGTTCTATATGATGTCATATGTCACCTATGTAGCAGCAGGGATGAGAAACTACCCAGGGCTAGATGTGAAGGGAAACTGAGCAAGAAATGGAATACATATATCGGTACTACCCTCAACCGACAATAAAATGGTCTGATAAACCAATATAGAAGAGTGAATAAAGCCTTCTTCTATAAAAAACGTTTGTAGGTTGGATCCTAATATGAGGAAAAGAAGGGTTTCTGACGAAGCATGGGCCAAAGTGTCAAAATGGGGTTACATTTTCTTTCAATTCAAGATGTTTACTTATCTTTGGGTGGTAAGGTTCCATGGTAAGCCTCTTTCTGTTTTCCCAGGATCCCAGGTGACAATACTGATCCTTATGGAGTTAGTCAAACAATTGTTGGATTTTTACAAATTCTAAAAAAGCAGGCACAAAGCCACTGTCTCCTTCCCTATTTATATTGGAAGGTATACATGATCTATAGTGGTTAAGGCCAAGAATGTGGTGCATGATCTTCAAGAAAAATTTAAGAAACATATGAAGATCAGGGAGGGATACGACATCCGAGGAGTCCTCAAGTCATATGGAACCTTATATCTGCATGTGCCAAATGTGGAAGACATCTGCGTTGATCTTTGGGATGAATTTTCCATCTGAGATAAAAGATAGCAACAAACTTGACGATTGAATAAATTCAGATGTAAGATCTAGCTGATATCCCTAAAGGCACTGTGGACAATGAAATTGTCCTGGACACTAGGTATGAATAGTCAGATGGAGACCAAGATGGGCTCCCAACCATTAAATGGTCTATTGCTGAAAAATCTTCTATCACTGAAAGAACTACTCAGACTCTTGTCCATACCAAGGTATGGCTCATTTCTTTGGGAATGAGTTATAAGGAAAATATATTTTCAAAGATAACTACTTTATAAGTGGGACCCTCCAAGGGAGAGAGGGAAGAGGATAAAATCCCTACCAAGAGGCAGCTAAAATTTAAGTTTGTCAGAAGGGAGGAAAGAAAGGAGCCACAACATCTTCCACTCCTTCATAAATAGTTGAGGTACTGTATTCACCTCCTCCACTAGAACAAGGAAAAATTTCTTTACAAGATGAGGTTGTTCAACCTCTCGTTTCTTCTTTTGATGATTTCTCATCAGAAGTAAGTCGCTCTCTTGCTTCTTGAGCTTTGAATTTAGAATCTTTACCTCCTCTCTCCCAATCTTCCTCACCTCATATTTCTACGCCACTTTTATCAGCCATGGCCAGCATCTTCTCTGATCTCTGACCTCTCTCTTCTAGACCTAATAAGACTATAGATATGCCTCCTCTTTCCATACCTTCATTCCTTAAATCTATCCCTAGAGTCACCACACTTGCAGTTATCACTACTCCACAAGTAAACCTTCCTCCAATTGCATATGTGACCATAAAACCTCTAATATGAGAAACTTCTTCCACTTTACCTCAATGGTTAATTGATCAAACCCCAAGGAAGAAGAAGGTGGTAGTTCCTCTACCAGCCTTCGACTTCAGTTCCCTCAAGGCCTCTCCTACCAAATCTGCAAAGAAACCCAAAATGGTGTCAAGGGTTTTAGTGGATTCCTTAGGGCATAAGTTTACAGAGATTTCCACTCCCATAACCAACAAAAAATAAGGAGGATATAGGAGCTACTAATTATCAGATCATAAGGGTTGATCTGGGAAAGGTAACAACAAAAGGAGCACAATAGAAAGCACATGATGCCGTGAATGTGTTATGCTAGAAGCAGAGGGAAATGAAGGTGAGCAGAGATGAGCTAAAGGAGAAATTTAAATAGTTGATGGAGGTATTGTT
Source organism: Taxus chinensis (assembly GCA_019776745.2). NCBI lineage: Eukaryota > Viridiplantae > Streptophyta > Pinopsida > Cupressales > Taxaceae > Taxus > Taxus chinensis. The sequence goes on from CM034152.1 coordinate 549,527,604, forward strand.
CAAGCTCTCAAAGCCTTCTCAGTTAACACCATCATCTTTTACCCCTACTCTTATCAGGTTTGATTTCTCATCGATACCTATGATTGAAAAGATCAACGAGAAGGGGAGAATGATTGATGAATGGATTCAGAGGATACTCCTACAAGTAATAGAGGCCATTGATGACACAGTGGAGGTTTATAAATCCTTGGAGGAAATAAGGAAATATGGTGAAAAAATGGATGATGAATTTTCACAGGAAATCAGGAACCTTGAGTTAAATTTTGAGGCTCTTAATATGCTAAAACAGGTTCCATCCCATATCTTGATGGAAGAAGCGATCATTCCACATGGGGATAAGCATTTCTAGCTAACCTAAGCCATCAAATTCAAGATAAAGATTCTGAGTGAAGCTTACAGTAAGTTGAGGGAATCTAGAGATCAGTCAGTTGATGCCACCAATTACATAGAAGAGGATTTGTCCAGGTTCTTCACCAAGGTGTTGGATGAAAGTTCGAATATTCTAACTACTGATGATCTCTATAAACAAATCCAACAATCAATCCAACATGAACTAGCTTCCATATTCAATCTGACAACCATTGATAAGTTCATAAGGATTGATAATGTTTTGGAATCACTAAGGAAAGTCAATAATATATTTAAGAAACTTCCTGGAAATGCAAGTGACACTCAGGAAACTTGCAAGGCTCTAAGTGACTATTCTAGTGCACTAGATGAATTTGAGATGTAAGGGCATAATCCAAAATTTCCAAGAATTTTGAGACAAGAAGGCTTCACTGGAGGAAGACAAGGACGATGAACAAAAATAAGCATAATGCTTCTTGTCATTTCCATCCAGAGATTGACATGTCTTTTTCATTTTCGTTTTGTCACATGGGAAGAAAATTTTTACTCATTCTCCTGTGTGAGAGTCAAGAAAAGTAGGATTCTCATTAAACGAGTATTTTCTAGGATTTATCCTATTTTAATCTCTGCTCTTTCTATTATAAATAAGGGATGTTTGTGCATTCCAAAAGGGGGAGAGATTTTTAGAATATTAAGAGCTATTGTGAAGAAGAAGTAAAACTTTGTATTTTATTTTTAATCATTGAGGAATAGAAATAGGTGTTATTTTGCAAACTTTGTGTAATGCGATTCATCTATCTTGAGAGATTGTTCTTAAGTCTATGATCTTAAGCCATTCTTTGTTTACTATTCTTGATTATTTTAATCATTTCAAATATTACACTCATTTTCCTAAAACTTGTATAAGTATTTCTTGATCCGAGTTTTATTGAAAGAAAATACATTCCTCTTATTCCCTTCCCATGCTCTTTTTAATCTATAATAAGTTTCCTTTCTAATCCATTCTATTTCTAAAACTGTAATATATCCATCTCGTGTTGATCTGGAATTAAATATTGTATCCCAACCCCAATGGTCAGAATAGTGTGAATATTTTACATATTATTTTTGTTGTGTTTTAGATCAATAATAAACAAGTTTGCCTCACCTGTCTTTAAGGAGGGATTTTAATCCCGTATATTGTGGTTGAACCTCATATTTTGGCCTGATAAAATATTCAACCAACAATTTTTTGGTGACTCTACTGGGGGAATACAGATTGATAAGACTAAGCTTATCCTATTGATGTATGGTGACTCTGTATTTTCCTTGTTTTCAGAAGATCCATTTTTTGGTTCAACCTGGCCAAGAAAGATCTTCACTTGATCAAGTCGAGCCAAGGGTGAAACTGATCCGTTCTTTGATCTACTGCAACAACACAATTTCAGACTTTCCCCCAACAGTGTTGTATCTAGCCGAGGATAGAATTTTCTTCACCTATCTGAAGAACTTAGGTTCTCTCAAGAGTAAGATGCTTCTGTAACCTACCGTACATTATTTTTGTTTGATACTCATATTCCTATGTGCACACTTCATTCAGAAGGATGGCAACACAACTTGTTCCTTGGGTTACAACTATTGGTCCTCTTTCCATAACTCTGCCATTGCATGATCTACCACATGGATCTCATAAGAATATTCCTAAGTTCGATGGTTATGGGAAGCAGCACCTTGATGAACACATCTCCTCATTATTTTCACATGCAGAATCCTTGGGTGGCTCATGAAGATGTCTCTATTTGACTTTTCATTGAAACATTGCATGGTGTGGTAACAAAATGGTTCTACCATCTTTGAAATGCATGCATTACCAACTAGGCTACCATGAGATCTTTATTTGAAGCAAGTTTTAAATCAGCTGAAGATTTTCATGACTTGTTAGCATAGATTACACATATGAAAAAGGAGGCTCATGAGCACATGCGGGACTTCGTGGCTAAATTAAACAAGATGATTCAGAAGATTCTAGTGCTAGCCATTCTCACTCTTGAAAATCAAAAGTGTTTCTTCATCAACGCTCAGCCCCCTGATGTGAGCTTCTTATTAAGAAGATCTGTTATCCCTAATTCGGCTACTGATCAAGCTACAACCAGTGAAATATAAGATGATCTCATTCTGGTTGGAAAGATTAGAAGAGATTCATATAAGCCTAAAACTTAGAGTTCTTCTCAAAGTACTACTTAACCTATGATTTAGAAGATGGCCAATGAATTTATTGTTTTGAAGAAATAAATGTGTCAATAGGAGACCAACATTCCTTATTGGGATATTCCTAGATGAAATTTCAACAATACCAATGGTGCTCCTGCAAGAGATAAGAATTGGTTGACTACTGCTCCTTTAAACGCAATAGTGGAAATAGTTGAGGAAGATGAAGAACCAGAAGATCAAGATGCTCATGAAGCTTTTGAAGCTTTAGGATATGCTGATGAGTCTTTTGATGATTCAGCTGGTGACTCCAACATTAGGTACTTGGAATATGAGGAAGACCATTGCAAACATGATGGTGAGTCATTTTCAGTCTTCACTTTATCTCAATCCCTAAAATACCCAGAAATCCGGTTGAAGGCTCTAAGGAGAAGGCTAAAGAAGCTCCCATGGTTATGGATAAAACAGGCTCTCCTATCCTAGCACAAATTGAAAAGGAGAACTAAAAAGGTAACTTATTCCTACTCTCTTTCTCGTACCCCTAAGACCAGTGCCTCATCTCAGACCAGTGTAACTATAACTGAGCCCACCATCATTCCTTCATATACTGCTTTCAACATTATTGATTATGTAAAGAAAACTAAGATATTTTAGAACCTAAGAAGGATCTTTCATTATAAAAAATGATGGTTTGGGGAACCCCAAAACTTGTCACGATGTCTTCAAGTAAATCAAAGATAGATGATTCGGTAGCTTCCTTAGGTGATACATCCTCCATCCACTTGGTGAAATAATCAATTGTTGCCAAGAACAACTTATTACCCACACTTGACAAAGGATTGATGATTCTAATAAAATAAAATACCCATTAAGAAAAGGGTTCATCCGCCTGAATGGGATTAAATGGGATAGACGCCATTTTAATTTTACTATTGGAGAGAGCACATTCCTTACATTTTATGATCCATTAATGATCATCCATGAACAATGTGGGAAATAAGTATCCCACCTTTACAATTTTTATAATTGTGGACTTAGATGAAAAGTTTCCGTTGGAGACGCCATTTTGGAACTTCGCTAAGACTTTGTTCTTTTTTTCATCCTCAATACACCTTATCAAAACCCCATCAATTCTCTTTCTAAAAATAACCCCACTAATCGATGCGTAAGGAATATATTATAATATTAGATTCTACCTCTTAGCTTTGTTCAAACAAGGAGGATATATGTTAGTGAATAGAAATATAATCATGTTATCAATCTAGGTGTTGCTAAGTTAACTTCCTCTATTTTTTGGATCCTCTTCATTATATGTATTTTTTGTCTCCCATGGGTTTTCCTTTTCCTATTCCATAAAGAATGAGGTTTTCTGATTATCTTGAGCATCCAAAAAAATACTATTACAAATTTCTCTACCTCTTATAAGTTGTTTGGCCTTGATGGCCACATCATATTCCACAATCTTGTTCACCATCTAACTCTCCTTTCACTAATTTCCACTCCCATAATAAAGTCTCTCACACTAGGGTGTGAGTCTAAACCTATTATGAGGCTAGTAGAAAGCATGCTCTTAAATTTATTGAGAGATATCATAATGGAGAAGAAATTATTCTATACATGAATGTATTTTAGCTCATAATCATTTAGTGTTTGAATGAAGAAGGAGATTGGTTTCTCATAACCCTTATCATTTTTTTGTGTCAACAACACGAAAAATTTGTCCTTAGCCTCATATGCATAAAGGATTAAATCCTTTGAATATTTAGGGTTAATAAGAATGGGATCGTAAGAGATTTCCTATTTGATGCTGGTAAATATTTATTTTCCTTCCATGGTCCATTTTAAATTTGTATCCTTCTTGAGTATCAAGGTAATGAACTTGACAAGTCTTATAAAGTTAGAAATGAATTCCCTAAAAAAATATTATCTAGGAAATTTTACAGATCCTTTTTGTGAGTTCGAAAGGAGAGAGAAATCATATTAGAGATTATTTTTGGGTCAATGGAAATATTGTTCATTAAAACAATGTGATCCAAAATCCTACACTGTGGAACTAAAAAAATGAATTTCTTGGGATTAAGAGACACCCCAATTTCTCTACACCTCTCAAACACTTTCTCGAGATGATTTATTTACTTTATTTTGATAAAACAACAAGATACCATCGAAGTAGATGAGGATAAATTGATTTATATATCCCTTAAATTCAATATCCATGGCTCTTTAAAATGTGGCACTTGAATTTGAAAAATTGAATGCAATATTCTCATATGCATATGTTCCCCACTTGGTTATAAATGTAGTTTTATGTTATCCCTCTTCCCTAATTCTGATCTAATTAAAGCCTAAGTATCCTTCAGCCATAGAAATCCTTTCAAATCCCCCTACTATCCGCAAAATATTTTCCATAGATGGTGAAGGATAATGATCCTTTAAGGAGGCCATGTTTAAGTGCCTAAAATTCACACAAAGCCTAGTTTATCCATTTTCTTCCTAACATGAACTGAGTTAGCCACCCAAGAGGAGTACCTGGAATAGTAATTTATCCTCTATGAGTTGGTTAAATATTTTCTCATGAGGTTATTTATTTTGGGATTGACTTAACTTTGTTTCTGTTTGGTTTGTTTTGCACTAGGATAAAAATATATGGTGTGTTGAGTAATTTTGGGGTCAAAAGCGTTAATATATTCATAACTCCATGAGAAGATATCATTAAATCTCAAAAATAAGGAGACAAAATATTTATTTCTAGATTAATCACATATCTTTCCAAGTAATAAATACTTTTGTACAATAGTGACTGATTGGTAGTCCTCTTTTTTCGTTGTTATATTCCCTCTTTCCCCTTTGTATTTGTTATCAAGACTAAATATATCTTTAAGAGTGACTAACCCTTTAGGTAATTTTTTCATCCTTAGCTGAATAATATGATCAACATAACCATCATGCAAATCAAATTTCAATTTTGAGGAGAACTCAAATTCATTCTTGATGTATTGAATATTTTTTTCATCATTATTGAAGATCTGCTAGTTAAACTCATTATCCAAGATTGATGGTATTAAAACCATCGTAACATGATGCTCATTTATTTGAATGAGGTCTTTAGCTAGGGAAAAATATGATGCAATTGCCTCCATCTAATATTCTTCTCTGTTTATCTTATTTGGCACTAATTGTAAGTTAAAAACATAAAAATTATCCAAGAGGTCTCAAACTCTATGTCTATAATATTTTAAAATCTTATTCTTGGATCCACACATTGCTCTAACTTGGTGAATAACCAATTCCATATCCCCAAACACATATAATGAATTAATCTTCCTTTTCTCTACTAAATTAATCCATAGATCAATTCATTATATTCTTCCAGATTGTTTGAATAAGAAAAATGTAGCCTATAAGGAATAGGAATTATTTAAATTGCTTGTTAGAGAAACCAAAACTTCACCCACCCTAGCTCCATTTCTTCTTTTTGAACCATTAAAAAACATCTTCCATAGACCAAAAACATTGTTATATTTTTCTTCTTTGTGTGGCATGGGTGTTTTAAACTCTTGTTCATGAATAAATAGGTTCCTAGATTAGTATCCACAGTTGTATCATAGGAGAAAATTCATAACATTCCTTGGCCCATTCATCCAACAAGAGATTAGGGACTGAAATAGGATTAAGATGATGAAATGATACAAATTGAGGTTCTTTATCTTTATGTATCATGTAATTATATTAAAGAGGATTACCACCATAAGACTCAGCATGATAAGAAGAGATTGGTTCATCTATAATGATGAATCATGTACCATATTTAGTTCTTAGGAGCATGTGATACCAATCAAAAGAGAAATATACACCAACTTGGTTGTAAAATATCTTGATAGATAAATGGAAAATAAATGTGGAAATTCAATTAGTTAGATATATTGAGTTATGGTCAAACTTGGAAAAACATGGATGGTTAACTCAAGATATTTTATAATTCTTAATATGCTAAGAATTGAGCCATCAAATTATAGGACACATTTAGAAAATTGATTACATTCAATATCTAAAATATTAGTAATTTTCTTGGGAATTACATAGGTGTTAGCACCTAATTCTAGCATGTAGTTATGCACTAGGTACTTGCTGACAATTATAGACATGTAAAAGGGTGGGGGTTCTTAACATATCTTACCTATTTCTCATTTGGTTAGCATGTGTGGACTGTGGAATTTGTTTTCTTCACAACTAGTTTAGAACGGGGAAGTTTCTTTAAATCCTCTTGAAAAATATCCCTCTAAGACGGGATAGATAAGGCATCCCACATTGTCACATTCATATATTTCTTCTTCATCTTCTCAACAATGTTGAAGGGAGAACACATAGAATTTTTCATTAGAGGTGTAACATTCTCATTTCTTGTTTTCTCCATTTGTGGAAGTTATTTTATTGGCCAGAGTTACTTCGTTCAACAGACCTATAGTACTTTGTGGGTTTTCTATATTCCACATATTATTGGGTGAATCCATATTTCCATTTAAGTCCATAAATTGTTTGTCTTTCAAATGAGGACTTTTTAATCAAGGGGATAGAGTAAAAATTTCAATCTACCTCTTTTTTAACCTTGTTTGATTTTATGTATAGAGTTGAGGATTTCTTAGGTTGTCTGTCAATTGGTTAACCACTAAAAATAATCAAACCCAAAAACCATGAAGTTATGTTTGGGGGAGACTTATTATATTACTTCAATGCTAGTACTTTCTATTTACATAAAATATTCTTGTTGATTCAAATAATTTGTCACCATTTAGGTCTATACTTAAACACAATTTGCACAAGTATTCTAATTATGTGGCTGACTATATGGGAAACACCATTTAGCCTCCTATATTAAATTATTTTTCACTATAAAAATAAATTTTATTGTGTTGGCAGTAGAAAACGGTTGTCTAGGAATAATCAATTGAAGAGGTAGATGTGGGTTTTGGCCTTGGAATTTATCAATTTTCTAATTTTTTCCATATCTTGTATTTAGATATTGGGATTTCTATTGATAACCCTAATTAATTTTTTTCCTTTAGATTTTCCTTGATTAAAAATGAGGTAATTTTTAGATGATAGATCTTGTTACCTCTTCGTAGAGACAATTTCATCAGACAAGTTTCTAAATAGGGCTTTAAAGTCATCATCATCATGCTAGTTTTTGGGAATAATAGGAAGTGGAGGAAAAAGATGAAGAATTTGAATTAGGAATTGGAGGAAAATAAGGGTGGGTAATTCAATGGATTCCAAGAAAAATATGCATTAGAAATATAGGGGCTATCTTTCCAACTTGAATTAAACAATTCTCATACCTGATGGATATTAGATATGTATAGGGTAATTTTATAACACCCATATAATGTACCATTATAGAAATGTCACAATTCAAATCTATTAAAAATTAAAGGAAATAACCTTGTGGATTTGATCTCAAAATAAGTGGAATCATATCCCATGTTTTCTAAAACATGAATTTAAAATCCACCACGATTTCATTGGGTTCCCCTCTTGATGGTTGTTAGTTATTTTAATAGATATATATTGTCTACTTTCTCATCAAAATGTTGGGAAAGGGTTGTTCCAAGATCATCCTATGTGCAAATGAAATCAAACCTTAAAATCTTATACACTTGAAGTGTTTTTCCTTTTAGTGAAGAAGTAAGAAGCCTAACAGTAATGTTATCCTCATTAAGAAGATGAACTAAAAATACATTTGAAACATCATGGATATGATCTATAGGGTTTGTAAGGTTTTCACCAGTGAAGAAAGGAATACATTTAAAAGAAGAAACTTGTATTGCATGTTGGGCATTTAGAGCCAATGGAATACACCATTAAAACTTACAAAGGGGAGATTTATTTTATGAACCATGAAAGGAATAGGCCTTAAATTTCTAGGAGAGAAAATAAGGGCCTACTAGGAGGAGTGGAAAGACCTATGTTTGAAGGTAAAAGAACACTTTGAACTAATCTTTGTACTCTTCCTCTTATTCTTCTTCTTCACGAGTGTTATAAATACTCAAAAGGTTAATTTGTAGACACACTTTTTCTTGTGTGTATTCTTCTCATGAAAGAATAGGACTAGACTAGATAAAAAATATAATTAAACTTGGGAATCACCAAATGTGTATAAAGGTGCCTCAAAAGGCTAGAATCCACTAAGACACACACCAATATTAGTGGAAATAGTGTAAATATCATCACTATACTCCAATTGGGTTTGCCAAAACTATTTTCATTGAAATTTACATCCTCATTGACTCAGGAGTTTAGAATTTTAATAAAACAATGAGAGACCTTTATGGTATGAGTTTAATCAAACCTATCCTTAGATGAAAGGACTAGATCCTCTCACCCAAGTTTGATGCAACTAAAATAACCACATTATACTATAAAAATATCTAATTTTTAAACAAAGAATTGAAGGAGACATGGTCAGAGAGGGAAAACTAAAAAAAGAGGAGGTGATGCACCAAATTAGAAAATGGATAAATTATAGCTCTAAGAGACACAAATGTGAACACACAAGTTAATATTTAAAAGATGCACATAAATTTGAAGGATAATAACTGGGAAATAATGAAGGCATGAAAGAGGGAAAAAATGTTCACATTAAATGAAGATCATTCATAGGAACGAATCCATAGTTACATTAATATCAAATCTCAACCATTTACAGGTATAGAGATGAGGCAATAAATCTTTTCATGTGAGTTTAAGTGGTCATGAGAAAGATTTTTCAAGCTTAAAAGAAGAGATCTCGACTAGTAGAAATAAAACCCCTATTATGTTCCTAAGTAATTAAATTTATAGAATTTGAGATAAGGGGAATATATGACTCACATCTAGTGATTAATGAAATCAGCCACCCACCAACACTAAGGACTAATCACCATAGATTTTGCAAGTTAGGTGTGTGTGCTAATGAGACCAAACTAAGCCTTTTCTAATGTAAAAAATAACATTATTCCTTCTCTTACAAAGTGGATTTAGATATAGTTTTAAGATCTAGATATCTTATTTAAGATAGAATGTAGAATATATTTTATCTATTATTGATAATTCCATTACAATCTAAAGGTTTTCATTTCATAATTTTTATTATAAGTGTATTATTATATATGAGTGGGACATTTGAAGATATTTTAAAGGTAAATCACTTTAAAGAACATTAGAATATTTAATAGATTGTATTAAAGCTATTACAGGACTTAGCTAGCCTAGGAATCAGCTAGCACAATACTCAACTAGCATATGACTCACTCAACCATTGCAGGATTCACACGGTTTACTATAAAACTCACACAGTTGGCACATGACTCTCTCTAAATGAATTTTTAGACCTCTAAATAAGAAATTGAGATATTTTTTGTTCCTCTTATTACTAGGAGTAAAATTATATCTCTTATTTTACACAACAATAATGATTATGAAGATAGCCACATTTGAAGTTTTCAACCGAAGAAGGTTGTGAAGCACATGACTCACACAGTTAGCACAAAAATCTATCTAGCTAAAGTTACATACATCCAAATGAGAAACTAAATGATCTTTTTATTCCTATTATTGCTAGGAGGAAAATTTTCTCCCTTTTTACACAACAATGATGGTTAAAGAGATATCCACATTTGAGTTTTTTAACATAAGAAGATTATATATGGAAAAATCACATGATTCTCTCTAATGGAAGTTATAAACCTTCAAATCAGAAACTAAGAAACTTTTTTGTTCCTCTTATTTCTAGGATGAAAAAATATCACTATTTATCCACAATAATAATGGTAATGAATATATCCACATTTGAAGTTTCCAATATAAGAAGGTTATTAAGCACAAGACTCACACAGTTATCACAAGACTCTCTCTAACTAAAGCTACAGACATCCAAATGAGAAAATACAATAGGTACATATGTTCCTATTATATTTAGGAGGAAAAAACTCTCTTCATTTTTACACATCAATAATGGTTACAAAGATATCCATAGTTGAATTTTTCAGCACAAGAAAGTTATATATGGAAAAAAAAAACAAAAATATTATCTCTAACTGAAGTTACAGACCATCAAATGATAAAGTAAAAAAATAATTATTCCTCTTAATGCTAGGAGGAAACACCTCTATCTAGTTTTACACAACAATAATAATCGAGTAGATATCTTCGTTTGAAGTTTCAATAGAATAAAGTTGAAGATAATTAAATGAGATTAAAAACATAGGTTCAGTAGAATTTTGATATCTCCTTCATTTCTTAATTAAAATAATAATTTAAAAAAATGTAAAAAAATTACAATAAGGAGCACCAAACCCAGAAAGCATTTGAATATATTACTCAAATTGAATGCACAGTTGTGATAAAAAAATTAGAGATGAGAATATGGTGGGACATATATCATGTTGAAATATTCAATCATGCAAGAGTGGACTTGGAAAGTGGACTAAATAGATAAATACAAGTGGAAGAAGTAGTTCAATATAGAGTTGTAGTGTTTAAAATAAATATCTTCTATATTTTTCTCCTTGGAAAGTAGAGGAAGAAGTGAAATGGAAGTGGAAGAAGTAGTTCAATCTAGAGTTTTAGTGTTTGGATAAACCTCATCCACATTTTTTTCCTTAGCAAGTGGAAGTAGTTAAATTCAAGTGAAATAAGTAGTCCAATCTAGATTTATAGTGTTTGAATAAATTTCTTCCACATTTTTCTCCTTGGCAAGTGGAAGAAGTAGTTAAATATGGAGGTATAGTGTTTGAATAATTTTTTTCCACATTTATCTCATTGGAAAGTGAAAGATGTAGTCAAGTCTTGCCCAAGATTATAGGTAGGTAGTTCTATATTATTGGAGTATTGACCAAGAGATAATTTATAAGGATCTTTTTAAATAACTCAATGCAACGATTGTAAAAGATATATGATTTGTGTAACATCATTTATGATTTATAAAATCTATAATTTAAGTATTTTGGAAACAAGTTATGTTTAGTTTTGTTAACCAACTCTGACCCAAGGGGGAGGATGGTTTATTGTTTTTTAGAGTAGTGTTGGCTAGATATTTTGTCAAGCCAAAATATGAGGTTCAACCACAGTACATGGGATTAAATCCCTCCTCAAAGATAGGTGAGGATATCTATTTATTACTAATATAAAACACAATAGAAATAATATTTACAATATTCACACTATTCTAACCATTGGGGTTGGGAAAGAATCCCAAAATACATATCCACACTAGGTGAAGATGTTGCAGTTTTATAAACAGAATCAATTGGAAAGGAAATTATTATTATGGAAGAAACACAATGGAAAGGAAATGAGAGGAACGTATTTTCTTTCGAGAAAACACAGATCACGAAATAATCATACAAGTTTTAGATAACAAATGTAATGTTTGAAACAATTAAAATAATCGAGAGTTCTAAACAAAGAATAGATTAATATTTTGAACATAATAACAATATCTTAAGAGAGATTAATCTCACAACACAAAGTTTGTAAAATAGCATCAGTTTCTATTCCTCAAATGATTAAAAGAAAACACAAAGTTTTTATTCTTTACAATAGTTCTCAATATTCCAAAAACCTCAACCCTTTAAAATGCACAAGAATCCATTATTAAAAGGAGTTGAGAGAAAATAGGATAAATCTTATAAAATAATCCTTTTAATAAGAGTCATATTTTTCTTGACTCTCATGGAGGAGACCAAGTCAAAATTTTCTTTCTACATGACAAAACAAAAATGAAAAAGACATGTCGATTTCAGGATTGAAATGACATGAAACATTATTCCTATTCTATTTCATCATTTTTGTCTTCCTCCAACAAATCCTGCTTATCCCAAAATTCCTGGAACTTTCGGATTATGCCCTGCATCTCATCTTAATTAGGCATGGTGGAATGGTCCCTCAGGAATTCAAATGTTTCCTAAGTATCACTTGCGTTACCAAGAAGTTTCTTAAGACTCTTGTTGAGTTTCCTCAGTGTTTCAAAAGAATGTTTGATCTTCACAAACCTATCAATTATTTCCATGATAAATCCATCAGTTGGTTCATGGAAAATTGATTCTTGGATTTTCTTGTAAAGATCATCAACGGGTAGAATACTCGAGCTTTCATTCAACACTTTAGCATAGATCTTGATTAGCTCTTATTTTATGTCATTTGGGCCATCAACCAATTGATCTCTTGATTCCCTCAATTCACTGCAAGATTCGTTGAGAATATTTATTCTGAATCTAATGGCTTTTTTCAGTTGAAAATGCTTGTCCCCATGTGGTATGATGCCTTCTTTGATCAAGACGTAGGACGAAACTTGTTTTAGCGTATTGAGAGCTTCAAAAGTTAACTCTAGGTTCCTGAATTTTGCTAAAAATTCATCATCCATTTTATCACCATCCTTCTTTATATCCTCCAATTATTTGTAGACATCCACGGTGTCATCAATGACCTCTTTTCCTTGTAGGAGCAACCTTTGGATCCATTCATCGACCATTCTCCCCTTCTCATTAATCTTCTCAATCATGGGTACAGATGAGAGATTGAAATTGATAAGAGTAGAGGATGATGGTGTTGACTCAGGAGGCTTTGAGAGCTTGAGTAGTACTTCTGTCAACCACTCTACTTTCTCTTTTAGCTCATCTCTATTTTTCTTTTTTTCCTTCAGCTTCTGGCACAACACATTCATGGGATCTTGTGCATCCTGTTGTGCTCCCTCCATTGTCACTTTTCCTAGCTCAACCCTTGTGATATGATAATCAGTAACCATTACATCATCCTTGGTTTTTTCAACTGTGGGAGTGGAAATTTTCACAAACTTATGCCCTGAGACATCCACTGAAATCCTTGAAACTATTTTGGGTTTCTTGGCAGACTTGGTAGGAGTGACCTTGAGGGAACTAAAATCAAGGGCTGGTAAGGGAACTACCACCTTCCTCTTCCTTGGGGTCTGATCTATTAACCATTGAGGCATACTGGAAGAAGTTTCTCCCATCGTAGGTGTTACGGTCACATCTTCAACTGAAGGATGGTTTGCTTGTGGAGTTGTGATCATTGTGAGTGTAGTGTCCATGGAAATGGACTCAAGGAATGAAGGCACAAAAGGAGGAGGCATATCCATGGTTAACTTAGGTCTATTGGGGAGAGGTGAGAGGCCACAAAAGATGTTGGTCATGGCTGAGGAACTTGGTGAAGAAATTTGAGGCAAGGTCTAAATGGGAGGAGGAAATGAATCTAAAATTAAATCTTGAGGGGTAAGAATGAGACTTACCTCTGATGAGTTGTCAAATAAAAGAGGAATGAAAGGTTGACCAACCTATTCTCCTGAGGGAAGAATTCCTACTTCTGGTGGTCGAGGTGAATCAAGAACCTCAAACATTTTTGGGAGAGTGGCCACTAATGTAGTCACCTGCTCTTCCCCCTTTCTGACAAACTTAACTTTTATTGGTCTCTTGGAAGAGTCTTTGTCCTTTTCCTTTTTTTCCTTAGAGAGTCCCACTTCCAAAGTATCTAGCTTTGAAAAACTCACTTCTTTATAACTCATTCCCTAAGAAATGAGCCACGCCTTAGTACGGGAAAGAATTTGAGCGGCTCTTCTTGTGATAGAAGCTTTCTCAGTAATGGACCAATCAATGGCTGGGAATATATATTGCTCTTCATTCAACCCATCATACGAGGCATCAAGGACACTTTCATTATCCATGGTGCCTTCTGGGATGTTAGATAGATCTAACATCTGAATCTATTCAAGTTTTAACCTGCTATTGTCCTTTCTTTGGATGGAAAATTTATCCTGAAGATCAACCAAATTGTCTTCTATACTGGGCACATGTAGATATATGGTCCCATATGACTTAAGGAATCCTCATAAATCAAACCCATCTCCGTGCTTCATGTGCTTTTTCAACATTTCCTACAGCTCATGCACCACATTCTTGGCTTTAACCATTGTTGAGTATGTGTACCTTCCGATGAAAATAGGGAAGGAGACAGCAGCCTTGTGCTTACTCTATTGGAATTTGTGAAAATCCAACAATTGTCTAACCAACTCCATCAGGATCATCTTATCACTTGGGAACTTGGGCAATAAAGAAGGATCACCTGGGTACATGACCACCCGAAGGTATGTGAACTTCTTGAATTGTAAGAAGATACAACCCCATTTTGATACTTTGGCCCATGCTTCATCAGAGACTCTTCTTTTCCTTAGATTAGAATTCATCCTACATATATTTTCATAAAAGAAGGCATCGTTCACTCTTATAAATTTATCCTCGGAACCCTTCATTATTAGATGAGGGAAGTATTGATATATGTGTTACGTTGCCCTATTTCCATTTGCATCCAACCCTAGATAATTTCTCATGCCAGCTGCTACATAGGTAACATATGACGACATATAAAACTTGCTAGTAGACAAGACTGTCTTCATCTGGGAATCAATCTCATTACTTTTAATACTGCTCTAATCGATCCCTTATTCATTCTTCTTTATAATGACCATGAATTGATACATCCACCCTTGTAAGTCTCTTGACTCAAGGAGTGCAAATACTCAACTCAGTAGGCTGATAATATCATTGATTTCAAGGATGAAATCACTCATGGGGACAAACTTGGGAAACCTAGAGATGGATGGCTTGGCCTTGATTAAGAACTTTTTATTCACATGGTTGATGTAGTCTTCTTGATCTTTGTCCTAGGAATTTTTTGCTGACTTAATATCTACGCCAACATATTCCTCAAAGTTGGGCAGTCTTAAGAGGTCATAAAAGTAACCCCCATCCAACTTTAATATGATTTCTCCTGCTTGATTCCTCACAGAGCGGGAATCCGAGTCATAATTGGAAGCGCAGGCCCAGAATGAACTCGGGGGATTGAGCAGACATCAGGAATCCTACTATAAGAGGGAGGCCACTTCTTATTATTGAATTCATCAAGGGATTCTGAGAAGAATCTTTGGTTCTATTCCAAAATTCTTCCATGTCTATGTTACCAAGATCTGTGTCCCAGATATCGTAATTGCAATCTATGTAGGAAGGGGAATCCATCTTCCAGTACTTATACTTCATCTTTCCTAATCTATCTGACTTATCCTTATATTTTCTGGGATCTGACATGAAAAGTCAAGAAGGAAGATTGCTTAGATGACTTCTAGTTGAACAATAGGGCTTGAAAGCTTGCTGAGCAACCCTATAGACCTGCCACACTAACCAAAATTTGAGACCTGCCAAGCACTTCGTGAAACCTGACACACTACAATGTATATCAAAAACTAGGTCATGTTGGAAACTTCATGAAACCTAACACAAAGGTAGAACTTAGGTGATGTTGAACACTTCGCAGAACCTGACATAAGCGGAAGTTGGAAGATGTTGACCAGCTTGTAAAACTTGAAACATAGGCGTCAGGTGTCTGGGATGTTAGAACATTTAAAAATTCCACCAAGCTTGTAAGTTATGATTTTTAGATTCTTCTAAATAATCTAGAGAGTATATCCATGAGAAAAAAATAAGAAAACACCCATGTTGAAATTTAAACAAGAGGTTACATGGGAATTCAATAGAAAATGAAGAAAACAACCCGAAACCCTAAACCTAGAGGAGAGAAAGAGAAAAGAGGGAAAAATGCCAAATGGACACTTTAAAAACAACATGAAAGACCCCAAAGTGGTAAGAAGAGAAAAATACCTTCAATAAATTTGAAAAATGGTCAAAGACAGATCAAGAAATTGAGCAAGAGGTTCAATCAGGTTTGGAGGTTAAAGGAGCATGTACAAAAAATCCACGTAGTGAAAATATGCTAGGTAAAAATGACATGTAAAATTTAACTATTTATAAATCCCTAGCATTTATTACACCTCCTCTGACATGTGTGCTAACTACCAGATAACTTGACATTAATGCCATGTCATCATGCTTAGCATGTCCAAAAACCTGATACAAAGGTTTTCTTATCAAATCGGGTTTTAGGAACTAATTGACATGGAGCATGAAAAATACATGTTTGAATGTTATCAAGTTCTGAAAACCCGATACAAAGGAAAGGTTCTAGTTTCAGGTTTCAGGAAACAAATAGCATTAAGCATGCTTTTTGACAGGTATGTTCTAATGCTCCTGAGTTTCAAAAACCTGATAAACTGGAATGTAATCGGGTTTCGGGTTTCATAAGACAATTGACGTGAAGCATGTAAAAGACATGTTCCCATGCGATGGAAACCCGAACTCCCAAAGATCTCCTTCAAAGGGCATTTTTGGGAGATTTTGTAAAAAAAAATTCTATGGTTATCTCAATTTTAGCTGAAATCACTAAAAACGAGATAACAACTTGCTCTAGTTGAGGACTTTCTTTGAAACATCAAAGGAATAGAAATCATATATCAAAAATATTTATCCATTGAGCTATAGATTCTATAGAATAAAAACCGAAAATAAACAAAGAAAGAAAAAAATAAAGCAGACATATAAAAGAAATAAATTATGATACAGTACAAGAGAGCATCTTGCATTACTGGTGGAACATATTAAAATGTTGGCCACTGAAAGGTAGGGGAGAAACTCTCCATCAAGGTATGATAGACAGAAGCTATTTTCACCATTCAGCTAATGGATTTTGAAAGGAAATTTCCATAAGGAGTCAAACTTGCCATGCATCCCTTTCTGCTCTCTTCTCTTATCCTAGAGAAGCACTAAAACTCTGACTTGAAAATCATGTTACTTTGATTTTTTGTCAAATATCCTTTTGAATTTGATCTGATGATATACAATGTGATCCACCACCTTACTCCATTCTTCTTATAACCTAGCTAGGTACATTATCCTTTTGTCAATAGAACTTTGAAAGGTTTCATCCTCAATTTCTTTATCCAGTCGTAAGGCTGGAAATTCTACAGAGATAGGAATCTCAGCATCAATCCCATACAATACTTGGAATGGGGACATTCTAATGGCTCACTTAGGAGTAATCTAATCTTCCCATAATGCATCATACAATGCTTTTTGCCATGTCCTTAGATTCTCATCGACCAATTTTCTGATTATGGTCAACAGGTTTTTGTTACTTGATTCAGCTTGACCATTGCCTTGTGGGTAATAATAGGATGAATGAGCCAATATGATCCCAAAGCCATAAAAAAATTCTTTCAACTCATGAGATGAGATATTGGAAGCATTTTCAGCAATGATATTTTGAGGCACACCGAATCTAACAATTATATTCCTGTTGAGAAAGTTACACACAGCTTCGAAGGTTACATGTTTGATTGGAGCATCTTCCACCCACTTGGTGAGATAGTCTGTGGCGGTGAGAACATAATTATGACCGGAACTAGAGGCATGGTTCAAAACTCCAATGAAATCAATTCCCCATTAACAAAAAGGTTCTTCAATCACCATAGTCTTCAAGGGAAGATCTGTCAGCTTAGGACGAGCAATAAAACGTTGACAAGCTTCACACTTGGCCACCCATTTAGCTGAATCTCAAAAGAGAGTAGGCCAATAGTACCTGGCCTGTAAGATCCTGTAAGCTGTTACGAAAGAAGAGAAATTTCCTCTACATGCAATATTTTGGAAGGACTCTAACAACCTTTCCTTCTGAGACTTATCAACACAATGTAGGAATACACCATCGATACCTTTCTTGTGTATATTATTGTCCCATAGAATGTATCTTGCAGACCTGAGTTTAATTTTCCTCTTTTCTTTTTGGCTTAAATGTGGGGGACACTCACCATAGGTTAAAAATAAAGTAATGTCAATGGTACTTACAAAAAAATCTTTGGGCAATCCTGAAGAAGTACCTTCAGTTTCTTCGCATTCTGTCTTAGCATTGTTTTCTACGCTCAATTGGCATAGGTCTATTCCTCCTACCAACTTGGTAGGTTTGATGTCCAATTCATACTACTAGACTTTAGCTATCAAGTTACCTCATTGACTACCCAACTCTTGTTGGGTTAGAATGGATTTAACTGTGGTATCAAGAACTAGACCAAGAGTTGGGAAACTTGAGACATAATACCTAAAATGTTTCACCGCTCTCACCACTGCATAAGCATGCTTTTTAATCTATGACATCTTCAATTCATGTTCCTTTAGTGGGTAGATCATGAAAGCATTGGGAGCTTCAATTCCTTCTTCATTTTCCTAGATCAAGATGGCTGATATTATATGTGCGGAAGTGTAGTTGTACATAATGAAATCTTTCTTGAAGTCCAGGCATACCAGAATAGGGTCATGAGAAATTGCCCATTTGACTTACTCAAAAGTAATTTTCCCTTTAGTAATCCATAGAAATGGAGTCTTACCTTTCATCATCCCAAGGATATCCTTGGTTTTATCAGAAAAGTCAGGTACGAATCTTCTTAGGAAATTGACTTTCCTAAAAAAGGAGTGCACCCCAGTTTTTCTTTTCGGTAGGGTAAGGATTTTGATGGCCTTCACCTCTCTAGATCGATCTTGGTTCCTTCTTTAGTCACAATATGACCTAGCAACTTTTCTTCTGTCACTCCGAACATGGAATTTTTAGGATTTAATGAAATCCCATGATGCATGCACCTTAAGAGTACCTGCTCCAGGTGATCATAATGATCACTTCACTTTTTAGAGAAAACTGTCAAGTCATCCAAATACACAGTTATGACCTTGCCCATTAAATCTCTAAAAGCTAAGTCCATAGCCCTTTAAAACGTGGCTCCAGTGTTAATCAAACCAAAAGGAATTTTCCTATAAGCAAAGGTTCCCCATGGAGTGGTGAATGTTGTTTTATGTTGATCTTCAACAGCTACCTCAACCTAATTATATCCCAAAAATTCATCAAGCATGGATAAAATTCCTGATCCAGTGACAGTCTATAATACCTGGTCCATGATGGGCAATGGATAATTGTCTTTCAATGAAGACTAGTTGAGGTTTCATAAGTCAACACAAATATGGATTTCACCATTCTTCTTTCTAACAGGGATGATGTTCGTAACCTAGGTGGAATGATGGATTGGAAAGATAATCCTTGCGTCTAACATCTTCTAAATTTATACAAGAATAGTCCCTGAGATCTTTGGGTTGTAATGCCACTGGTTCTACCTGTACGGTTTAACCTCAGGCTTTAAAGGAATGCTATGTTTCACATCCTTGGGCTTGAAAGACTTTAGATCCACATATGACCATGCTAGGATGTCCATATATCTCTTCAAGAGTGAAGATAATCTTTCTCTTTCCTCCAGAGAACAACATTTACCAATGTTTACCATATGTGGTTGGTCAGAAGAGCCCGGATTAATTTGATCTACCTCTGATGAGGAAGCACCTTCAAATTGCCGTTTATCCTGAATGAAATGGTCATGCTTGTCAAAAAGACCTTCCAGAGAGACCAACCCCTTCAAAATCTTATTGCCTTTGAGCTAGATGAATTCACCATCAATTTATTGATATGAATTAGAGACAGATTCATGAAAAGCTGATTCTAATCCTTCAAAATAAAGCTCACTAAAATTGTCAACTTTCTCAAGAAAAGACAATACCTATTGATCATCATTAAACACTTGCCAATGTGCTAAGTTATCTAGAATTCTTAAACGATACACAATCTCAATGGTATACGTGTCCCATTTGAACTATGGGTGGGGGAGAAGAAAAGATGTAGAAAAAGCTAGGGAATCAACTTTATCATTGTAATCTCTTAAGACTACCTTAATGGAAAAAGCATCAAATCATTCTATGTTGTCCCAAACCTTGTTCATGTAATGTCTTAGGTGATCATTTTTTACCTGATAAATCCCCCTTACTTGATTCACAAATCGGCATCTCCCTATACTTTGATATTTCAGATTCCTTTTAGTCTTGCCATTTCTAATCCTAATAGAAAAGCTTCATATTCGGCTGTGTTATTAGCATTATCAAACTAAAACTTGAAAGTAAAGGGAAAGATCTCAAAATATGGAGATATAAGAACCACGACAACACCTAAACAAATAGTTGAGTAGATCCCATCAAACTCAAGGGTCCAAACAACATTAGGATCTTCTTCTTTGACTTCTACATAGGGAACCTCAAATGTCAGGAAATAATTACCAAATCCTGCATCTTTGAAGAGAATTTGAGCCTTACGATCATCTGATTTAGTAACCAGGTACTTTTATTGTGCTTTAGGGTGAAGGACACGAGGAACTCCATTTACTGGAATTTTAGCTTTGGTCTAATCCATGTAGATTTCTCCTCCAACATCTTTTCAAAATCCTCTTCCCAAAAGAATCCCATAAGCATCTGGGATATCAGCAACTAGGATAGTCATTTTTATAATGTTTTCTGGAAATGTAACAAATGAAAACTACACATCCTTGATTTGTCCAATCAAGGGGACTTATTTAGTTTCCATGGAGTAACACTACCCATAAGATTTAGTCAGTGTGAGTCCAAGGGCATGAGCTACTTTTGCGGGCATTACGTTATCAGAGGCTTCTAAGTCAATTATGCAATTGTTGATTTTAAAACCATTTATAAGTAAAGACAAATAAAACAATTCAATCTTTCCCAAAGATGTACCAGAGGTCATATTACTCTAAGGTAAAGGTTGAGTGGGGCTAGGAAAAATTCCTTTCGAAGATGGAGGAATAACAACCTTGCTTCTAATGAAGTTGGTAAGTTTCTCAAATTTCTCAGGATTGGACTAAAGGTATTTGGCTTCCGACTTTGGATTTTAGTTTTCTTTACATGATCAATGATGTCGAAAGTAGTATATAAAGGAATGATGGAGGGCTTAGTTCTGGTTACATTGTTTTAAGCTTAGGTATTGGCCTTTAAGGTAGGACAAAAAAAGTTGGAAGGTGAAGTTACCTTTTTAGTTATCTCCTTTTCAGTTCTTGTTGAGATGGGAGATCCTATTTTAGCCATAACTATAGGAGCTTCCTTAACTTTATCCTTGGAGATTTCAACCAGATTTTTGGGGTTCTGAGATTGGAATCAAGTGAAGATTACAAATAATTATCCATCATGCTAATCTTCATCTTCCTCAACTACTTCATCTGTTACATTGACAAGAGGAGCTTCAATAGCCAACCTGGTGGGAACAGTAATCAATCGATTCCTATCTCTTGTGAGAGTGCTATTAGCATTGTTGAAATTCCTTCTAGGAATATCCTGATAAGGAATTTTGGTTGGTTTTTGAGACATTTTCTTCTTTAAAGCAAACAAGTCGTTCATCATCTTCTGAATCATAGGATTAATAGTACTCTGAGAAGAACTCTAATTTTTAGGCTTAGATGATTCTCTTCTGATCTTTCTGGCCAGAATAAGATCATCTTCTATTTTAGTGGTTGTAGCTTGAGTCATGGCCAAATCGGGGATAAAATATCTTCTTAACAAGAATCTTGCATCAGGGGGCTAAGCGTTGATGAAGAAACACTTATGATTTTCAAGAGTGGGAATGGATAACTCTAGAATCTTACGAATCAGCTTGTTAAATTTAGCTATGAAATCCTGCATGGGTTCATAAGACTCCTTCTTCATATGTGTAAGTTGTGCTAACAAGGTGTGAGAGTCTTCAACTGTTTTGAACCTTGCTTCGAATACAGACCGCAAGGTAGTCTAGTTGGTAATGCATGCATTCAGAAGATGATAGAACCTTTCTGTTACTACACCATGAAATGTCTCAACGAAGAGTCAAACAGAGACATCTTCATGAGAAACTCCAAGAATGCCATATGTCACAAAGAATGAAGTGATGTTTTCATCAGGGTGTTGCTTCCCATCACCGTTGAACTTAGGAATATTCTTATGTGATCCATGAGGTAGGTCATGCAACGGTGGATAAGGGAAAGAGGACTAATAGCCGCACCCCAAGGCACATGTTGTTTTACCATTCTTTTAAATGAAGTGTGTACATGAATCTAAATATCTTACAAGAATAGCACATGAAAAAGTTACAGAAACTTCTTGTTCTTTAGGAATCCAAGTTCTTTAGATGGGTGAACAACTTCTTTCTTAGCTAGATGCAACACTATTGAGTGAAATCCTAAAATTATGTTGTTGAAGCAAATCAAAGAACAAATCTATTTCACCTCAGGCTCGGCTTGACCGAGTGAAGATATTTTTAGCCATCTTAAACTAGAAAATAGATCTTGTTGAAAATAAGCCAAATACGGAGTCGCCAGACACTAATAGTATAAGCTTAGTCTTATCAATCCGTAATCCCCAGCAGATTCACCAAAAACTGTTCGTTGGATACTTTTTCAAGCCAAAATATGATGTTCAACCATAATACATGGGATTAAATTCCTCCTCAAAGATAGGTGAGGCTTCCTATTTATTACTAATGTAAAACACAACAGAAATAATATATACAATATTCTCACTATTCTAACCATTGGGGTTGGGAAAGAATCCCAAAATCCATATCCACACTAGGTGAAGATGTTGTAGTTTTATAAATGGAATGGATTGGAAAGGAAATTATTATTATGGAAGAAACACAATGGAAAAGAAATGAGAGGAACGTATTTTATTTCGAGCAAACACAAATCACGAAATAATCATACGAGTTTTAGATAACAAATGTAATGTTTGAAACAATTAAAATAATTGAGAGTGCTAAACAAAGAATAACTTAAGATTCTGAACATAAGAATAATATCTTAAGAGAGATGAATCTCACAACACAAAGTTTGTAAAATAGCATCGGTTTCTATTCCTCAAATGATTAAAAGAAAACACAAAGTTTTTATTCTTTACAATAGTTCTCAATATTCCAAAAACCTCAACCCTTTAAAATGGGCACATTTTTATTTATAATAAAAGGAGTTGAGAGAAAATAGGATAAATCCTACAAAATAGTCCTTTTAATAAGAGTCTTATTTTTCTTGTCTCTCACGAAAGAGACCAGGTCAAAATTTTCTTTCTACATGACGAAATGAAAATGAAAAATACAATTCAATTTCAAGATTGAAATGACATGAAACATTATGGCTATTATGTTTCATCATTTTTGTCTTCCATTAACAAAGCTTTCTTGTCCCAAAATTCCTATAACTTTGAGATTATGTCTTACATCTCATCTTCATCAAGTGCGGTGGAATGGTCACTCAGGACTTCACATGTTTCCTGAGTATCACTCACATTACCAAGAAGTTTCTTCAGTCTCTTGTTGAGTTTCCTTAGTGTTTCCAAAGAATGTTCAATATTCACAAAAATATCAATGATTTCCAAGCTAAAACCATCAATTGGTTTGTACTGAATTGATTCTTGGATCTACTTGTAAAGATAATAGACAAGCAGAATACTCGAGATTTCATTCAACACTTTAGCGCAGATATTAGCTCTTCTTCTATGTCATTTGTGCCATGAACCAATTTATCTCTTGATTCCCTCAATTCTCTGCAAGCTTTTTTGAGAATCTTTATTTTGAATCTAATGGCTTTGGTCAATTGAAAATTCTTTTCCCCATGTGGAATTATGCCTTCTTCGATCAAGACACGGGACAGAACCTATTTCAGCGTATTGAGATCTTCAAAAATTAACTCTAGGTTCTTAACTTCTGTTGAAAATTCATCATCCATTTTATTGCCATCCTTCTTTATATACTCCAAGGATTTTTAGACTTCCATAGTGTCATCAATGACCTCTTTTTCTTGTAGGAAAAACCTCTAGATCCATTAATCGACCATTCTCCCCTTCTCATTAATCTTCTCAATCATGGGTACCGATGAGAAATCAAACCTGATAAGAGTATAGGATGATGGTGTTGACTCAGGAGGCTTTGAGAGCTTGAGTAGTACTTCTGTTAGCTACTCTACTTTCTCTTTTAGCTCATCTATGTTTTCCTTTGTTTCCTTCAGCTTCTGGCATAACACATTCATGGAATCTTGTGCATCCTATTGTGCTCCCTCCCTTATCATTTTTCCTAGATCAACCCTTGTGATCTGATAATCAGTGACCATTATATCATCCTTGGTTTTGTCATCTGTGGGAGTTGTAATTTCCACAAACTTATGCCCTGAGGCATCCATTGAAATCCTTGAAACTATTTTTGGTTTCTTGGTAGACTTGGTAGGACTTACCTTGAGGGAACTGAAATCAAAGGCTGGTAGGGGCACTACCACCTTCCTCTTCCTTGGGGTCTGATATATTAACCATTGACGCATACTGGAAGACGTTTCTCCCATCATAGGTGTTACGGTCACATCTTCAGGTTGAGGAAGGTTTTCTTGTGGAGTGGTGATCACTGTGAGTGTAATATCTATGGAAATGGACTCAAGGAATGAAGGAAAAGAAGGAGGAGGGCAATATCCATGGTTAACTTAGGTCTATTGGGGAGAGGTGAGAGGCCGGAGTAGATGCTGGCCATGGCTGAGGAACTTGGTGAAGAAAATTTAGGCAAGGAGGGCTGAATGGGAGGAGGCAATGATTCTGAAATTAAAGCTTGAGAGGTAAGAGCAAGACTCACCTTTGATGAGTTGTCAACTAAAAGAGGAATGAAAGGTTGACCAACCTATTCTCCTCAAGGAAGATTTCTTATTTCTAGTGGTGGAGGTGAATCAAGAACCTCAACCGTTTATGGGAGAGTGGCCACTGATGTAGTCACCTGCTCTTCCCCCTTTCTGACAAACCTAAATTTTATTGGTCTCTTGGAAGAGTCTTTGTCCTTTTCCTTTCTTTCCTTAGAGAGTCCCACTTCCAAAGTATCTAGCTTTGAAAAACTCACTTCTTTATAACTCATTCCCTAAGAAATGAGTCACGCCTTAGTACGGGCAAGAATTTGAGTGGCTCTTCTTGTGATAGAAGCTTTCTCAGCAATGGACCAATCAATGGCTAGGAATACATATTGGTCTTCATTCAACCAATCATATGAGGTATCAAGGAAAATTTCATTGTCCATGGTGCCTTCTAAGATGTCAGATAGATCTAAAATTCTAATATCTTCAAGTGTTAACTTGTTATTGTGCTTTTCTTTGGATGGAAAATTTATCCCAAAGATCAACCCAAATGTCTTCTATACTGGGTACATGTAGATATAAGGTTCCATATGACTTTAGAAATCCTCGGAAATCAAACCCATCTCTGTGCTTCATGTGCATTTTCAACTTTTCCTATAGCTCGTGCACCATGTTCTTGGCTTAAACCACTATTGAGCACATGTACCTTCCGATGGAAATAGGGAAGGAGATGCTGACCTTGTGCTTACTCTATTGGAATTTGTGAAAATCCAATAATTGTCTATCCAACTGCCATCAGGATCAACTTATCACCTGGGAACTTGGGCAATAAAAAAGGATCACCCAGGTACATGACCACTCGAAGGTATGTGAACTTGTTGAATTGCAAGAAGATACAACCCAATTTTGATACTTCGGCCCATGCTTCGTCAGAGACTCTTATTTTCCTTAGATCAGGGTTCATCCTGCAAATATTTTCATAAAAGAAGGAATCGTTCACTCTTCTGAATTGATCCTCAGAACCCTTCATTATTAGCTGAGGGAAGTACTGATATATGTGTTTTGTTGTCCTATTTCCCTTTGCATCCAACCTTGGATAATTTCTCATGCCGGATGTTTCATAGGTGACATATGAAAACATATAAAACTCTCCAGTAAACAAGATTGTCTTCATCTCAAAATCAATCTCACTACTTATAAGACTTCTCCAATCGATCCCTTGTTCTTTCTTCTTCATAATGACCATGAATTGATACATCCACCCTTAGAAGTCTCTTGACTCGGGGAGTCTAAATACTTAACTCAGCAGGGTGATAATATCACTGATTTCAAGGATGAAATCACTCATGGGGACAAACTTGGGAAACCTAGAGACGGCTGACTTGGCCTTGATCAAGAATTCACATGCTTGATGCAGTCTTCTTGATCTTTTTCCCAGGCTTTCTATGCTGACTTAAGATCTATGTCACCATATTCCTCAAAGTTGGGCAATCTTAAGAGGTCATTAAAGTAACCCCCATCCAACTTCACTATGATTTCTCTTGCTTGATTCCTCACTGAGCGGGAATCTGAGTCATAATTGGAAGCACAAATCAGAATGAACTCAGGGAATTGAGTAGACATTGGGAATCCTACTGTAAGAGGGAGGCCACTTCTTATTATTGAATTCATCAAGGGATTCTGAGAAGAATCCTTGGTTCTATTCCAAAAGTATTCCATGTCTATGTTACCAAGCTACGTGTCCCAGATATCGTAATTACAATCTATATAGGAAGGGGACTACATCTTCTGTTACTTGTACTTCATCCTTCCTGATCTGTCTAACTTATCCTTAGATTGTCTAGGATCTGACATGAGAAGTCTTAAAGGAAGAATGATTAGATGACTTCTGGTTGAAAAATCAGGCTTGAAAGCTAGCTGAGAAACCCTACAGACCCGCCACACTAACCAGACTTTGAGTCCTTCCAAGCACTTCATGAAAGCCGACACACTTCAATGTATATCAGAAACTAGGTTGTGTCAGACACTTTGTGAAACTTGACACAAAGGCAAAACTCAGGTGATGTTGAACACTTCGCAGAACCCAACACAAGCAGAAGTTGGAAGATGTCAGACACCCTGTAAAACCTAACACACATGCGTTAGGTTTCTGGGATGTCAGAACATGTAAAATTTCCCCCAAGCTTGTAAGTTAATATTTTTAGATTCTTCTCAACAATCTCAAGAGTATATCCATGGGAAAAAATAAGAAAACACCCAGGATGAAATTTAAACAAGAGGTTACATGGAAATTCAACAAAAAATGAAGAAAACAACTCGAAACCCTAAACCCAGAGGAGAGAAAAAGAAAAGAGGGGAAAACACCAAATGAACACTTCA
The DNA here is from genome assembly GCA_019776745.2 of Taxus chinensis. Classification (NCBI taxonomy): domain Eukaryota; kingdom Viridiplantae; phylum Streptophyta; class Pinopsida; order Cupressales; family Taxaceae; genus Taxus; species Taxus chinensis. The sequence continues at coordinate 549,554,947 of CM034152.1, forward strand.
AAAACAACCTGAAAGACCCCAAAGTGGTAAGAAGAGAAAAATAACTTCAATAAATTTTAAAAATGGTCGAAGATGGATCACAAAATCGATCAAGAGGTTCAGTCGGGTTTGGAGGTCAAAGGAGCATGTACGAAAAATCTACGTAGTTAAAATATGCTAGGTAAAAATGACGTGTAAAATTAAACTATTTATAAAGCCCTAGCATTTATTACACCTCCTCCAACTCGTGTGCTAACTACCAGACAACTCTACATTAATGTCATGTCATCATGCTTAGCACATCTGAAAACCTGATACAAAAGTTTTCTTATCAAATCAGGTTTCGGGAACCAACTAACATGGAGCATGCAAAATACATGTTTGAATGTTATCAAGTTTTGAAAACCCAATACAAAGGAAAGGTTTGGGTTTTAGGTTTTGGGAAACAAACATCATGAAGCATGCTTTTTCAAAGGTATGCTCCGATTACACTGGAATGTAATTGGGTTTCAGTTTTTGGAAGACAATTGACATGAAGCATGTAAAAGACATGTTCCCATGCGATGGAAACCCGAAAACCTGAAGGTCTCCTTCAAAGGACATTTTTGGGAGATTTTGTCAAAAAAATTCTATGGTTATCTCAATTTTATCTGAAATCACTTAAAACGAGATAACAAGTAGAATAATTATTATTTACTTATATTATTTAAATCAAAATCATGTTTTTTATTTAGCATTTTTATGTGAAGCTTCACTTTCATTTGTTTATTGTCATTTCTTAATTTTCAATTATTTATTTTATTTTATTAGATTATATTTACTTTTAATTATTTATTTCAGTTTGTTAGATTGCATTTAATTTGAGTTATTGAATTTCCTTTCAAGTATTTTCAATTATAGAGAAAAAATATCAAATCATTATTTCCTTCAGCCCCTTTTGTAGATAACCTTAGACACCGCCAGGGTTTTAAATTATTCAAGATTAAATGATGAGGAATGCAATGAACCTCATCAAATTACTGACACCACTAGATTCACATGCCATCGTATTTTCTATCTAGGATTATAGTGCCTCTCAAAATTAAATTTAGGTTGGTAGAGTGGTTGAGTGTCTAGTCTAAGTCACACATAAATTTTCCATGCCAAATGGACTTTAGATGATTCAATTTTGATTTATGACTTTATCCTTCATCTATCAACTTCTCATGTTCTATGAAAATGTTTTCTTTTGATAACCCATGACCTCAATGTATTCCATATTTAAATTTACTTCTCCATATTACATGGTTCTCCACTTCTTTTCCTTGCTAGAAATCACAATCATTGAAAGGGGAGGGGTGAATCAGTGCTTCAAAAAACTTTGAAACTTTTCACAAACTCATTAATCTATTAATTCAAGATCACCAATAACCATGAGAGAATAATGACATTAAAATATGAGAAAGGAGTAAGAAAATAAACATGAACACTAGGTTTAATGTGGTATACCCTTCAAGGATAAAAACCTACTAAAATCAATGCGCTACCTTGGAAAAATTTTCCTATAAAGGTTACATGGATTTCATTTGTTGAGAATCCACTTAGCTAAAATCTATGACTCTAAAAATTAACCAAGCACCCACTTGATCTTTAGTAAGATCCTACTTGCATGGAAGCTTCAATTCCCAAACTAATTCAGTCAAGCACCCAATAAGCTTCTGCAAGTTAAAACTTACAAGGAAGCTTCAAATTCCTATTTGATAAGAAACAACTTATATTTCTAACAAGGTTTTGAGCACTCTTATATGATTGTCTTATAAAAAAATTGTGGCCTATAAATAAGCTCTTCTATCCTCTCTCATCTCCTCCCGATTCACCTCTCTTTTCTTTACTTCATACTGATACAAGGATAGACTTCAATGGCCTCTTTCACATCCTCGTTGTTCACGTTTCTCTCCATGGATAAAACCCTAAAACTCATAATTTCTCAAGCATGCATATTGCTGTAAAAATTTGTAGTCATCAAGTCACTAGACATCACCTTGTTTTTCATGTCCTTATTTGCTTCAATAACATGGACATCAATAACACATTTACATGCACACTTATATATCACACCTTCACCTATTTTCACTTGTCTTCATAAATTATAAGATCTCTTTTTGAACAACATGTATTCATACAAAAAAATGTGTTTATATCTTCAAAGAAGACACACTCAAAAAAAAAATTCACTTAAAATTCCATAACCCTTCACCTAATTGGGTCTACAAGTCATACAAGGAGGAGAAGTATGACCTCATATAAAAATTGTCCTCAAGAAATTATGACTTTTGACATAGGGTCAGTTACATGCACTAATTTTGTAGGACCTATCAAGATGCTCTTGATAAAAATGATGATTAAGGAAGACTCATATACTCTCTGACCCTCTTAAGCCACCCACAAACCTTCCATCTAACCCCTGCAGACCTAATTTATAATAGGTCTTGTCAGTTTTTCTTACTCTCCAATGTAGGATTTTTGTATTGTAGGTAAAGGAGCTCAATGCTAAGTTTTTTCAGCATTCATGCACATTACAAAAACCTTCCTTTTTATTTATAACTCATCTTCATGTTTTTTAATTCATCATTTCTTCCTTAACCTGCACTTGATCTTCATCCTCAGTCATGAAGGACCAAAAATTACGGTCAGAGGGATGATTAACTAACAATGATGCATGTACCTTCAAAACATTCTAAATCTTGGAGAGATTTTTTTAATACTTCTCATTCACCTTCAAATTTCTGCATAGCTCTATCATTCACTTTTCACATCATACAACATTGATTGGAATGAGGTACTCACATGATTTCAAAAACATAAATTTTTCTTCACAATGTGGTATGTTTCATGCCTTAAAATTCACGTTCATGGCTCAAAATCCACATTTATTGAAGTCTCTATGTCTTGTGAATTTCACCAAGTTCATTTCTTGCTTCATCTCAAGGAATAGATAGAAAACATGTTTGGTTTTTAAGAACACCCTAAAATGGCTATTTAACTCCAAAAATTAGTCTTACATTTTCTTGCATCCAACATATTATAACTCACTTTCAAGGAAAACCATTACATGTACACTTCAACAATAACCTCTACTCCATGATCAAATATTCTTCTACATAGGTTAACTGAAGAGAAACAAGTTTACAAGCTCATTACTTAGGCCTTCTTGACTATCCCAAAATGGCAGTTATGAGCCATTAGGGAAAAAACACACAAATACTTCATCTCATCATATCATTGGCTTGAAAAACTTGTATTATACCTATACCACATGTAATTTCTCATATAACACTTGAAAACATGTTATTTCATCAAAACTCTCTCATACTCAATTGACTAGTTTTTGGGTTATTTGTTATTTAGAGGTAAGTAACATAGATTGATGTTGTTCATTAAAAATTTACACAAAAAATTCTTGGATATGTCCCATACAATATTCTACACAAATATTTTCATCTGAAACTCTACCATACATGACTTAAATGACAATTTTCTTAAAAACAGGGGTAAAATTGTACATAACCAGCTAACCTACAACATGCCACCAATGCAAAAATAAACTAGAAGGATTCCTTTATGAGATTAGATAATAAATTTTGAATTTACATGATGTTTGAAGACCAAGCACTTCAATTCTTTCCTATCTCTCTCAAAGGAGGGTTTTGAGAGGGTTTGGAGTGACTTCAATTGTTATACTTCGTTCATAAAGCTTAGTCCATTATTATTTATCTTTCTAACTCTAGAATGATCTTAATTCCATGCACTAACTATTATGAAATCCTTAGGACACCATTTATAGGTTTTATATACCTTTGAGGTATTCAAAGTTGACCCACAAGCTAAAGAAGAGCATTCTAAGAGATTGATACGTTAAAAACTCCACAACTTCAAAATAATTCTTCACCTTTGCATGAAATTTAGTCCATAATACTAAATTACCCTTTTTCAAATGTACTAAACCTTTTTTCTCTTAAATTGGTCTTTACCATCATGACCTACTTCATTTTTCCATGCTTATATTGTTTGTTCTCAAGGAAATTCATAAGGAGGACCCTAAATATGCCTCTAAAAGTTGATATATGAACTCTATTTTCATATAAAGACTCTAGGAAAGGTCCCTACACACCTCTCATGTTTGTATTGGATTGCTTTAACATGATTTTGTTTCATACACCTTGTTATGTCCTTGAACTAGAACTAAATGAGTTATTCTACACCTCTTACTTCATGAACCTGCCTTGTTTTAATCATGTACCTTCCCTAACATTCCCTATTCTTTTTTTTCATGCTTCATCATCATCCTCCTACCTTAAATACATCATTTCAGGTCACCTTTCAAAATAGGCCTAAGGATAAAGCCTGCTGAAATGAGCTAGTCTTACTGATTCAACTCATGTGTCCTTCTATTAATCATTTTGACCTTATTTTCTCATCATATACCTTATAAAATTGCTATGAAATCATCCTAAAATTCTCTCAAAAAACCATCCTTCCTGAACAAGCCACTATCTCCTCAATAATTTAGTGCTCAATTAGGTGGTCTCATACCATGTCATGTCTTTCCTTGTCAAACTCACTCCAATCTTCCTCTAGCTCTCCTTCATCCTGATTTTTCATTAATATGATTTTGACATAAATGAAAATTGAACATCCATATTACAACATAACTCACAGCTCCTAGACCCCAAAAAATGTCCCTTTTATTCTTTGAGAACCAATAAAACACATAATTCTTGTTCTGTGGCTTCAAACCTTAGCTGCATTCAAACTTGCTTAAATTATATCATGGGGTCTTTCACAACACTAAAACTTTACTTGTGGATTCTCCTGAGTGGACTTCATTCTTTTTTGTGAAAAAATTAACCAACTCCATGGAATGCTTTTTTTCTAAGTCTATGTAACACTATATTTTCATGCCACAAAGCATTAAGTTTTTCGTACATGATGTGGAAGACTAACCCTCTGACTTATTTATCATGTGGGTATTAAATGCATAGCCACCTAAATCTTAAACTTGGATTAGTTTTTCAAAATATCATGGGGTACTATTTTGGAAAATAGATTTATTATTTGGAAAACATGTTCATAGGATTAAATAAATGTGGTAAATAATGTCTCTTACATGTGGTAACCCTTGACATAACTCTTCTAATATTAATTTTTTCCTCTCGTAGTATGATTTATTCTAATTTTCCCACTTCTTTCATGAGTTTCTTGTGTTGAGTATACAATATTAGTTCAAAACATGTACTATCTTACTTCACTTCACTCAAGTACTACTTACCTGAAATTAACACTTTTGGTGTTGTTTCACTCTTTTTACATAGTGGGTTTAGATTACATTTATTTACATCATTCTCCACTATGTATGTGTTTATGAAGCCATAATTTTCTTCCTTCTATTCCAAATTCCAATTCCTACCAAGTACATGACATGAATCCATGGGCATGATGATACACATAAGCTCATATTCATATCTCTCAATATAAAATTTGACTAGACATTACTCCTCTAACAACTAATTTCCTTTTTTTAACCATGAAACAAAATATGGATTCATATAAAAATATATAATAGGTCTTTCCACTTTTCTTAATATTGAATTTGCGGACATGTCACTAGCATTACAATTGACCTAAAATAATTTTGTGAAATTTGGAAATTTCAATATTGGTTATTCTATTATTTTTTTGTTAACTCTAAAACTATCTTTTTAATACATTTACTTCTCATGAAAGTCTTCCTATATCCTCTCATGTACTTTTTATTTGGTACACATATATCAATAAAGTTTCTTAAGAGCTTGTAGTAAAATCTAGCTAACCCATGAAAACTATGGGCCTTAAAATCACTCCTCGGTGATGTCCAATTCATAGTTGTATGTACCTTTTCAGGATCCATCTTCAATAAATATTTAGAAATTCCAAATCCTAAATACGCCAAACCTTTTTTCATAAGATATTATTTTTTGAAATTTGTCAACAAATTATCTCCCCACAATATTTTCAACACTTTGCCTATGTGTAACAAATGATCTACACTTATCTTTCTAAAAATCAAAATATAATCCAAGTACATGATAAATGTTTTCCTAAAAAGGGTTTTGAGACTACTTTTATAAACCTCTCAAAATTACTTGAATTGTTTCTTAATTTTAATGACATCATGATCCACCCATATAATCCTTCTTGAGTCTTAAGTTATTTTCTTTTATTAATATTCTTCTCTAATGAAAAGATATCTACTCTTCAAATCAATCTTTCTAAAATAATTTCATCCACTCAAACAATCCATAATGTCATCCATGAAGGGAAATGAAAACACGTACTTGATGATGATAATTTTTTGTCCCTAAAATCAGGACACATACATAACTCACCACTTTTCTTTGGCGTTATAACTATTGGTACTCCACATTGACTCAGAATCTATGATGATTTCTTTATCCAAGAACTTTTGGACTGGATTTTGTATCTATACATTCTCATACAATGTCATACTATAGGATAGCTTATTTGAAAAAAATGATCTTGTGATTAAATATATGTGGTGAATAATGTTAGTTACAAATGGTAACCCTTGAGCTAACTCACCAGAAACAACTTCTACAAACTCTTCCAACATTCCTCTTACATCTAGTGGTATTATATATTCTCCTTTTACAAATTTTTCTTTTCCTTCCTTTTGTTTTGTCTAAAATTTTAGTTAAAAACATGCACTATCCTACTTCACTTCACTCATGAACTATTTGCCTTAAAGTAATAAAATTTTGGTGTTGCCTCACTTTTTGTTATAGTTGGTTTAGAGTATAGTATTTTCCATCCTCATCGACCATGTATGGTTTTTTGCAGGAGTCACTTTTTCCTTCTATTTGAACTACCAAGTACATTATATGCATCCATAGGCATGAATTTACACATCACTTCATCTTCATATCTCTCAATCTAAAATAACACTAGACATTACTCCATCACCAAAAACCAACATCCCTTTTGTAATAATGAAACCTTGTACGGATTCAAATGCTCAATCCTCTTCAAATTCAACTTATCCACCATTTATCATACCATCAAATTATGTTTTCTCTCATTAGCCACTATCACCTTGTATATATTTCCTAATAATGTATATGTCATCATAAATAGACTTATTCTCTTCTCAAGGACAATAATTTATCTTTATGGTTTCAATAGTATGTTCTTTAAAAATAGTGATTCTCCCATCTATGGTTCTTCTTCATCACTTTTTAAGCCATTTTCCTCTCCATGTGAAATTCGTACACTTCACTTACAACATTTCTAGGTGTGTCAAAATGGATATGCTTTATTTCTTGTTTCTCTACAGCTATTAAAAGTTCCAATGAATCCATGACCTCTTCCACAACCTATTTTTTTAGGTTCATGACCACCTGCTTGAGATGTTCCTTCAATTAGCACATTCTAATAATACCTACTCTCAGCTTGTGTAGATTGTTTTCTCCTCTATCCATAATCCTACATGGCATTTCCTTTTTCATAGTTATTTCTCTACCATTTTCAATTCAAATTCCCCTATTCCTTTTGAGTATGGTGAGAAGTTTCCTCCATGGAATAAAATTGCAATAAATTAATTCATCTTAAATTTCTATGCAAAATTTGGTTTGATAAATTCATATTTTATTAACATCATTCTCCACATATCTTACTCTAGTGGTGAGATAGTAAAATTTCTCATTGTATTCTCTCACACTAAGTTCTATCTTCTGTTTTTCTTATAACCTTCTAAAAAACTAAGTATAAATATTTGAATAAAAATGAATTCCTTGAGTTTAACCACTATCGCATTCCCTTATTTTAATATTCTTCTTACCATGCTCAACTCATCTGGTTAGAATATGTTCCCACTAAAGATATGGATGAAATTTCAAATTTTTACTCAAAATATTGAAATTTTAGGGATCTTCCATGCCTTAGTATTTTAAATATATTTACACTTTTTTTATCTAATTCGCAAGATCTACTAGTTCTAAAATGATAAAATAATAAGGGGTAGACAAATTAGATTCAGTCACAAAGATATGATTGCACAAAGTAAGCTATCCTCATGATCATCTTATGCTTCATCTTCTTCTTAATATACATACACATTTATATTTACATTACCATCATCTGATCCCTATTACATGGATTTGATTTCATCATCAATATTTTTTTCAACAACACTTTGGTGTTATGTGACTTCTATGGATTCTAATTGAGCTTGCATAGTATGCATAACTTACGTCGAGTCCTCAACTCTCATTCCTATATTTTTTGTCTTACATTTCTCTAGTATGTCATTGCAATTATTATTTTCTATTTCTTTCTCTGAATTCATGAATAGAATCTTTGCAAACTTCTACCAAACAATCATAAACCCTAAACTAATGAATACAAAAACCTTTTATAAAAAATATTCACAATGGAAAACCACAAAATTTTATTGTGTCACTACCTCTCACACCTTCAGCCAAACAATCACCTACTAGAATATGTTTTTAATAATTTATACATACACTTGAAAATGTGTAAAAACATAAGATCTATTGTGCATCTTCTTAATGAAATAAATCCCTTTCTAAAACCATATGTTGCATATGAGACATGGGATTCCCATAAAGGATGACCTCAAACCCTATTTCCTTTATAATACATGTGAAACACCACTCAATAATAAGAAAACATGCATCGATAGAAATATCAAATGAACATAATTTGGATACAATGACATGGATAAAATGATCTAGTTCAAATAACAAACAACACTAGACCAATCACTAATCATTCAAAATTCACTATTACAAAGAGTTATTTTACACCATTATTATGGTTCTTTTACATTGTTATAAATTATTATTGCATTAATCTCACATCCCATTCTTCTCTTAAGCACTTTGAGTTATCTCTCCACCTTAAACTTCCATCCTAAGGTAATTGGATCTACTTATATGTCCACTCTTGTAACTTATAAGAATTCTATTTCTATGGAAATCAAATGAATAGACCTCAAGGAAAAAATAAAACTCAAAAACATCCTAATAACCTTCTCTGAAACTTACACCTTCAAAAATTTGACTATTTCAATTTTTGGCTAGAAAACGATTGCATGGATAATGTTGCACATAAGATAATTATTAAAAATTCCACACATTACATAGATGATAAAAAAAGGATCAAGTTTCTACCTAATCTCAAACCCCTATAGGCTTATTCTATTTTCTAACTAGTTGCTCCTTTTAAGTAATCAATTTAAAATTAATGAAAGAATATAATGAAAAATTACACAATTATTGATTACAGATTTCGGCAATAGCCTATGTCTCCGGGTTCTTTCAAACCATTCCACTTGTAAAAATTGTAAGTACAATGTTATTTCTTATGATAAAACCTAATGGAATTTCCACTTGCCTAGTAGTACGCCAGTCCTTCACAAAACTTTTTATAATCAGTCAAATCATTCTTCACCTTCCTAATGCACAACATCCTTTGGATCACTATCGGCCTTCCCAACGCTTCTTGACATCCTTTAGCACTTTGGTTGATACTCTAGACATCGCAAGTGAAAAATATTGTGGCTCAATCGGTAAATTGGGTTGTGTGATACTCCCAATCACAAATATTTCATCTACTATTGCCTAAAAAATAATAGGCCAATAAACAATATTTTCCTATAGTAATTTTAGGATTTTAATATAGTTCCCACAACTATATTAAAATTATCCTATTTCAATATCTCCCAAATCCCACAATTAATGTTAAACAATAATAAGCTTCAGTTTCCCGGTGTGTCATTTACAATGCAAGGGGTCCCTTATTTATATCAAAATGGGGTCCTAAAATAATGTTATATATTTTATCTATAGACTATTAAAATTATAATCGTAACATGTAGATGGATGTAAAATCCCATATTGGGTGGCATAAATATTTGAGTGGGTTAAATCCCACATTGGGTGGAGTGAGACCAAATTTAGGTTTTATTAAAGCCTTTTCCATGCATGTATAGTGGTCATGGGACCACTAAAGGATTACTACCCCTCCTCCTTCTCACATGGAAAATTACACACATGGCTTTGTCCCACCGCTTCAACATGTGGTCTTTGGCATTAACATGGGGGGTTGGCAGATTATGTATTAGCCGCTATGTTTGGAGTGGTGGTCGGTTTTGCTGGTTTGAATGAGCCATGTGCCGATCTATATGCCAAGTAATCTTCACTAGTAATATGGGATAATATGAATCCCAAATGAATTTTACCCACGATGGAGTGTGTTCAACTCAGTGTGATAAGCTCTCAGAGCTAGTGGAAATAATACCGAGCAAGGATAATAAACTCGTAAAATTATCAAAACATTACAAATTGAAATAACATAGTAACATGGTGAATAATTACAAATGTAATATAAAATTAGACCATATAATACTATGATATTCAAATATAAATATGGCTAAGTGGTGGCAAGCCATGTGGTGGCTTGAGGACCCACCACGTTGGTGATAATACCATAGTCCTCATGGCGGTCGGGCTCCCCTCTATAACAAAAGTTGAGCCTCTTGCTCCCACGAGCTATATCATTTTATGATTGTCAAAGACAAGCGGTGAAAACCTATATGATTTTATCAACGCCTTTTTTCCACGTGTCATAGTGTTATTAATCCACTATTGACATGTTGACTAGATTTAACTTTCTTGTTGACTAAACTTTGACCGGACATAACTAGAGATCCCAATGTCCGTTTGTCACATTCTCATAATTAATGGAAATATCTCGAAACTATATTCTACATTGAAACCATTTAGGGATGTTTAGGTAACTTTTGATATAAAATATGATCCCCTAATCACATCCCCTAATAGGAAAAGGATTTTGTCCCAAAAAGCTTATACTGGAACATTTTTCCATCTTGGTCTTGAATCTAGAAACTCTGCTACCACCTTGGAATTTCTATTGTAGTATAACCTCTTGTATTTTCCTTTGAAACCTTCTCACTTTGACAACTTTTTTTTTATCCTAGACCTATGGGTTATGGGCCGGAGATGCTTCTGTTGCACCACTCTAATATCCAAAGAAGACCTCCACACCTCTGCGGTGTGGTGTTTGGTTTCCAGATATCTGACAGAAAGGATCTTTGTTGACTCTATAACATAGTTCCCAGCTCCTTTTTGATTTTACATAATCCAAAATGGTTCAAAGGAACTCCTGCTATGTATAGCTAAGAGTGATCCGATGTCGGTGGTAGGTAATGACTTGTTGAGTACTATCCTACTACATGGTCATAAGAGACTCTACACACAATGAATTTTCAACTTGATGTCATGTCCCTTTCCAAAATTCAACTCCTCTAATGCACGATGTTAAGTCTCTTTCAATACCTCAAGCCTCCAATGCATGATGCTAAGTTTGATGATCAACTACCATTCTATTGCATGATCACAATGCCTCTACACATAACAGCATTCCAAGATAATCTGTCGAGAGCTCCTTTTGTTGAAAAATAGTATCAGGTGCCATTCTGTTAGATGCCCATGATGGACTCTTCACAGAATGAAGTTCTAACCCGATTTCAATGCCAATAGTGATTCAGCAAACATTTTGCAGCACGGTCACAATGCCTCTACATAAAATGAAGTTTTGATATGATACTGGAAAACTCTACTGTCTACATAAATGGATGACCATTCTCCAAGCTCATAGATATGAGTAATCAACTGTAATGGTCACTCAATATTTGATTAGGAGTTATGTCCCTTAAAAGGATCTTTTTTTACAAATTTCAAATACAATTATAAGGAAAACATTTCCTAATACATCATGTAAATTTAACTCAAAAAAATGTCCATTTTTAGAGTCTTTGTACAATAATTTTAATTACCAAATTATAGGAAAATAAGTTTGCATGATAAACCTGTCATGAAATCTCTCCTACCTGGTGGCTTATGTACTTGGTATTCTCCACTGCATTGCAATCATGGATTGACCTACTTTGTCTCTTTCCTTCTAGAAAAATAATGTAACAAGGATTAAAAAACATACTACATCCCTTGGTATTAGAAACTTACCAAAATAAATGGTCTCTAAGGGGTCTTACTAATGCAATTATAAAAGAGTACAAACATTACCCAAGAATTAGATCTTTTCCTAGTGTGTCCTGATCGGTTAGATGTATACAAAAAATGAACACACAGGGGTATTATTGATACATTCTACCTAACACAAAAGTTTATGGTTTTATTACAATAGGAGAAATAAATAATGCTAAAAAAAACAATACAATAGCTAAACAAAGTAAACTCTATTTGCACCTTAGATTTCTTACCAAATGTAGAATCCTCAGTGTCTATCTAGGATACTGTACATACCAAAAATTGTAGGGTACTATACCACTGGAACAATGTTACACATGTGCCAATGATGATATAGGTCACCTCGCAAGGTGTTCAAGATCCAGAGAAGTGCATGAAGTATATGTTAACATCCTAAGTGCTTTATCCATTTTCCTTGTGCTTCACTTTATCCTCTTCCTTCCTTTTCTAATATTTTTGACCTTCAGTGACGAAACCGCTGCCATGCTAGGACGGCGGTCCTGTAATCGCCACCTTGCTCAGGGGTAGCGGGTCCCTTCACATGTTTTCCAACACACTCCTTTGATCGTGACTTGCGTATTTTTTAAAATTTCACCATATTTTCTCAACCACCTTAGCTTGTATTAATGTTTTATGTTCCTTGGAATAGTGTTTCTTCATTATTTAATGTTAAAAGAGTTCTAATGGGAATTACCTTTGGGTGAATGTGAAATCTATAAATAGCCAGCTTGTTTTCAAGAAAATGGCCCCTCAACTTCTCATTTCCATTGTTTAGTGTTTCAATTTATTGTTTAGAGCTCATTTTGTTTTCATTTTTTCATCCATACTAGTTTTCCTTTGTTTTTGGAAGCCATTCGATCTTCTTGCTTCATTCTTGTTCATTTTTGTTCATACAAATTATTTTAGAGTAGAATTGTGTCATTTGTAGATTGAATCCATTAGATTCACAGGTTGCATTCTTCACAGAAGGTAGATTCTATAATCTCTCGGTACACTTGTGTTGTATTCCCATAATAAATCCTGTTAGGAATTACATACGCCAAGCTCTGTCACTTGCGTTGTCCCTCTCCTACTTTCATTATATTCAATCTATATCCAAAGTTGTCATTGTTCAAAATACCTTTTTTTTGTTGATGCTAGCATATACACGCTCTTTTGGACTCCCGTGAATATGAAGCAATGAGGAGATCATTCTCAGGGGACAAAATCATACACTACTGGATTCACCACTGTTCTGTAAATTCTAGGTTTTATCCGTCAAAGTTCTAGTTAAAACATATCAAATAGAGTAGTGAAATATTTCATTTCAATTAAGTTTCATTTTCAATATTTCTAGGGAAGCTGTGGGGATTGATAGTTTCTGGGAAACAATGATTCATTCCTCACTTCTGAGGTAGGATCAAGAATCTTTCAATTAAGTTAATCAACTATCTAGTTATTTTGGATAAAATCACAACTGCATAAGAAAGTAGCTACACCAGACTACCTTGCTTGTTTTAATTTTGTTATTAGATTAGTTTTCATTTTCTAAATGTATTAGATTAGTATCTCTTTCAATTCTATTCAAAATTCTATCAAACATACAAAAATAGAGGAATATATATATGTTGTAGATAGTATATTGCATAATTAGTTTATTTCGTTTCAGTTGGGCTTATATTAATCTTGTATGACAATCACGGGACCTAGGGAGCCTAGGGAATATGTTTTCAAGCCAATCATGCCTCAACCCAATCTTGTTGTAGCATTAATTGACATAGACCAAAATATCAGAATTCAGGTCTTCCAAACAATCGCAGACCTACAAGAAATCAGTGCACAAATAAGAGTATTAAACATAGAAGACGAAAAAGCACACACATTCGAGTCAAATAAACCAAATTATAGACTGCCTTGATAGATATCCGTATGACTGTAGAAGGACCTGAAAGAGAGAAAACATTTGGTTGTGATCCACTAGTCCCACAGCCAGACGCAGGAGACCTCCTCATTGATATAGACACTAGCTTACGTATCCAAGTTGCCAAAAACACATGTTAGGTACTTTGAGAAAATCATGCAACTTCTAGTTCTAAATGTAGAGGCCAAAAAGGCATATGACTACTGGATACTCGGAATCAGGGGTTGACTCTTTGTATGACCATAGGAGGTCCACAACAACCATGAACTTATGGTTGTGATCCATAGGTCCCACAACCCAACGGGCCTAAAAATCAATCCAACATTGATGTTGGTTTGTGAACATTAGTGTTTAGGTCCTCTCCACTTCCACCAGACATCATCACACAACTATCATTATTAAACATACTAGATAATCAAGCTAAATATTTCTAGACTAAATCAGAGAATCGTCCATAAAACCCCAGATAATCCACTACACATTTTACCAAAATTTTCATGACCTTGCCAGGGAATATATACCAAGCACCCACAGGTCATCTTCCACGTATTCCATAACCCATATATCAGATCACGGTAGATCTCGATATTGATTGGAGCCTTCAAGTAGCCATCCTCGCCAAACGATTTATAACACCGGTTCATGTTAGGAGGGCCTTCTTTGCCTTAGATTAGTAGATCTTGCTATTGCATGTTGAAGAAATAAGATTACCTAACTAGCTTATCTGCATCCCATGTCTATTCCATCCACACCGGATGTCTCAGCACGACCTCGGAAGGTCGGGTGCGAGGAAGAGTTACTTGTAGATTCTCATGCTTGCATGTCACTTTTCCATCATACAGATACCTCAATAGGTATCATATGGATCCTTGAGCTCTCTTTCCTTTTCATATGGATCATCATGGTCCATTAGAATGTATGCAACCTCAGTGTCAATATCTAGTTGATCAGCAAGGACATATGAGCTCGACTCTTCAATAGGATCTCTATGATCCTTGGGTACATATGAGGCTAAATTCTCATTGTCTTTGACTTATGCAAGATGAAAAACATGTCTCATCAAGAAATTGATCCTCCAATTTTTCACAATGAAAATTTCAACTCCAATCTTGTTAGTAGTCATATAACCTTGATGATCACTTAGGTAGAATTTTCCTAAAACCATTTCGTTCATCTCCAAAGGGAGGATGTTGAGAGTGATATTGTTAGAAACTCATCTCCTAATGATGAAGCTTAGAGTGCAATAGCTAATAGACACTCCATATAGAGTACCATACTTTGTACCAAATGTCTTGGGTTGAGGTAGTGGTGCTGTGGGAATTCCCAATTGGTGCACCAAATTGACAGTTACCTACCCTACTTCGACAATCCAATCGAAAATAAGAGTGACTAACTGTCCTCGTGCAATCACCGGAATCCACTATCTCGAGGAACTTGCATGTCACAGTATAATATTTAGATGCTCCACTAGTGCTCTCCATCCCAATGGTGTCACTTAATGGCTAGTGTTGGGTCTTGCAATATCCTTTCCCTTCTTTTACATCCACTTAGGCCTCTTGTCTGGATACAATTTCTAGTGTTGCTCAGTGTCTTTCCCTATCCCAAAATGATGACATATGACCAATTTTGGTGAAGGTATCCTCTCCAAAGGGCACTTTCAAGGCTGAATTAACTAATTCACCTTTCTAAATAGAGCATTTAGGCTTCTCTACAACTTTGTAATGTGTTGTTACTACTAGAACTAACTCTCTCGAATAGTATCAATGTGGGTTTATATCTCCATGATCTGGCGATCATGTTCTTGATGTCGAGTCATCATCACTTGAACCATGGTGCCTAATAATGTAATCATAAATAAAAATGGGAAGAAGAGGTATAGATCCATTTCTGTAAAAGCAACTCTACAAAACTAGCTCTACAAAATTAGCTCTAATACCAACTTGATCCAAAAAAGATCAAGTTTCTATTGAATCTCGGACCCCTATAGGCTTATTTTATTTTTAGAATAGTTGCTCCTTTTAATTAATCAATTTAAAATTAATGCAAGCATAAAATGACAAATTGCACAATGATTGATTACAAATTTTGAACATATCCTACATCTCCAAGTTCTTTCAAACCATTCCACTAGTAAAAAATGTAAGTACAATGTTATTTCTTATAATAAAACCTAATGGAATTTCCACTTTGCTAGTAGTACGCCAGTCCTTCAAAGAATTTTTTATGATAATTCGAATCATTCATCACCTTCTTGATGCACAACCTCCTTTGGATCTCTATCATCCTTCCCAATGCTTCTCGACATCCTTAGCACTTCGGTTGATACTATAGATGTCGCAAGTGAAAAATATTGTGGCTCAATGGGCCTATTGGGTAGTGTGATACTCCCAATCACAAATATTTCATCTACTAATGCCTAACAAATAATAGGCCAATAAACAATATGTTCCTATAGTAATTTTAGGATTTTAATATAGTTCCCACAACTATATTAAAATTATCCTATTACAATATCTCCCAAATCCCACAATTGATTTTAAACAATAATAATCTTCGGTGTCATGGTGTGTCTTTTACAATGTAAGGGTTCCCCTATTTAAACCCAAATGGGGCCCTAAAATAATGCTAGATATTTTATAGATATACTATTAAAACTCTAACCGTAGTATGTAGATGGATGTAAAATCCCATATTGGGTGGAGTGAGACCAAATTTAGGTTTTATAAAGCCTTTTCCACGCATGTATAATGATCGTGGGACCACTTGAGAATTATCAACCCTCCTCCTTCTCACATTGAAAATTCCACACATGGCTTTGTCCCACCACTTCACCATGTGGTCTTTGGCATTAAGATGGGGGGTTGGCAGATTATGCATTGGCCGTTATGTTTGGAGTGGTGGTCGGTTGTGCTAGTTTGAACAAGCCATGTTCCAATCTATATGCTGAGTACTCTTCGCTGGTAATATGGGATAATCCCAATCCCGAATGAATTCAACCCACGAGGGAATGTGTTCAAATTGGTGTGATAAGCTCTCTGAGCTAGTGGAAATAATACCAAGCAAGGATAATAAACTCGGTAAATTCTAAAAACATTACAAATTGAATTAACATAGTAACATGGTGAATAATTACAAATGTAATATAAAATTAGACCATATAATACTATGATATTCAAATAAAAATATGGTTTAGTTCTAGCAAGCCATGTGGTGGCTTGAGGATCCACCACATTGGTGATAATACCATAGTCCTCACGGCTGTCAGGCTCCCCTATATAAAAAAAGGTTGAGCCTCTTGCTCCCACGAGCTATATCATTTTACGATTGTCAAAGACCAGCGGTGAAAACATCTAGTATTTTACCAATGCCTTTTTTTCCACGTGTCACAGTGGTATTGATCCACTATTGACATGTTAACCATAGTTGAATTTCTCGTTGATCGAACTTTTACTAGACATAACTAGAGATCCCAATGTCCTTTTGTCACATTCTCATAATCAATGGAAATATCTCGAAACTATCTTCTACATTGAAACCATTTAGGTATGTTGCTATGTACCTGGGGATATAATATTATAATGTATATGGGTTGATGGAGATGCCGACATGTGGTACACATCCCCTTATCTTATTATATCATTCATTTATGATTTATTATGCTTAGGAGGTCGGCCTCGGTATTGGCCATAGGTTAGAATGGTATATATATGGGTTAGAAGGTTGTAGTTAATCATCATATTGAGTATTGGAGTGTTTATTGTATGGTTTGGAGGTTACCCCCTCGAAGTGGTATTGGAGGTTGCCCCCTCGAAGTGGAAAAGCTATTATATGAGCATATTGTCATCATTTATCTATATTTTGGTGTTCTCTCATGTTATTTTGCTATATATGTTCTGATTTATACAAGTAATATCCTTACAAGTGGTATCAGAGTAGTGATTTTCGGCCAAAATTAGGGCAAAAACCCTAATTTTTTGTTTCAAATATATCTTGAAGAGGGTATCGAATTTTTTCTCAATTTTTGCATCATAATTTGGAAACACTCTAAGTTAGAATATCTAAAAATTTCAGCTCCATTGGATCTGTTTTGCGGATGTTATTGGTGTTTTAGGTTTTTTCATAAATTCACTTTTTAGGAAGCAAATTGTGGTATTTTTTAGCAAAATTTATATTTTCGGAAATCTCTTGAAATTTCAGTTAGGGTTTGTTCTTTGTGTTTTTATCCATCTACCGAAATATTTTCAGAATTCCTAAACCCTAATCATGATCACGGGGATAGACAAATTTTTATGGAAATGGTGAGATGGATGCTAAAGAATGGTGGATAAAATTTAAGAATATATATTTCTCATATTTCATGACAAGGAATAGGTTTTCACATTATCTTGGTGGTCCTGCATGGATTTGGTTTTCTGAGTTAAAAAATGACAGGAAGGATTGGTCTTGGGAGGAAATGGAACAACTTTTTATGGATAGATGGGACCACAAAGAGGAAGAAGAGTCAAAGGAAGATGATGGGGAAGAATATATTGAAGAATCAAGAGAGAAAGAAGATGAAGAGGAAGGTGAAGAAGATTCAAGGGAAGATGATGGTGCAACATATATTGAAGAATAAAACGCAGAAGAAGTTAGAAGAAGACTATGAAGAAGAGGAAGAAAAACAAGATATTGATGCAGAAGAAGAAGATATTATAGCTCCCAAGAAGGAAGATACCATATTTCAGTTTCATGGATGCATTCAAAGGAATAAGATAATTGTTTCCATAAACCCTAACAGCAAGTATAACTTCATCAACAAGGATATGGCTCAACATCTACATATTCAAGAAAGTAATATCAAAGAAGCTCAAGTGAATGGTAAGAAAATTCAAGTTTTTGAAGATTTAAAACTTACTATGGACAAATATACTTTACATTCAGATTTTTTTGCCTTATATATGGATGGTTTGGATATTGTTCTTGGGTATCCTTGGTTAGAGACATTGGGGACAATTAATATTAATATGAAAAATAAGTTTATGAAGATTTGGTACAAAAAGAAGAAGGTCACTTTACAGGATATCAGGCTTAATGGAAATCAAAGAAAAGTCAATATAGACCATGAGGATGATTTAGAATATGGAGAAGAAGGGAATAAGGATGATTCAAAAGAGGAACATGAAGAAAAAGAAGGAAATGATGATTCATCTACTCAAGAGAAAAAGAAAATATCAAATGCAAAGGTGGAAGAAGAAAAGAAAGTTCAGAAACAGGTTGATAAGGTTGAGGATACTACAACTGTAGCATATGGAAATCCACGTCAACATGAGAGAAAAAAATCATGGAGATGTCCCAGGGCACATCATATTTCCAACCAATATAGATATACATGTAATTGGAGGAATAATCACATGGAGATATCCCAGGGCACATTATATTTCCAACCAATATAGATATATAGGTAATTGGAGGAATAATCACTTTATTTATACAGGGGGATCAATGGAGCAACAATTATGAAGCATGGAATCCTTATTATGGTCTATCCTTATTATGGTTATACATGGAATCCTTATTATGGTTATGCATTGAATCCTTATGTTGGTTATGCATGGAATCCAAGGATGATAAACTATGGTCATGAATGGAATTAGAGTAGCACAACAGAATATGGATATTAGTTCAGATATGTATCATCTACCAGGATCACATATGGATGGATGATCGATCATGGCGCAAAGTGTGTAAAAATTTACAACACACTCATTACATGGTTTCTTCTTATGTTTCGGGGACGAAACATGTCAAAGAGGGAAGGAAATGCTATGTACCTATGGGTTGATGGAGAGGACATGTGGCACACATCCCCTTATCTTATTATATGCTATGTACCTGGGGATATAATATTATAATGTATATGGGTTGATGGAGATGCCGACATGTGGCACACATCCCCTTATCTTATTATATCATTCATTTATGATTTATTATGCTTAGGAGGTCGGCCTCAGTATTGGCCATAGGTTAGAATGGTATATATAGGGGTTAGAAGGTTGTAGTTGATCATCATATTGAGTATTGGAGTGTTATTGTATGGTTTGGAGGTTATCCCCTCGAAGTGGTATTGGAGGTTGCCCCCTCGAAGTGGCAAAGCTATTATATGAGCATATTGTCATCATTTATCTATATTTTGGTGTTCTCTCATGTTATTCTACTGTATATGTTCTGATTTATACAAGTAATATTACACACTTCATTAGACTATGTTTGGGGGAATAAAAGGATGCTTAGCCGATCAGTTTAGGCCATAGAATTAGAATAGACTCAACAAATTCATCTACCGGGTTAGAATTTGTAGTTAATCATCATAAGTGATTATTGAAGAGTGTTATCTGTCAATCAATTTGTAAGAATTACCCCCTCAAAGAATAATTTGGAGGTTACAACCCTCGAAGTGGTCAGAATATCTAATGAGCACGATTGTCATCTTGTATTATCAGATATTATTGGTGTTTCTCATGTTATTCTTTGTCATATGATTCTGATTTATACAAGAATCCTTACAACTACCATTTTAATTTAGCAAAGTTAGATATTTAAGGCATGATAATTGAAATTTCCTATTGAGGTTTGATGTCAATGTGTTCACAAACAAGTCCATGAACCGAACATAGAACTATGAACAAAATGGGATATCTAACGTAATGGTTTATGGTACCACAAAATATTTAGTACAATGGAAATGCTCCATAATGATGCAATTAGCAACTAACGATGGTTATAGTTAAGAATCTATACCTTCATATTTCAAGTTGACCAAGTCTGACATGGGGATTATCACATTAAAATTGGTGGTTGTGGCTCATGGAGTATGCTTATTTTTTTATGATGTACAGAAAAAGTGTGTCATCTAGCAAGGACTTGGTCATATGGGATACTCAATTTTAAGTGGAACAACTCAAGTATGTGATTGTAGATGGGACTCCTAAAACCATGATTATCATGTCCATTTACATGAATTGACAAGAGTGCAACTAATTTGGGAGTGTATTAATGGAAGTATCAATGTGCTATCATAATGGATTAGAATGGAATGAACATCGACAAGACTGATGTATAAAATTGAAAAAATTGTGAAAATCGGAATGATTTTTCATGGGACATTGAAAAAGTTTTGAGCATTGAGAAGTAAGTACAAGTACATGTTACTGAACATATGACCCCAATAATGGCATGGTTAAGGTTTTGAAGATGAAGAAGTAATAAGGAGTGAATTGGCAAACAATAGTCTAGACTAGAATGAGCTATCGAAGATGGTTTGCAAGTTGTGATGTACATGAGCTAGTGCATAGTATAGAAGGAGATACCATATGTCTTCTGTTTCATGGATGCATTCAAAGGAGTCGAAGATTATTGTATTCCATACAACCCCTAACTTCCAAGTATAGACTATCATCACAGGATCATGGCTCACATCTACATATTCAAGAAACTAATGGTATCTAATAAACCTTTCAAGTGAATGGTAAGAAAATTGAAGTTGTTGAAGATCTAAAAACTTAGTCTATGGATCAAATATACTTGGACTTTGAGATTGATTACCAATCACTATGGATTCCTAGTAGGTGTAACTCTGAGCTACCTGCAATGATTTGATCTTCATTATTGGATGCCTTTTTTGGATTAGAATCATATATGGTGGATATCATTACTAGCTCAAGAAGTGGAGGGACCCAAGATACAGAGCTTTAAATGATTTGCCGACAAAAAGAACAAGCTCAACTTTTACAGTATATCAATTTAAAAATAAAAGAAAAGACAATATTCTAGACCAACTGTGAGGAGGATTTGATTATGGAGTTCGGCAGTATGCATAGAGGCTTCGATGATTTCAAAGTGTGGAACATTGAAGTTCAAAACTTGTAAGTTAAATAGATACTTCATCTACTCAAGAGAACCTAATGGAAATATTATAATGCATGAGGTGGAAGAAGAACAGAAATTGTCATGAAACTATTTGATCAGTTGAATTGTTACTTCACCTGCATCAGTATGATGACAATCTCATGTTCAACCTATTGATCGAAAATAGATCATATCCCGATGTTATCAATGCGACTTATACATTAGCATCTCCTTATTCCAATATGGATACTGCAATTGTAATTGGTGTGTCTCAATAGGCCTATTGTGTATTTATCATAGGGTACTCCCGAGCAACAATTATGAATTCATGACTAATCCTTACCTATGGAATATGCTAGTCCTAACAGACTATGATTTGTTCTATCATAGGAATTTTTTATGGTTATGCATTAAATATTATCCCATTTGGTACAAAACTATATGTAAAATTGATACCCTATGTACTGAATATGGAATCCACAGTAGCACAACGATAAGCTTTGGAAATTAATTCCGCTTCATGGGCTAAGGTCCACATGTCATCCGCGATCTGATCCAAAGCTTACTCATCAATTACGCCACATTTGTGTTTCAAAGCACATCTCAAAGGAATGAGGATATCCCTTCTTATACATGGTTTAAAGGGCCCTTAAAAAATGGATTACATAAAGTCCTGAGGAAGTGCTATTTGCTACCTTAGCTGATGAAAAATATTCATAATACCCATATTGGTTGATGAATTTGCTTCGACAATGGCACATTAAATCCATTACAACTTGGTGGGATGCTAATTTGTTTACCTAGGCTTTAATAATCCTTATCCCCCAACATCTATGATGATGGAGATCAAAATGGACCACGTGAAGCATAACATCCCCTGTATCTTAATACCGATTCATGTTTTTGGGATTTATTGATGCAAGAAGGAATGTCGGCTTAAGTCATTGGTTCCATACTGTGTAGAATGGTACATATAATATAGAATAGTTTGAGGCATCAATGCGTGGTATGTAGAATGTTTTGTAATGGTGTGGCATTTATCCCCTCAAAGTGGTATTACCAATTGCCCCCTCGAAATGGCGAAGCTATTATATGAGCATATTGAAATAATTTATCTCTCAATTTGTTCCAAAAAAATTAGGGTTTTTGCCCTAATTTTGGCCGAAATCGCTGCTCTGATACCACTTGTAAGGATATTACTTGTATAAATCATAACATATACAGCAGAATAACATGAGAGAACACCAAAATATAGATAAATTATTTCAATATGCTCAATATAATAGCTTCGCCACTTCGAGGGGGCAACCTCCAATACCACTTCGAGGGGGGTAACCTCCAAACCATACAATAACACTCCAATACTCAATATGATCCTCAACTACAACCTTCTAACCCCTATATATACCATTCTAACCTATGGCCAATACTGAGGCCGACCTCCTAAGCATTTTAAATCATAAATGAATGATTTGACCGATGTAAGATAAGGGGATGTTGTGCCACATGTCGGCATCTCCAGTCAACCCATATACATTACTAGATATTATATCCCCAGGTACATAGCATATGTTTAGGTAAATTTTGATATAAAAAATGATCCCCTTATCACACCTCCCTAATAGGAAAGTATTTTTGTCCCAAAAATCTTATAGTGGAACATTTTACCATCTTGTCTTGAATATGGAAACTTTGTTAACCACCTTGGAAGTTCTGCTATACTATAACCTCTGGTATTTTCCTCTGAAACCTTCTCACTTTGAAAACTTTGTTTTGATCCTAGACCTATGGGTTATGGGTCCAAGACACTTTTGTTGCGCACTCTAATATCCAAAGAAGACCTCTATGGGCTCTGTGGTGCGGTGTTTGGTTTCAAGATATCTGACAACAAGGATATTCATTGAATTTATAGCATAGTTCCTAACTCCTGAGTTGATTCCTACATAATCCAAAATGGTTCAAAGGAACTCCATGCGACATATATCTAACAGTGATCTAATGTCAGTGATGGGTAATGTCTTGTTTAATACTGTCCTTCTACAGGGTCTTAAGAGACTCTACACACAATGAAGCCTCCGATGCCTAATGTCATGTCCCTTTCCAAACTTTAATTCCTCCAATGCATGATGTTAAGTCTCTTTAAATACCTCAAGCCTCTAAAACATGATGCTAAGTCTGATGATCAGCTACCATTCTATTGCACAGTCACAATGCCTCTACACAGAACATAGTTCCAAGATAATATTTTGGGAGCTCATTTTTTTGAAAAATAATATTAGGTGTCATTATGCTAGATGCCCATATTGGATTCTTCACATAATGAAGTTGTGACCCGACATCAATGCTAATTGTGATTCAACAACCATTATGCTGCACGGTCACAATGCCTCTACACAAAATGAAGTTCTGAGATGATACCTCAAAACTCTACTATCTACACAAATGAATGACCAATCTCTAAGCTCATAGATATGAGTAATCAACTGTAATGGTCACTCAATATTTGATTAGGAGTTACGTGCCCTTAAAAGGGTCTTTTTTTTTACAAATTTCAAAAACAATTGTAAGGAAAACATCTCCTAATAGATCATGCAAATTTAGCTAAAAAATTTCTCCATTTTTAGAGTCTTTGTACAATAATTTTAGTTACCAAATTATAGGAAAATAATTTCACATGATAAACCTGTCACAAAATCTCTCCTACCTTATGGCTTATGTACTTGGTCTTCTCCACTGCATAGCAATCATGGATTGACCTAGTTTGTCTCTTTCCTATTGGAAAAAATAATGAAAAAAGGATAAAAACAAACTACATCTCCTGGTATTAGCAATTTACCAAAATAATTGCCCTCTAAAGGGTCTTACTAATGCAATTATAAAAGAGTACAAACATTACCCAAGAATTGGATCTTTTACTAGTGTGTCCTGATCAGTTAGATGTATACAAAAATTGACCACACAGGAGTCCTCAGTATTCACAACAAATGCCAAGTAGAACTACATTTTCTAACGCCACTCCAGTTGAAAATATAATACCTCCCGCTTTAGCACAAAACAATCCATTCCTGAGCAATGCTCCTCCATACTTAAAAATGTATTCCAAATCACGACATGGAGATATGTTCTCTTCTCCCGGTATGTTCACTCAATGACATGGACTCCCTTATGCCCCTGCAAATACATATGCTACACCATATCAACAACCCATTCCACCTCCACCCCCTTAGCAAACACCATCAATGGTCGAAACCTATGCAATAAGGACTTATTCAGAATATTTGAAATAACGTTTGGACTTCACTATACGAAGCATCATGCTTGCAAGACCTCTCCCCGATCTACCCAAGTACAAAGGAGAGGGAGACCCAAATGCACATATTAAGGCCTATGCCACAGCCATTCGAGAACTACTCCCTTGGGATGGAGTTGTTGCTAAAATATTCCCCAAAACTTTAGAGGTTGTTGCCCTCAATTGGTATTATAGAATACCTGAAGCCTCAATACATTCATTTAAACAACTCATTTCAGATTTCATCAAGGAATTCAACATGAAATTTTTTTTGAGAACAAGAATCAAGGAATTCTTACATATTAAACAAGAACACAATGAATCTATTGCTCATTTCATTGAAAGATGGCGTACAGTCCTCTATTCTTCAGCAAGCACTCTAAACATGGATCAGATGGAACTATGCAATTTATTCCTTCATTCTCTTAGTAGAGAGATAAATGAAGAAGTCCATTAGTTCCCACTAATAATTTATGATGAAGTGCTCAAGAGCACCCTCCGAATAGATCAAGTTGCAATAGATAGTGATCGCAAGACATATAGAACAAATGGGAGGTTAATCATCCCCAACCAAAACACTAGGACTTATCCTACTACCACAAATGCCAATCAAGGACCTAAAATCCTTAACAAAAACTGCGGAGTGACATCAAATGGAGTGACTGACCAAACAAAAAAATTAAACGTTGTAAATGTTCCACCACCAGTTAACAATCAACGAAACAACAATTTTACCCCAACAATCAATGTAGTGGATTTTAATAATGCCCAACGACAAAAACAACAATGGCAGATCCAAACATAGGGTCCAAGTTAAAACTCAACTGGATATCAAAACCAAAACCAAAGGCAACAAACATAAAACTTTAAGTCTAATAGTCAACAATTTAATCATATTTTTGGACCACAACACGTGCTAAACCAACAACCTAGGAGTTATAATCCTAACTCGTGTTGTGGTTTCCACAAAATTTGAGGCCATGACACTAGAACTTGCCACAATTACAATAAGTTCATGAAATTTTTTCTAGAAAAACAAAGACAACTCTTCATAGATACGTTCTTAACAGATTCTGTGACACCTATGCCAAATACTTTCACAGGGGTTGTTTCTCCTCAAAATGCACCTCTTAATATCTTCAATAATCCACTTCTGAATCAAAATAACAATAATAAATTAAATCCAAATGGGATGAACAAAGGTGTAATGATATGAAATATCGATCACGAAGCCTCGACTTCACTAAATCCACCTGTCGCACCACAATTAGGAAATTAGCCACAAACCAAGATAGTTGGTCTAGTGGAGTTAGATACTGAGCTACACGTAAAAGCCATAACAAGAGAATGAGAATATTCTTCTCAACCAAATCCAATCTATCCACTAGAGCCAGATAACATCCAAAAAACATTGGTAAAACCCATAGGTGCTTACGATTTAATTAATGACTTAACAAAGACCTTCTCTCACATCTCCTTTTTGGAATTATTGAAAAATTCTCCTGCCCATAGGGCTGCTCTTTTAGAAGCACTAGGTCTAGTTCATTTAATTAACATCACTCCAACTCCCAAAACACAAGTAAACCATATAGACTTTGATATCCACCCTCCAGGAAGCCAGATAGGGATACTGAGTTTATATTCGACATAAACATAATGCCAACGGATGTTGAAATTACATGCAGAGGCGATCCGGCCTTGCATTTATAGGTGTGGGTGTACAATAATTATGTTAAACACGCAATGGTTGATGATGGGGCAGCAGTTAACATTGTACCCTTATCTTTCCTTCAAAAGCTAGGATATGGAGAAACAAACTATTCCACAACAAGAATTACGCTAAGAGGTTATGACAGCCTTAAAGCTACTTCAATCAGGACTATAATACTACCAGTCACCTTAGGACCCAAGAAAAACCTCATCGAGTTTTATATCATAGATCAGGAAACCAACTACAATATGATCCTCGGTTGACCATGGATACATCGCATGAAAGTAATCCCTTCTACGTTATTCCAAGAAATAAGATTATTACACTTAGGAAAGATATTCGTAGCAAAAGGTGACCCAAAACAATTCGACATACACTTAGCAGACCTAAGAAAAGACTAGGCATTAACTCTGATTTTGAACTCCCAATAAACCAACTTAACAAACCAATCAACTCAAAACTGGAACAAAAAATTAATACCTACAATAGAATTAGAAATTATGAACCTAGTCAAGGGCATCCCAGCCCTCAAGAATGAAGCTAATGTTGTAGAAAAAATGTAATTAGGAACTACTGCAAAAATTGTCAAGTTACTAGAACAAGATCTACCAATTTTCCTACCATTTGATTCCACAGGTATGGGATGTACCCTAGGATTTGGTTCTCTTCCAACAGAGGAAATTTACATGGTAGAAGTAACCAAAACAAAAGAAACAGACGCAAAGAATGTCCCAGCGAAATCTATTTTTCCTAGTAAATATTGGACTCTCCACTTTGATGGAGCTAGATGTCACTATGGAGCCAGGGCAGGTGTGATCTTTACTTCTCCTGAGGGAAAGATCCTACCTTTTGATATTAAGTTAAAATTTGAATGTACAAACAACGACATTGAGTACGAAGCCCTCCTCCTTGGCCTCCTCATAGCCAAAAGGTTTGGTGTTAATGACATCAGAGTGTTAGGAGACTCGCAATTAGTTGTAAACCAAGTCTCTGAAGTATATGAGACTAGAGTTGAGCACTTACAACTCTATAAAACAGCGGTATTAGATCTAAGCAAATGATTTGACTTCATATCTATTGAGGCAATCCCATAAGAACATAACCTTCTCGTAGATTTAATAGCAACCTCAGCTTCACGTTTTACCCCAAGTAATGAGTTGGAAGATACAAGTTTCAAGGTATCACTTCGTACTGAACCATTAGTGAAGAAAATGTCAACAAACCATCTTCTAACACATACAGCTGAGAATGAATCTTTTATCTTACATCATGTTGACAGTGATAAAGTCACTCTCAAATATCTAAATTCCTATGTAGAGCTACACCTTACTCACCCTATAGTTGATCTTTCTCTCATACCACACTCCTCTTCCTACTTTAGAAATCCCATAGTAGAGTCTCCTCCATAGAAGGATCTCAATATCTACGAGATAGAAAATGGAGAAAGCTTGGAACTACCTACAGGCCCACGTAAATTTGAAGAAGGTAACACTTCTTTGATAGAAGAAATTATTGACATAAACATTGGAATGGAGGAAGAACCAAGAATTTTGAAGTTGGGATCCTCGTTAACTTCAGAAGAAATAGAAATACACACCCAAATCCTCAAAGAACATAAAAATGATTTTGTGTTTGATTATAAAGAAATGACAGGTATCACTCCACAAGTTGTGGTACATAATCTTGTCACTAAACCAGATGCAAAGCCAATTAAACCTAAGTCAAGACCTATGAAGCCAAAAGTGGCTCTCATGGTAAAAGAGGAAGTAGTAAAACTTCTCCAAGTAGGATTCATCAAGCCTGTTGACTATTCACAATGGGTGTCTAATATCGTTCTCGTCCTCAAAAAGAATGGGAGGATACGCATTTGTATAGAATTTTGGGATATTAACAAAGCTTGTCCCAAGAATGATTTCCCATTACCATCCATTGATTTTATCTTTGATGCAACAACTGGATTTGAACTGTTGTCCCTCATGGATGGGTTCTCAAGGTACAATCAAATTAAAATATCTGAACAAGATCAAGCCAAAACCACATTTATAACTCCTTGGGGAACTTACTATTATGTTGTCATGCCATTTGGTCTTAAGAATGTCAGCGCTATGTATCAGTGGGAAATTACTTATATATTCCATGATCTTATCCTTAAAATTGTGGAATCATATGTGGATGACTTGTTGGGCAAGGCCAAGAAATGTTGTGATCATCCGGAAGTGCTCCGTATCATCCTCTCATGACTAATTGATTATGGTGTCGCATTAAACCCAGATAAGTGCATTTTCAGTGTAACAGGAGGTAAACTTCTAGGATACATTATATCTTCACTAGGGATAGATGTTGACCCGGCTAAAATATGAGTTGTTCTCGAAATGATCCCACCTTTAGACGAGTCTAGAATTAGGTCATTTCTTGGGAAACTCAGTGCAATCCGAAGGTTCATCCTAGATTTAAGATTTATCATTCATCCAATCAACAATCTACTCAAGAAATATTATAGTATCGATTGGACTGAAGATTGCAACGAGGCCTTCGAAGCAGTTAAGCACGCTTCTTGTTGTCACCACCCATGCTAATGCCTCCTAAGCCAGGCTACCCTTTGATCCTATACTCACGAGCCACTCATGTCTCCCTAGCCTACATGCTAGCTCAAGAAGATGATGATAAATGAGAACGTACGATCTATTTCATTAGCCAAACATTGCTTGGTTATGAAACATGTTACACACAGATAGAGAGAGAATGCCTTGCCATAATTTTTGCAACAAAATGTTTGAGACATTACATGTTAAACCAAGAAACAAGGGTCATTGTAAAGACAGACCATTTACGAACATTTCTCACACAAGGATCTTTATCTAAAAAGGATAGCCATTTCATAACCCTAATGGGAGAATTTGATTTGACATTCGTAAACTAAAAATCCATTAAAGGAAAAATCATTGCAGATTGGTTAGCTGACAATCCACTAGATGGAGGCGAGCTAGTAGATCTCGACTTTCCCAATGATTGTGTATACTTTGTCAAAACTAGACCCCCCATTTCTAAATATCCCTGGTATACTGATATCATCAATTTTATCATGAACCATACATACCTGAAAAGTGTCACGTCACAACAAAAAAATCGGTTACATATTATTACCACTAAATATGTTGTTTTAGACCAAGTGCTCTATTGTAGAGCCTTAGACGACATGCTTCTAAGATGCGTCGACATAGAAGAATATAAGAGGATTCTTCTTGAATCCCATAGTGGGATGTGTGGGGGCCACTTTAGTGGTCACGCCACCGCTCACAAAATACATTGGATGGGCTATTTTTGGCCCACTCTCAAACATGACGCGGTGGAATTTGTACGCAAATGCCACAAATATCAAAAATTATCTCACGAGATTCACATGCCAGCACAATCCCTACAACCAATAGTGACTCCGTGGCCCTTCTCCACTTGGGGTCTAGACTTAATAGGGAAATTCTCTCATTATCACAGCCATGGAATATTTTACCAAATGGGTGGAGTCCATGCCTCTCACCATTGTACCAGGTTCGGTGATTGCCAAATTCATTTTGAACCAAATTATCTATAGGTATGGTGTCCCACAAGTCATTATCTCAGATAATGGCACATCCTTTAAGAATGACGAGGTTGGTGAGTTATGTAGCAAGTTCAAGATAAACCATCACACAGCCTCTCTTTACTACCCTCAAGCCAATGGGCAGGCTGAAGCGACAAACAAAACATTGAAAGCTATTCTCATCAAAATAGTAAAGGAAAACAAATGACATTGGAATTTAAAATTATATCCAGCCTTGTGGGCCCACCGAACCTCAATAAGAACACCAACAGGAGCAACTCCTTTCTCATTGGTATTCGGAGCAAAAACAGCTCTCCCACTTGAGGTTGAAATACCTAGTCTCTACATCTCATTACAAGGGATCCTGGATGAAGAAGCTTATAGGGAGGCACACCTCTCTTAATTAGAAATCCTTGACGAGGCTAGGATAAATTCTGAACAATGGCATAGAGCCTATGTAGACCGGATGTGCTGGCAGCATAACAAAAATGTCTATTAGTGAGAAATATATGAAGGAGATTTAGTTCTAAGACTAGACAGTTGGATCGATAAGAAAACTGGTGAAGGAAGAAAGTTCTGGCCCAAATGGTTGGGCCCATATCGAGTCATGAAGGACTATAGAAACAATGCATATCTCTTGTGCACACTAGAAGGTGAGGAATTTTGGTGAAACTGTCAATTCCTTGCACCTTAAGTGGTTTTACGCATAAAATGTCAAATTCATTGCTAGTACATTATAGCTACCTACATTGCATTAGTATTTTAGCTTCTTCATTCTGTCCATTTCGTAAAAATGATAGTTCAGGAGCTTACTCTTAAAAAAACTGTTACAAATTTATGAGGATATTGGCAAAAATATTCATATCACATCTCTTCAAACATCATCAAATATTTTCAAATCTTCTCATCAATTTCGATAGAAAAACATAGACGGAAACCATACCAAGACCTGCATACTTGACTTTGCTCTTTCTTTCTACTAGGTAAAGTTGTCTTGCCTATGGTCTGTTCTAGAAGCTTCTTAGTGTCACATCTATCCCTCTTAAAATATCTTGGAACAAAAGGATATCCTAAAGTCTTAAATCATAAATGTCAAATGAAATCAAAAGCACCAAGAAAAAAATATATTTTATTTTACACACTTATTTGCCACATCAACCTTCGGTGATAAGCCCACATTTCTTATTGGTGATGTGAGGTTGGGAAATGAAAGAAGTGCCCTTACTCACCTATATCTTGCCTTTGGTGACAAACCCATCTTTCTTACTAGTAGTGTGAGGCAGGGTGTGGGGGGTCCAGTCACACAAACTAACAAATCTTGGTATGCTAAAAACACAAGTCAAATTATGTTAAGAGAAAGCAAATATCCAAACATCCAAATTCCAAAGAGATCAAATCCTCAAAACCAGATTTTGTCAACCAAGTTGCCATTTATGAATCTAAGTCTAGATAAATTGAAAAGTAAGTGGCCTTCTAAGATTGGTAGTAGTTCTGAGTAGGGTGGGTGTGTAGGTCTAAATTTGGTTCTTGTTCTTGGTTTTTTTGTCTCTCATCATTCCATTCAATCAAGCTCATACAACTTGTGCCCTTCCTATTCTTGGTGTTGAGCCCACGCACCTTACTAGTTACACGGATTTGGGGATTGGGACAAGTTCATCTCTTTATCACTATGCATTCATCACATTTTTCCAATATAAGAAGGAATTACAAACATTTCCCAAAGAGTTCAAAAGTTCAGTACTACCATATGTTAGTATCATCTCATATCAGCACGAAAAAACATAAAGTAAAACATTCTATTTACTATCATTTGTTGTCCATTGCATACATTCTAGAAACATGAAAAGCAATTATTCTAAAAACATTTAAAAACACATTTAGAAAATGAGTGACAAAATTCAAGATACCAAGAGTCTAGATCCAAAGATATATATATATATATATATATATATATATATATATATACAAATCAAGTTTCATATACAATGCCATCATACACTAGGCATGGTCAAAATGCTCAATGAGCCCAGAAAAGTACAAAAATACTCATATAAACAACCTAACAAAGGTCATTAAAAAAAGATCCAAGTGGCCTCTCAATCCCTATGGGATCCCTCTAAAGGCACACGATCATGTCTAGGACTCCGGCTATGCCAGCGCTCTGAGTGCACTGAGGGCTCGTAGTCTTAAACAATAGTTGTAGGCTCGGTATGAGAGTGGATCATCCTCATCAGGCACTCTACAGCCCTATACCCGGCTACCTCGGCATGGAGGAAAGTCACCATCTTAGCCACATGCCAGACAGAGGAAAAAACATCAGTATGCCTACCAGCTGCTGAAGGATCCCCTGCATCCACAAATAGCTCGGCATGAGTCTTCTCCATGGGGAGCATCAGGGTGTCAGTACATACCTAGTGAATCAAGTCTCGCCACTCATCAGTAGTCTCTGTAAGAAAAGGAGAAAACAAATTAGAAAAATAAAAAGGTGAAACCAAGGATGAACAAAAAGAGAGGTAGCAACTAAGGTAATTATAGCTAAAATAAATATCAAAAGAAGAGTGACAACTCACTCAGATCTCTAGGCCTCTAAGAAGGATCTCTGGGATCCATGCCTGCCATAGACACCACCACCGACTGGTGTCCCCCTCCTACATCTGGGGAAACATGGCGTCCTGTCATGGACTCATCCTCTCCACCTAGGTCCTAAGAAAGTAACTCCTCTGATACTAGAGTCACCCTCTCTACGCTCTGCTCTACCCTCTTAGCCTGTAGGATCTCCTGAGTGTCATGCCAATCGGGATCACTATCCTCTTCCCCACCCAACTCACTGATCTCCATGTCCACAGTCTCCTCCTCCATCTCTCCCCCTATGAAATCCTCAGACTCAGAGTCTATATCAATGGGGTCATTACTGCTATGGGCAGGATTGGTGGTAATTCAAAGTAAAGGTGTGTGAGGAGCACCGGATCTCTCTCGAGTGCGTACCACCCTCCTGGCTATAATAGGGATGTCAGGAGTAACAACAATCTAACCCTAGCCTCTAGGACCTCCCCTAGCCTCCCGAACTGATCTGAACACTGGCACCACTGGGGGAAGCATGTCAATGTAAGCAAGGCCGAATTGCTGAGGCACTCAATCAAAGGGGTGTGTCTCTACCTTCCCCGTCCTATCCACAAGTTGTCCTGTAGTAGAGTAGGAAATCAAAGTAAAGGTCTCCTCACCCCACAACCCTGCCATGGCCTGATAATGTGTGACCTCCATATCCTTAGTAGTCAGGGAAGTAACTGGCTGGTGGGGTGCTCTAAGCACTGTCATCTCTATCCATCTAGCTGCCCTTATGGCCCCGGGATCCTCCACCTCTACGCTCCTCCCATAAGGGATAATGCACTCATAGACCCAGCTCATAACTAAGGTTGGATGGCTCAGCGATTATCCCTATAATCGAACCACCCTGTATAAGTCGTGATAGGTGGTCCCAAGTATATCGGCTCCCCAAGCATAAATCTGACCATGTGCCTCAATCTGTGCGATGATGGGGGCCCAACATTGGAGCAAACTATCCCCTCCCTTGTCCCTGATCAATCTCAAAGCAAAGATACCCATAATGTCTTGACGGATCAGAGGGATGGGAAAGCCAGGAATAGAATGGACCTTCACCCCCTTCTTTGAACTAGTAGAGACAACTGCATCTCCCATATAGGTGGCCCACTGAGTCACCTGAGCTTTGGATACTGTTGTATCAAATGAAAGTCTCATCCCAATAATCGGGACTCCCAAAATGTGGTAGACATCCTCTAGGGTGATATTCCACTCACCCCTAACACCTGAAAATTGGAAGGTTTTTTGATATCCATCCCAGTAAGAAAATAAGTTGCATAATATGAGACTGACATGTGCAACGTGGGGGACTCATGTAATCCTCAATATACCTTCCCTCTAGAGAGTATCCTGCCCAGCCCGAGAGAGTGAATCTAACACTACTAGAAGCCAATCACACACTCTCTCTTAGCTCCATCTAATGTACTCTTCCTTCTTCTACAAAACACCCAAAAACATGCAAAAAGAAGCAAGTTAGGGATAAGATTACATTGGAAAAATCATTAAAGCAAGTAAGAATACTAAAAATGCAAATATAAACTCAAA
Source organism: Taxus chinensis (assembly GCA_019776745.2). Lineage (NCBI taxonomy): Eukaryota > Viridiplantae > Streptophyta > Pinopsida > Cupressales > Taxaceae > Taxus > Taxus chinensis. The sequence goes on from CM034152.1 coordinate 549,589,555, forward strand.
CTAGTGTTATTTTAACACTCTTTAGAGGACCTTCACCCTGAGTAGGGTGGTGGTTCTGTAACCACCACGGTCCTATAAACGCCACCCTACTCAAGGTGGCGGTCCTGTCCCCTGACTAAAAATGGGTCACATGCCCTAAAAATGCTTAAAAATACAAAAAATGACCGTTTTAGCTAAAACAAAAGCCTACCCATTAGGCATCCCCCCTAAGAGACACATTTAAAACTGAAATTTCTATAAATAACCCCCCCACAACAAAGATTTCAACATTTTAACATTTTGGGTGCAAAAACGTTAAATCAAGAATAACTAACCTGGGATCTCGCAGGTTGAGGTTCTGCTTGCAGAGGCATGATCGCTATCTCGATACAAACATTCCAGCTATACTCTCATTGAAAACTGTCACTGTGGGTCCCAGAGCTCAAAAAATATCAAATCAACATGCGTAAATGAATAGGAAAATGGTCCCATTTTATATATATATATATATATATATATATATATATATATGGTGTTTTGACTTAGTTTGAATGCCCCTTTAACAGGTTTAGTGCGTAGATGGAGGAAATTTCTCATCCCCACGCAAATGGTAAGTCCTCATTTCATACTAATTTAGTATTTATTTTATCTATCTGTACTTGAGTCCTCTTTCCATTTTACAGGTAGTAGGAACTCAGATGGCGACATTTTGACACATGGGTGTGTCAGGTATAATTTCTAGCTTCCCATTTTGGGACCGCCATACTCGGACCCACCGTTTTATGCCTCTTCATGGTCAAAATGCTTCTCTGAGGGGGCAATATGTACGTACCCAAAATTGCAGGGTATTGTACTACCGAAACGATGTTACACATGCCCCAATGATGATACAGGTTACCTCACAAGGTGTTTAGGATATAGAGAAGCTCACAAAGTATATGTTAACATCCCAAATGCTTTATTCATTTTCCTTGTTCTTCACTTTATCCTTTGCCTTCATTTTTTAAGTTTTTTAACCTTCGGTGACGAAACTGCCACCCTACCAGGGCGGCGGTCCTGTAACCGTCACCCTGCTCAGGGCGGCGGTCCTTCACGCATTTTCTAGCACGCTACTTTGATCACGACTTGCGTATTTTTTCAAATTTCACTAGATTTTCTCAACCACCTTAGCTCGTATTAATGTTTTATGTTCCTTGGAATAGTGTTTCTTCATTGTTTAATGGTAAAATAGTTCTAATGGAAATTACCTTTGGGTGAATGTGAAATCTATAAATAGCCATCTTAGTTTCAAGCAAATGGCCCCTCAACTTCTCATTTCCATTGTTTAGTATTTCGATTTCTTGTTTAGAGCTCATTTTGTTTTCATGTTTGCATCCATGCTAGTTTTCCTTTGTTGTTGGAAGCCATTCGATCTTCTTGCTTCAATCTTGTTCATTGTTGTTCATACAAATTAGTTTAGATCAGATTTGTGTCATTTGTAGATTAAATCCATTAGAGTCACAGGTTGTGTTCTTCACAGAAGGTGGATTCTAGAATCTCTCGGTACACTTCTATTTTATTCCCATAATAAATCCAGCTAGGAATTGCATACACCAAGCTCTGTCACTTGCGATGTCCCTCTCCTACTCACATTATATTCAGTCTATATCCAAAGCTACCATTGTCCAAAATACCTTTTTCTATTGATGCTAGCATATACACGCTCTTTTGGACTCCCGTGAATATGAAGGAATGAGGAGATCATTCTGAGGGGAAAAAATCATACACTACTGGATTCACCACTGTTATGAAAATTCCAGGTTTTATCTATCAAAGTTCTAGTTAAAACATATCGAATAGAGTAGTGAAATATTTCATTTTTGTTAAGTTTCATTTTCAATATTACCAGGGAAGCTGTGGGGATTGATATTTTCTAAGAAACTATGATTCATTCCTCACTTATGAGGTAGGATCGAGAATCTTTCAATTAAGTTAATCAGCTATCTAGTTATTTTGGATAAACTCACAACTGCACAGGCAAGTAGCTACACTGGGCTACCTTGCTTGTTTTAATTTTGTTATTAGATTAGTTTTCATTTTTTGAATGTATTAGATTAGTCGCTCTTTCAATTTTATTCAAAATTCTATCAAAAATACAAAAATAGAGGAATATATATGTTGTAGATATATCTTGCATAATTAGTTTATTTCATTTCAGTTGGGCTTATATTGATCTTGTATGACAATCATGGGACCTAGGGAGCCTAGGGAATACGTTTTTGAGCCAATCATACCTCAACCCAATCTTGTTGTAGCCTTAACTGACATAGACCAAAATCTTAGAATTCAGGTCTTCCAAACAACAGCAGACCTACAAGAAATTAGTGCACAAATAAGAGTATTAAACATAGAAGAGGACAAAGCACACACATTCTGGTCGAATCATCCAAATTATAGACTGCCTTAATAGATATCCGTATGACTGTAGAAGGACCTGAAAGAGAGAAAACATTTGGTTGTGATCCACTAGTTCCACAGCCAGACATAGGAGACCTCCTCATTGATATAGACACTAGATTATGTATCCAAGTTTCCAAAACACATGTTAGGTACTATGAGAAAATCATGCAACTTCTAGTTCTAAATGTAGAGGCCAAAAAGGTATACGACTACTAGATACTCAAAATCAGGGGTTGACTCTTCATATGACCATAGGAGGTCCACAACAACCATGAACTTACGGTTGTGATCCATAGGTCCCACAACCCAATGGGCCTAAAAATCAATCCACTATTGATGTTGGTTTGTGAACATTAATGTTTAGGTCCTCTCCACTTCCACCAGACATCATCACACAACTATCATTATTAAACATAGCAGCTAATAAAGCTAAAGATTTCTGGACTAAACCAGAGAATCATCTATAAAACCCTAGAGAATCCACTACACATTTTACCAACATTTTCATGACCTTGTCAGGGAATATATACAAAGCACCCACAGGTCATCTTCCACATATTCCATAACCCATAGATTGGATCACGACAGAGCTTGATATTGATTGGAGCCTTCGAGCAGCCATCCTCGCCGAACGATCTATCACACCAATTTAGGTTAGGAGGGCCTTCTTTGCCTTAGATTCGTAGATCCTGCTATTACCTATTGAAGACATAAGATTACCTAACTATCTTATCTTCATCCCACGTGTATTCCATCCCCACCAACTGTCTCGGCATGACCTCGGGAGGTCGGGTGCGAGGAAGAGTTACTTGTATATTCTCATGCTTGCATGTCACTTTTCCATCGTATAGATACCTCAATAGGTATCCTATGGATCCTTTAGCTCTCTCTCCTTTTCATATGGATCATCATGGTCCGTTATAATTTATGCAACCTCAGTGTCAATATCTGGTTGATCAGCAAGGACATATGAGCTCGACTCTACAATAGGATCTCTATGATCCTTGGGTACATATGAGCCTAAAGTCTCATTATCTTTTCCTTATGCAAGATGAACAACATGTCTTGTCAATAAATCGATCCTCCAATTGTGCCCGATGAAAATCTCAACTCCAATCCTGTCATTAGTCATATAACCTTGATGAGCACTTAGGTAGAATTTTCCTAAAACCATTTCGTTAATCTCCAAAGGGAGGATGTTTAGAGTGATTTTGTCAGAAACTCATATCCCAATGATGAAGTTGAGAGTGCAATAGCTAATAGAAACTCCATATAGAGTACCATCCTCTATACCAAATGTCTTGGTTTGAGGTAGTGGTGCAATGGGAATTCCCAATCTGCACACCAAATCGATAGTTACCTACCCTACTCTAACAATCCAATTGAAAATAAGGGTGACTAATTGTCCTCATGCAATCATCAGAATCCACTGTCTCGAGGAACTTGTGTGTCACCATATAATATTTAGATGCTCCACTGGTGCTCTCCATCCCAATGGTGCCACTAAATTTCTAGTGTTGGGTCTTCCAATATCCTTTCCCTTCTTTTGCATCCACTTAGGCCTCCTGTCTGGATACAATTTCTATCATTGCTCTGTGTCTTTCCCTTTCCCACAATGACAAAATATGACCAAGTTTGGTGAAGGTATCCTCTCCAAAGGGCACTTTCAAAGCTGACTTACTTAAGTCACCTTTCCAAATAGAGCATTTAGGCTTCTCTACAACTTTGTAATGTGCTGTTGCTACTGGCACTAACTCTCTTGAATAATATCAATATGGGTTTGTAACTCCATGATCTAGCAATCATGTTCTTGATGTCGAGTCATCATCACTTGAACCATGGTGCCTAATAATGTAATCATAAATAGAAATGGGAAGAAGATGTATAGATCCATTTTTGTAAAAGTAACTCTACAAAATTAGCTCTGATACCAACTTGATCCAAAAAATATCAAGCTTCTACCTAATCTCAGACCCCTATAGGATTATTTTATTTTTAGAATAGTTACTTCTTGTAAGTAACCAATTTAAAATTAATGCAAACATAAAATGACAAATTACACAATGATTGATTAGGGATTTCAGACATAGCCTACATCTCTGATTTCTTTCAAACCATTCCACTAGTAAAAATTGTAAGTACAATGTTATTTCTTACGATAAAACCTAATGGAATTTCCACTTGCCTAGTAGTACACCAGTCCTTTAAAGAACATTTTATTATCATTCGAATCATTCTTCACCTTCCTAATGCACAACCTCCGTCAGATCTCTATCATCCTTCCCAATGCTTCTTGAAATCCTTAGCACTTCCGTTGATACTCTAGATGTCGCAAGTGAAAAATATTATGGCTCAATGGGGCTATTGGGTAGTGTGATACTCCCAATCACAAATATTTCATCTACTATTGCCTAAAAAATAATAGGCCAATAAACAATATTTTCCTATAGTAATTTTAGGATTTTAATATAGTTCCCACAACTATATTAAAATTATCCTATTACAATATCTCCCAAATACCACAATTAATTTTAAACAATAATAAGCTTCGGTGCCATGGTGTGTCTTTTACAATGTAAGGGTTCCCCTATTTAAACCCAAATGGGGCCCTAAAATAATGCTAGATATTTTATCGATAGACTATTAAAACTCTAACCGTAGCATGTAAATGGATGTAAAATCCCACATTGGGTGGAGTGAGACCAAATTTAGGTTTTAATAAAGCCTTTTCCACACATGTATAATGATCATGGGACCACTTGAGGATTACTTCCCCTCCTCCTTCTCACATGGAAAATTCCACACATGGATTTTTCCCACCACTTCACCATGTGGTCTTTGGCATTAAGATGGGGGGTTTGCAGATTATGCATTGGCCGCTATGTTTGGAGTGGTGGTTGGTTGTGCCGGTTTTGAACGAGCCATGTTTCGATCCATATTTTGAGTACTCTTCGCTAGTAATATGGGATAATCCCAATCCTGAATGAATTTGACCCACGAGGGAATGTGTTTCAACTCGGTGTGATAAGCTCTCCAAGCTAGTGGAAATAATACCAAGCAAGGATAATAAATTTGGTAAATTTTCAAAACATTACAAATTGAAATAACATAGTAACATGGTGAATAATTACAAATGTAATATAAAATTAGACCATATAATACTATGATATTCAAATCAAAATATGGTTAAGTTCTGGTAAGCCATGTGGTGGCTTGAGGATCCACCACGTTGGTGATAATACCATAGTCCTCATGGCTGTCAGGATCCCCTATATAAAAAAAGATGAGCCTCTTGCTCCCACAAGCTATATCATTTTATGATTGGCATAGACCAGTGGTGAAAACATCTATGATTTTACCAATACCTTATTTTCCATGTGTCACAGTGCTATTGATCCACTATTGACATGTTAACCATTGTTTACTTTCTCGTTGATTGAACTTTTACTAGACATAACTAGAGATCCCAATGTCCTTTTTTCGCATTCTCATAATCAATGGAAATATCTCAAAACTATCTTCTACATTGAAACCATTTAGGTATTTTTAGGTAACTTTTGGTATAAGAAATGATCCCCTGATCACACCTCCCTAATAGGAAAGTATTTTTGTCCCAAAAAGCTTATAGTGGAACATTTTACCATCTTGTCTTGAATCTGGAAACTTTACTGCCACCTTGGAAGTTCTGTCATAGTATAACCTCTAGTATTTTCCTCTGAAACCTTCTCACTTTGAAAAATTTGTTTTGATCCTAGACCTATGGGTTATGGGCCCAAGGATGCTTCTATTGCGCCACTCTGATATCCAAAGAAGACCTCTATGCCTTTGTGGTGCAGTGTTTGGTTTCCAAATCTCTGACAACAAGGATCTTCATTGAATTTATAACATAGTTCCTAGCTCCTAGTTGATTCTGTATAATCCAAAATGGTTCAAAGGAACTCCATGTTATGTATATCTAAGAGTGATTTGATGTCGGTGATGGGTAATAACTTGTTGATTACTATCTTGTTACATGGTCTTAAGAGACTCTACACACAATGAAGTTTCGACCTGATGTCATGTCCCTTTCCAAACTTCAATGCCTCCAGTGCATGATTTTAAGTCTCTTTATATACCTCAAGCCTCTAATACATGATGCTAAGTCTGATGATCAGCTACCATTTTGTTGCACAGTCACGATGCCTCTACACAGAACATAGTTCCAAGATAATATTTTGGGAGCTTATTTTGTTGAAAAATAATATTAGGTGTCATTCTGCTAGATGCCCATATTGGACTCTTCACATAATGAAGTTGTGACCTGACATCAATGCTAACAGTGATTCAACAACCATTTTGTTGCACGGTCATAATGCCTCTATAGAAAATGAAGTTCTGAGATGATACCTCGAAACTATACCATCTACACAAATGAATGACCAATCTCTAAGCTCATAGATATGAGTAATCAACTGTAATGGTCACTCAATATCTGATTAGGAGTTACGTGCCCTTAAAAGGGTCTTTTTTTTACAAATTTCAAAAACAATTGTAAGGAAAACATCTCCTAATACATCATGAAAATTTAGCTAAAAAATATCTCCATTTTTAGAGTCTTTGTAAAATAATTTTAGTTACCAAATTATAGGAAAATAATTTCACATGATAAACCTGTCACGAAATCTCTCCTACCTTATGGTTTATGTACTTGGTCTTCTCCACTACATTGCAATCATGGATTGACCTAGTTTGTCTCTTTCTTGCTAGAAAAATAATGCAACAAGGATAAAAAACATACTACATCTCCTGGTATTAGTAATTTACCAAAATAATTTCCCTCTAAGGGGTGTTACTAATGCAATTATAAAAAAGTACAAACATTACCCAAGAATTGGATCTTTTGCTAGTGTGTCCTGATCAGTTAGATGTATACAAAAAATTGACCACACAGGAGTCTTATACATACATTCTACCTAACAAAAAAATTTATGGTTTTATTATAATAGGAGCAATAAAGAATGCTCAGAAAAACCAATACAATAGCTAAACAAAGTCAACTTTATTTACACCTTAGATTTCTTACCAAATGTAGAATCCTCAGTGTCTATCTAGGATACCTCAATAGGTATCCTATGGATCCTTGAGCTCTCTCTCCTTTGCATATGGATCATCATGGTCCATTGGAATGTACGTGACCTCAGTGTCAAGATTTGGTTGATCAGTAGGCACATATGAACCCAACTCTGCACTAGGATCTACATGATCCCTGAGTACATATGAGTCTAAAGTCTCATTGTCTTTTCCTTGTGCAAGACAAACAACGTGTCCCATCATGAAATTGATCCTCTAGTTATGCCCAATGCAAAGTTCCACTCCGCTCCAATCATCAGTCATATAACCTTGATGAACACTTAGGTAGAAGTCTCCTAAAACCATTTCTTCCATATCCAAAGGGATGATGTTGAGAGTGATATTGTCAGAAACACATCTCCCAATGATGAATCTTAGAGTGCAATACCTAATGGACACTCCATATAGAGTACCATCCTCTATACCAATTGTATTCAGTTGAGGAATTGGGTGTCGTGGGAATTCCCAATCAGCACACCAAATCGACAATTACCTACCCTACTCTAACACTCCAATCAAAATAAGGGTGACTAACTATCCTCGTGTAATCACCAAAATCCACTATCTCGAGGCACTCACATGTCACAGTATAATATATTGACATTCCACTAGTGCTCTCCATCCCAATGGTGCCACTGAATGGCCAGTGTTGGGTCTTGGAATAGCCTTTCCCTTCTTCTGCATCCACTTAGTCCTCCTATCTAGATATAATTTCTAGCATTGCTCAGTTTCTTTCCCTTTCATACAATGATGACATATGACTGAGTCTGGTGAAGGCATCCTCTCCAAAGGGTGATTTCAAATCTGACTTACTTAAGTCACCTTTCCAAATAGAGCATTTAGGATTCTCTGCAACTCTGTAATGTGTTGTTACTACTGGCACTGACGCTCTTGAATAATAGCGATGTGGGTTTGTAACTCCATGACTTGACGATCATGTTCTCTATGTCGAGTCATCATCACTTGAACTATGGTACCCCATAACACAAGCATAGCTGGAAACTGGAAGAAGAGGTATAGATCCATTTCTATAAAACCAACTCTACAAAACTAGCTCTACAAAACCAGCTTTGATACCAACTTGATCCAAAAATCAACAATTTTCTACCTGATGTTAGACCCCTATAGGATTATTTTATTTTCCGACTAGTTTCTCCTTTTAAGTAATAAATTTATAATTAATGCAAGCATATAATGAGAAATTTCACAATGATTGATTATGGAGTTTGGCAATAGCCTACGTCTCTAGGTTCTTTTGAACCATTCCACTAGTAAAAATTGTAAGTACAATGTTATTTCTTACAATAATACCTAATGGAATTTCCACTCACCTAGCAGTACCTCGGTCCCTTCGAAGAACTTCAGATGATTAGTCAAATCATTCTTCACCTTCTTGATATACAACCTCCTTTGGAACTTGATCAGACTTCCCAATGTTTCCCGGTGTCCTTCTGCACTCCAATCGATCTTCCAGGTGTCGCAAGTGAAAAATATCATGGCTCAATGGGCTTATTTGGTACTCCCAATCACAAATATTTCATCTACTATCCTAAAAAATGATAGGCCAATAAATAATATTTTCCTATAGTAATTTTCAGATTTTAATATAGTTCCAACTATATTGAAACTATCCTATTAAAATATCTCCCAAATACCACAATTAAGCTTAAAAAATTATAAGCTTCACTGTCCCAGTATGTCTTTTACAATGCAAGGGGTCCCCTATTTATACCCAAATGTGGTCCTAAAATAATCCTACATATTTTATCTATAGACTATTAAAAGTCTAACCTTAGCATGTAGATGGGTGTAAAATACCACATTAGGGGGCATAAATGTTGAGTGAGTTAAATCCCACATTGACTGGAGTGAGACCAAATTTAGGCTTTATTAAATCCTTTTCCACACATGTATAGTGGTCATAGGACCACTTGAGGCTTATCGCCCTCCTCCTTCTCACATGGAAATTTCCACGCATGGCTTTGTCCCACCTCTTCAGCACGCGATCTTTGGTATTAATTTGGGGGATTATGTATTCACCGCTATGTTTGGACTAGTTGAACGAGCCATGTGAAAGCTAGATGTGAAGTGGTGGTCAGTTGCACTAGTTTGAACGAGCCATGTGCCAAGCTATATGTGAAGTCCTCTTCGTTGGTAATATGGGATAATCCCAATCCCAAATGAATTCAACCCATGCCCTCCTCCTTCTCACATGGAAATTTCCACGCATGGCTTTGGAATGTGTTCAACTCGGTGTGATAAGCTCTCTAAGCTAGCTAAAATAATACCAAGCAAGGATAATAAACTCGTCCGATTCTCAAAACATTGAAAATTGAATTAACATAGTAACATGGTGAATAAAAGGCTTTCAATACCAAGTGGGGCACCCATTCCTACAAAAAAATGCCATTCATATTTTCTAACAGCGGGGATAATTTCCAAAGAGCCATGGAAATGACGTTTAAAGGACTAACCAACGATATCTTCTTGGTTTACCTAGATGACATAAATGAATATTCTAAGCATGTAAACGATCACATCATGCACCTAATGAAGGTTTTCCGAAGGTGTAAAAAATTTGGAGTTTCACTTAATTCTAAGAAGTGCATTTTTGTTGTGCACGAGGGAAATTTGTTAGGACATGTTGTTTCAGTGGAAGAACTATCAATCAATCTAGCTAGGATTTGTTAAATTATGTCCTTATCTCTCCCAATTCATAGGAAGGGCCTCTAGAGTTTTCTGGGAACCATAAAATTCATGCGTATCTTCATCCCTCAATTTGTGACATTGGCTAAATCACGGACATCCATGTTGAAGAAAAAAATTCCATTCTCATGGACAAAGGAAGGACGAGAAATATTTGAAGCCATAAAACAAAAATTTCTCAAGATCCCATGTTGGTAAACCTCAGGTTTGATAAAGACTTTATCCTTTATGTTTTTTCAGGTCAAGAGATCATTTCCGAGATCCTCACCCAGCAAAATGATGATATGATGGAGTAGCCAATTTCTTTCTTCAATCAATCCCTCAAAGAATACGAGCTCAAATACTCATTCATTGAAAAAAAAGTCTTTATGGTTATTCAAGATTTAAACAAATTCAAGAACATGTTCTCCAACAAAAAAAAATCATCTGATGGTGTCTCATCCAGGCATCAAGGAGTTTTTGATGAACAAAGAGATTAATGAAAAGTGCGTTGGATGGATCACAAAGGTGATGGAGTATGATGTGCATATAGAAGTTACCAAACTTTTTAGAGGTAAAGGGTTGTGTCAAAAACTTTTTACAGACATGGAATCAAAAGGTGATAAGGACATGATGCTCCTAATAAATGATGAGAGTGATGATCAAGTTGATTGGTTATCCAAAATGAAGAATTTCCTCTTCTTAAAGTATATCCTATGAACATGGATAAATACCAAAGACAGACTTTCCATCTTCAATCTATTCCATATGTTTTGGTAGATAACATTCTCTTTCTAAAGGATTTGAATGGTGTCCTCCTTTGGTGTGTAGGACCGGAACAAGTGAGTAAGATACTAGAAGAGTTTCATAGTGGTCTATCTAGAGGAATTTACTCTACATGAACAACTACTACCAAGATCATGCGAGCCGGTTACTATTGGGTGGATTTGTTCAAATATTCCCATCTCTAGGTAAGGAAATGTAACGAATATGCCTTTTTCATTGGAAAAAAAAAGTTGGAAGCTATTCCACTGCATCCAATCCAAGTGGATCAACCCTTTTTTTAATGGGGGTTGTACTTCATTGGAATGATTAATCCTCTATCTAGTGACAGACATAAATGGGTCCTTATTGCAATAGACTATTTTACTTGATGGACAAAGGCGGTAACATTGAAAGAGAGCAATGAAAAGGAAGTTATAGATTTCTTAGAAGGTATTATGTCAAGATTTGATGTTCCTTTTACATTCATTTCAAACAACATGATGGATTTTCTTGGTATGAAGTTGGGGTAAGTGCAGCAAGTTGGGGGACAAAAAAGGGGTCATAAGTGGACGTCATATTGCAAATAACAACATAATATCAACTTGTAGGGATTATTAGAAATGCATACACTCAAAATTATAAAAATATATATCTATATGAATCATAGCATCTGGAATCTAGTTTCTAAACTACTAATTTTAAAAAAAATTGGACAAGTTTAGCTATATTAAACACTCAAAATTCAATTTTTTTTTTTAAAAAAAATGCCTATAAGATTGTAGTCTGTTTGCCCGCGATTTGGATGACCAAAAATTGATATATATTTTCTTCCTTTTGTGATAAGTTAGATGGCACTATCTATCTTGGGATAGATTTTATTTTGTATTTTTTTGAGCAATAATTTATTCTTTTATGATTTTTTCCGTGAAAGTGGTCTGAAAAACATATAGAAAAACAAAGCACTTTCTGTTTGCCCGCCATAACTTCATCAAAAAATATTGAAATAAATAATTTTTTTAATATGTATATAATTTCACCATGGTTGGGATGGTATAAGTTTTATCACATTCTGACAAGTGAAACAAAATTTTCAATCTTAAACGTAGACATAAACATTCATGGGAAAAAGTGTCTTAAAGACCTACTATTAGTAAAAAATTATAAAATGATATTTATCCTATTCTATTCACTTTAAAATCAATATTTCTACAAATCTAATAGTCTCCCCTATGCAATGGTACCATTTTTATGACATATTTTTGACTTTTCGGCATGGTTCAAGTCCAGGGAAGACTAAATTTGATGTTTTGCTATTTTTGATGTAAAATTTAGGATTTGATGTCCACTTAATTGTCCCCCAACTTGTTGCACTTACCCATTTAGTGAATGGGATGTTAAAAATGGGGTCTACCTCAAGACTTCATCTAATTACTATCCACAAGGAAATGGATTGGCTGATTCTAGTAACAAAAACCTCATAAGGATTACTAAGCACATGATGGAAACTAATAAGAGGATTTGGCATACACAGCTTAAGACTGCCTTATGGGTAGATTGGATCACACCTAAAAGTAACATAGGTGATTCTCCTTTCGTGCTTGTATATTGAAGGGAAGAAAAACTTCCACTCTCCTTGGAGTTACCTTCTTTGGAGTTAGATCATCAACTTTAAGTTATGGAGAGTGATCCTCTGACAGTAAGGTTTTTTTGAACTCATGGAGTTAGAGGAAGTACGGAACAAGGCTATGAAAAATTTGGAGCAACATCAGGCTTAGGTTACGAAATATTTTTACAAGAAGGCATCCAACATGCATTTTCAAGAGGGATATTTAGTCCTCAAATGGGATGAAGAAAAGGCCAAACTAGGTAGGCATGCCAAGTTTGACGCTCTCTGGAGCGGTCCATACATCATCAGGTGTTGAAAGGAGGAAAATTCATTTCATCTATCCAAGCTCAATGGAGGAGAACTACTCATTCATGTGAATGGGATACATCTCAAAGCATGCTTTTGAGAAGCGTTCCACCCCATGTATAGTTTATTTAGGTGTTTTCCTCCAAGTTCTTGTGTACATTGTTGTGTGTTGTTGTTCTTTTGATTTCCTTGTTGTTGTATTTTTTGTTGTTACTCTTGCACATTGTATCATCATTGGAAGGTGTCAAAGAGACTAAAGGTCCAAAGTTTCTATCATAGTTTCATGATCTGCCTCATTCAAAATTTTGCATTGTTCATGATGACAAGCATTTAACATATTCAATATACTTCATGATTAGAGTTTCAGGGAGGTCCAAGATCAGAAATGCTCAAGGAGACTTTGGGATATATCACAGAATATCAAATCACTTTCAAAATTCCAATATTTATTCCACTCCCAATGGATGAATTAAGGCTACTGGAATCATGCTTAACAAGAAATCATCCCTGAGAGGTCTCCATAAATGTTATCCAATTTTTCCCCTGAGGAGAAAATTAGACAATGGAGGTCTATCATGCTTTTGGACTAAGAAAAGGGATTCATTAACCATTCTGGGACATTAGTGGTAATTTGTTTTTTAGTGTGTGCTCATGGTATTTCAGGTAGTTTTGGATTCATCTTGAATATATTCTTCCCTTTCCAAATCTTGGAGTTTAAAATAATTTTTTAGAGTAGTAAATTGACATTTGTGGGCTCATGTTTGGCCAAAATTAAAAAAAAAAGCCAAAATTGATAAATAATGTTCAAGAGGTCCTATTGTGCTACAATTACACCCTCGGTGTCAATAAAGGGTCATGAAGTTAAAACTAGGGAAAAATAAATCAATAAAATGTGGCAAGGGGGCTATGAGGTAAAAATAGCTCGTTGAGTAGCTCAGCAAGCTCACATAATGCATATAATGGGTCAACCCCCAACATAGCCTGGTCAATCTAAATTGGTATGAGACTAATTAATTTTCCCTCTTGGTGAGCTCATGGAGGCCACTAATGAGCTATTCAGTGCTAGCCTCTTCAAATTAAATATTGGCATGTATGTGGGGGAGTACTGAGTTCCAAATATGGCTTAGGGTGAGTTGATTATGAGCCAATTCATTTCTTAGTGACTCAATCCTTTCATTAGTTGAATCCAATCAGACTTATAAGAGCTCATGTTAGAGGAGACAAGTCTAATCAGCATATGTTATTGGAACTTGGTGTTTGCAGGTAAATGACACAATGAAAATGAGGTGAGATGCATGACTCATTGACACAAATGAGAAAATTTAGACATTGAGATGATGGTGTTTGGAAGGACCAAGCTGAAACCATCTCAAACAAATCTCGTGAATTTGAGAAATAAATAGGCTCAGTTGAGCTTATTGGCGAGGTGTTTAGAAGAAACTGTCGTATCAAGCTATGAAATGACTTGAGCTAACATTAGTATGCCACAATGTAGGAAGACGAGAGATTGTCCCACTGGCAATACATGAAGGCTAGAGATCGGGAAATGTAAAGGGAAATGGATGGCTTGGTGATGTGTGAGCTTAGTTACTCGACCTAGCCACATGAAGGCAAAATATTTTGAGATTGAGCTTAGGGGTGATGAACTTTGGCATGGTTGAATGGCTCGTGCTCGAGCCCAGGAAGAAAAAAAGGGGAGTTTCAAGCCTTTGCGGCCATGGTGGAGATAATGCATTTCCAAGCCAAGTCAGTAATTCTGCATGGGGGATTTGGGGAACTAATTGCTAGGCAGAGATAATGCCATGGAATAACTAGTTTAATATTTCCACGCGTGGGAAAATTTGATGATGGTTGCCATGTGGGGATGTTGAAATGACAACCCAACATAAGAGTTCCACAAATGGGAGATTTAGGTGAGCGTGGTAAAGTGGTCATGTTGGGATGGAAAACCAACATGAGACTTCCTCATGATCTATTGAGTGAAACGCCATGTAAACAGGTGAATAAAGAATGACACTTAGTTGGAAGGCTGATTCAATGCTTAGAAATTTATGGTTCACCAATTTATTCTTCGGATTAGCAGGACAGTTATGAATTGGAGTGAGTCATGGGAACCATTGTGAAAATGGGAGCCAAGGTTGGACTCGTGGAATATCAGGTTGGTCTAAGATGTTGATGAAAGAAATCGACCAAGGAGCCCAGACAGATGAATCATCAAAGTGATGCATTGGGTAGAGTCAGGTGATAGCCTGAATATTCATTTCTTATCTTAGTTCACCACCATGAGAAACAAAAGTGGCTCCGTATCTCGTCATAGAACCCAACCAGGTCGACACGTTAGTGGCTCATGATGGCTCATGTGTGAATTATTCGATGGGTGTGAGGGAAAGCTTGATGGTATTGTGATGCAGAGAACTCGTATGGATGCAAGGTGATGCATTAGTCGTGAGTCGGGATAAGAGGCTAAGACAGTGGAAGGAGCATATCTCTCCTAGAGGGAAATTCAACAAAACAAGGAAGGCGAGTTGGTCTGAGTACTAGGCGAGATGTTGATGAGCTCAATTTTGACACAAATCACTCGGTGGATGGTTTGATGGGTCCTGGTGGTGAATATCTCAAAGGCATAGACATGGTGAGCTCAGTTGTTGCACTTAAACAAGGGATAGCTCAATGAATATCAAATAGAGTGATTGACAAGAGAACCGATCTTGAAGCTCATCATTGAAAATGTCTAAGGAGGAAAGATAATAGTTGCAGAATCTCTCAAACAAGTAGTAAGATGTGAAAAGGAAGAAACTTAACCATTCAAGGTAAATACGATCTCGACAGACTCATAAAGAGGTTAGCTTGCCATTTGATGTTAACGTTGCGATATTGGGAGAACTCAGAGTGGGGTCATGGAATCAAACCAAGTGAGCTCATGAGGGTGGCAAGGAACTCATGCATGGAGCTCTTGGCAAGTTGAGAACAAGAAAATTTGACCAATGCAAGGTGAGTTATGGTCACAGTGTTGAAGTGCAAGGTCGATGGAAGAGCTCACTCATGATAATGGAGAACGTGGCTCATCTTGGTCACTTTGATGAAAGGCTTGGACATGGTAACTTGAAGGGTGATTGAGCCACATAGTCAAGTAAAAATAAATAATGACATAGTTGAAACTTACAAGCGGTGAGTAAGATTGAGAATGATGGCAAGTTGGGAAAATAGGATGTGAGGCTCAGAAGGTAAGCTGAAGCAGGGAAGAAGTCAACTTGCCAAGCACCGAGTTAACATAGAGTTGGGAATAATATGAGTCATCAGGAGTCTACATTAAGTTCAAGGACACTGAAGTGATCATTTGTGGGGAGTTTCTAAAAATATCTCAGTGGTAAACCCACGAGTTGAGCAATGTACATAGCAAACCAACAAGGAGCTCAATCTTTGATGGAAGATCTTGGTTGCATGTAAGGATAAAGGAGATCAATTCTTGCAAAAGATCTTGGTTTCAATTAATTTTGAGCAAGTTAGTCAATGAAGAGCTCATGTTGTGAGAATTCATGGAGTGAGCCAAGCCTTCATGATGCCAAACTATCTCGTTGTAGCGGTGGAGGAGATCGTTCGGGTGAGCTCATGCAAAGTAATTTTGGGCTCATCATTTTGGATGCGGAAATGCAAAGTGGCTTGGTTGTGGTGAAGGCCAAAGGAGATTGAACCCAACTTGGTGAGTTGTCACAGCGAGCCAGCCATTGAGTTGGGTTTTTTTTTTTACCATTTCTCATTGACCCCCTCCTTAAGTCAAACTAGTCAACGTAGGGCCCACTATAATTTAATTAAATTAATATTTTTATTTAAATATTTTAATAATAATATTTATTATTATTATTTAAATATTCTTTTAATTAATTAAGAAGAACTAGGTCAACTGGGTATTAATGGCACATGATGGAACCTTCTCAAGTGATTCAATCAAATGTAATAAATGAAACATCATGTGCCTTCAATTTAGGAAGGGAATTTATGACTCCTCTCCTCTCTCTCAATTTATTCTATAAATGTAGGTTGGAAGCTCATTCCAAATCATTCCAACATGTCAGATAGGTTGGAAACTTATACATCTTAGAAAAATGCAATTTTTCAAGAGTCCTCTCTCTTCTGCAAGTTGTCCTTATATGTTGAGATAACTTTCAAGCCTCCTCTTCAAGACTGTAATGGCAACCATTTCCACTTTTGAATGTATGATGCATTGTTCACGTTATAGAAGCAATAAAAGTGTGTGTTTTGTGACTAATCTTGGTCCTTTCATCCTTCTATACTTCTTTGTGCCTTTTCTCACGCTTGCAGGTACACTATGTAAGTTCATGTTTCTATTGTAGGGTCTTGGAGTTTTGTGCTTATCAAGTGGTGGAGCATTGCATGTAGTTTAGTTTTGGTTCTTATTCACCCTTCTCAAGTTCATCCTTCTTCACTGGAAGAATGATAACTTGTTTTTCTTATCGAGTTTAACAAATGGAAAGTGTGCTTCTTAGCATGTGGTATTTTTTACCCTCTCTAAGTTATAATAGGTGAAGTTAACCTGTGGTTCACACACCCTCTTTAAATTAACCCTTCCTGAGTCTAGCAACACCCTTTATTTGGTGCATCAACATCCCTAGTATAGTTTCATTTTTGCAAATCTCTTTCCATAAAACCCATAAAAATGTTAGCATAGGTCTAGATAATCATTTTATTACACAAGGAGTAGTACATCACTTAGTTTAGGAAGAGGAAGTCAGCCTTCTCCAGAGGTTCACATCAAGCCCAAGTCCAATACCTGGAGAGGTGATCTCATGTGTCCCAATCACACCGAATGTCTTGTTCACATTCTGGCCATTTGGAGGGTGCAATGTTTTGGCAACAACAATTCCATTACCCCTTTACCCATCATGTTGCTAGATTTCCAATTTTTAGCCTTCATGGATTCTTAAATCCTCCTTGTTCAAAATTATCCTTATACTCCATTTTGATAATTTCCTTTGACTTAGTCTCTTCTTTTTCAATTCTTACTCTTTGTAACTTCACTTACATCTAGTCCCTTAACTCATTCCCTTAGCTTTATTTCAGTCTCCTTTCATCATTGGCCACTTGTTTATTTAGCTTCTTAAGGGGAATAAATCAGATAATCATAAATTAATGCTTATTTCACTAAATATCAAATTATTCCAATCTGAGATGCTAAAAAATATAGGCAATATTGGAATATAATATTATTATTTTAATATTCTAAAATGTTAAATATTGGAATTATCTACACTCCAAAATCACACATATTGGATTCCAAAATCATATATATTAGATTCCAATATCGCATATATTGGAATCCAGAATCACATATATTGGAATCCAAAATCACCTATATTGGAATTAATTGTACTCTAAAATCACTTATATTGGGATCCAAAAATCAAAATATTGGAATCCATTAATTCTCCTTACGGAGTCCAATATATCTGAACATAAATTTAAATAATGAATTTGTGAATTTTTTTTTAATGATTTCAGGGTATCCAACATTGATTTGAGAAATAATGTCTGGAAGCTGCTAGATCGTATAATATATATATATATATATATATATATATATATATATATGTTTTGTTTTTTAAGAGCTAGTGGCTGCTAGGCTTAATGTTTTCTTTTGAATAATGATCATATCAATTTTAAGATGTTTTTAATATTAAACTATGGAAATTTGAATATCTAAATCTTCATTTTACAAATGACCACTAGGTTAATGACATTCACGACATGTGAGTCACTTCTAGATTCAATTAGTATGGTTTTATCGAACCTTGGGGAAACTAGAGAATTCCCAAAGATGCTATGAAGAAAATTAAGGAGGGTGATGATTCAGTTCAGGAGGATGTAATTAACTATGAAACTATTATAGATATATTTTCATATTTAAAGTTAGATATCAAATTAACTTCATTTATTATGGTGTGATTTAACCTCAATTTAACTAAATAATTTATGAAAATGTTATGAAGAAATTAGCAGAGGGTGACAATCCAGTGTAGGAGAATTTAATTAATTGTAAAACCATACCAGATATATTTTCATATTTAAATTTAGATATAAAATCAACTATAAGAGACATGGCACAAAAAAAATCATATTCAAATATGGATATGAACTTATTAAAATTAACTGTAAAACTATTTGATATATATTTTAGTATTTAAATATAGCTATGAAATAAATTGAAATTCCTTTACTAAAGGCAGAACTATAGTAAAACATGTGAAGAATAATTTGAATTTATAATGTAACACTATTCCCAAAGATGGGATTCCAAATTAACAATACAAAACATAATAAAGCTCCCTATAATTATTTTTGTGATCTAATATAATCCTAGACATCTTTGATGTCCTTCAATGGTTGCAACAAATGCCACAACACATCTAATAATTATTTGACTTTTGACTTATAATTAATGTTAAATATTTAGGAAATTATGTATTTTTTAACATCATTGAACTTGTTTTTCTCTAAAGATTCATCTATAAGAATTGTATTATTACAATTGTACGATGCATTAAACCGTGATCAAATGAAGTTAAGATTCTTGAGATATAATTTGGGATTCTCAGAACCTTCATAATCAAAGTGTTTGGTCTCTACATAATCTTCCTATGTAAATATGAACTCGAATCTTACAACCTCTAAGACAATGTTTTGAAGGAATGAAGGCATCATATCATCAACATTTGACTTTCTCTCCGATGTCCATATTGCTATTTTGAAATTATTTTTACAGCATTGCAAGAACTCTTTCATATTAGGTCTGAGAAGTTTATTTTTTTTGAGCTCGATGCCGCCAAATGTTTTTAACTATTTAAATGTCAAATCAACCTTGTGGAGGGTGTGTGCCAAAACATCATTTATATCAAATATGATTAGTTTCATGTTGTATGTGTTCGTATCTACAAATGAAAAAAAAATCAAATGATTGATGGTGGTGAATCAATTGAAAAATATTAAACAAGTCCCTTTTAATATTTTAATATCAAAAATCAAATGGTTTTAGATGGTAATGAAGGTAAAAAATATAAGGGCATTCCTCATTTCGTATTGTTATACTAGGATTATGTTTTTGTGAAAAATTTATATGATTAGAATGTAATGTTTCAACGTGATGAGTCTTTACATACCATATTGTAGTTATTTCATTGCATTGTAAATTGGTATATGTTTTCTATTATCAAATAAAAAACTAGTATTTAAGCATGCTCATAATTAATTTAGGAATACATATTTCATTAATAAAAACTACTCAAAGATTTGTTACAATAAATATTATTTGTTAATTCACATTTGTAGCTTATACACTCACACTCTAAACTTATAATCAAGGAAAATTTAAATTCTCCCAACTTATAATCATACCATATCAGCATACAAAATAGTTACGTGGAACCATCACAAAAACATATGAATGCATTTTATTTACAACGTAAGTTATATCATCACAATAACATTTTAAAATGTTAACTTTTTATTTAGCATTTACTTGCTCTAAATATTTTGATGCCCTCTACCACATTCAATAACTTTGAAACAATTAGTGATAAGTCTTTGTACAAATAGGTCATCAACCACATATCTTTTTAACAATGTTCTCCTCTTCTTTTCATCCCAGCCATAAAATTTGTTGTAGGGTTTCCCTTTGCACCAAATGTAACACACATTATGTCTTAAGAATTTTAGGAATACCATTTATAATCCAAACATTTTTTAGATATTTTATTGCAAATCCATCGACTATATTGCAATTTTCTTTTCCCCAGGTTACTACTCAATTCAATTTAGTCACTAATTTTTATTGAAGGCCTTTATCATAATTTCAAAATTAGCATAAGTGATTTTTTCTTACCAAAATCTCATTTCAAATTTTGTTGATAATGAATTTATAAACTCTTTCAGGCCTCCTCGTACATTGATATTCTCCTTCCAGAACTTGAATTACATGTCCGTAGAGGGTGATTGGTTTTCTCATAAAACAAGCCCTCCAAATCTAAAATAAGAAAGTAATTCTTATGGATAACTGTAGGGAAGTAAATTTTTTGTAATCGATCTCATATCAATTCTAACCAATGGAAAAAATCCACATTTTAGCTTATGGCTACCACTTACTACTAGTCCTTGCGTGTAGGATTGCATATTCTTTTCCTGTAGCTAGATCCTTTGATGCAAGATATTGTGTGCATGTATACTTTTCTTAATGATAAATAAAATGAAGCAAGAACTACCACCTAAAATAGTTCTACAATTTAGCTACAACAAAGCATAAACACCATCAAGATAGAGAACTAAGAAAGCTCTAAACTAACATTATAAAACATGAGATCAAAACTATGCATGATATTTTAACATCTCTACTTTCCTATATTACCAACAAAAATGAATGGACCTATTTAGCTCCAATGGAAATAAAAAATTTCTTTCTTTGATCCTTAAAGAATGCAAGAATAGGAAGATTTGGCTCTTAACAATGGTGACCTCTCAAGAAAACAAAAGGCAAGCTCTTAGTCTCTTTGCTATATGCTTTGCATTTTCTCTCTTAAGAAGTTTAGGTGTAGGTATAAAGGTAGGAGGAGGGATCTTTATATATCCCAAAGGATAAAGGATTCAACACATTCTCATGAATGTGGGATAAAGGTAAAACATGATTAGGAATGGATAAGGTTGCTTTATTAAAGGTAACCTTACTTTAGAAGGGTTTAATTTATGCTTAGCAAGTCATGGGAGTTGGGGGGTGCTTTAATTAATCAAATGTGATTAACTGATAGGTAAATGTGAGCTTATATAAGCCAATTAGAGGAATATTAGTACGATTTAGGACATTGTAAAGGGATTAAATCAATTAAATATTGATTTACTAGTTAAATGAAGGGGAAGACTAATTAATTAATAATAATTAATTAATCTAGATAGAAGAGGTGATTTATTAACAAAAGGTCGTTAATTAGGGTGTTAGTTGGATAGGTGACTTAATCAATTAGTGTATTATAATTAATTAACGAAAACAAGAGGGAATATGAGCGCTTTTGATGATATGTTGTTGATTTGTGAAAAAGGGGATAATTAGCGCAATTTAAGTATTTAAATTGCTTAGGCATAATTATAGGTGTCTACAGATATATTTCAAAAAAACATGAATCTATTCATAATATGGATATCGCTATGGAAAATGAAAGCATATTTGAAAAAAACATAGTGATTTACATGGTAAAATGGTAAATTCAATATTAGGACTTTAGGTAACTACCACTTATTGACTGAGATTCTGGATTTACTACATAGATCTTACTAGCTGCTGGTATTTTTGATGCAAGATGTACTGAAAACAAAAATAATCAATTCATAAATGATTTCATGTTATGGAAAATGAAAGCATAATTGAAAAACATATTGGTCTCTATGGTAATATGGTAAGTACACATCAAAATGTTTGATGTCTTTTTAATGAATTGTAGTGACCACTATTGTTCATTTATATTTGTTGAACCACCCATTGGTGGAAAATAGTTTTGAGATATTGATGTGGATTAGATACTACTAGGCTATGCCATCATTGGATGAACTAAGTATTGATTATAATATCCTTATCATTATGTCGATACTAATGGTTTATGTAGACAACCAACAACTTGGTAAATACAAATTATGTAGAATTAGATGCCACCATGTAATTTTGAAATAGGTTATTTGGTAATTCCTTCTTTGAAAATGGTCCTTATTCTAGAATTATCTCATATCATTTTATATAACTTTGTGAGCCTTAGAAATTGTTATGTTTAAAAATATGCATGTTTAACGTACTTGGTTTTGATTGCATATTTGTGTTGGTTACCACTATGCACTCCACTATTACTTTCTCTAGATTTTGGTTGTCTGCATAAACCATTAATTGTCTTATAAATTTTTTATGTTTAGTAGCAGTTATTATTTATAAATGCACACAACTAACATAAAAGGATTTGATAGCATATTTTTGCATGATGTGGCTGATTTCTCCTCATCCGTTGTCAAAACTGGTGAGCATAGAATATTTTAAAAAAATTAAAACAATGGCGATTGAAAACAAAGCTCATTAATTTTTTTTATAAAATTATTGAAGTTCAATCACCATGTTTAGTTGGTTATGTAGCATGAAGTTGAGATGTTTGTACACCAAATCCTATTGTTCTTTAGTTTTCTGCATAAATAAGAAATGTGCAAGTATAATTTTTTGGTTGAAATCCATTTAACATAATCACATGTTTGATTTGTATGCCGGTATGAACCTTTCTTCATATGAGAATAGTAATGTTTCAAAAACTTTTCCTGACTATGTGTCTCAACAAAAAAAAGTAGATAAATTGGATTCAACTAATACACACAGTGTGACCCTACCACCGTAAATAACTAATACTAAATAATTTTAGGAACACCATCGAGCGAACATCTAAAACCATAACTCATATAATCACTCACAAGGAAAAGGATGTTTCTTTCCTTTTAGGCCAATTTCACTTACAGTTATCAATTGCTGTGGCAGTTTTTTGATTCAATCCCTAGTGAATTATTCTCTTTCATCATTGTTATCATCATAGTTGTGAGCTCAGATTATTGTGTACATAAGACACAAACTTTAAAATTTCCCACCGCTATTATAGAGTTTATAGCATCCATCCAGAATCTATTCTTCATTATCTTTAACATTTTCTATGTATTTTTTATTATTTCTCTCAGAAAATTTGAATATTCAAGTGGTATGAGAAAAATAATAATACAATCTAGCACATTGGTTCTAATAATTATTAGCAACTCCATTATTACTTCAGAAGAAATATCACTAGATAAATTAAAAAAATCAGCGATAACACAATCTACATTGAAAGGATTGGTGGCAGGAATAGCTGATAAAGTTGACTGAAGCTAGAATGGGTATGCACATTGATAATTAAATTATTCTATGTCCTCCATATTTTCTAGTATATTGTCTTCATTTGACATCACATAGTTGTCTAATATTTTCAGAGCTTTGATGGGAAGAACTTCTTCCTCCGCTTGATCCTTTTTTTGTTTCGATTTTTGTTCCCCTTTGTGGGAATCAAATTTTGTCTTTCCTTTTATCTCTTTACCTAATAATATAGAAAACTAGAGATAGTGTGATTCATGAAATTTAAATTTTTGAATTACATTTTTTTTATTATTGGCAAATAGTTTTTTGAAAGGGACTATACCCTTGAGAACAAAAGATGGCCTAGGAGCCAAAATATGAAAGAAAACCAGAGAGAGAAGGATCAGAATCCAAATGTGACAATGAAACCCAAAGTAGCCAAAAAAAAGCTACCCAAACAAGACAAAACAACAAAAATACTGCAAAAAAGTAGTAGAGAGACCGCAAAACAACAACATAAAAACATACAAGAACAGCTAAAGCATCTACAACTACTTTTTGGCAGCTTTGTCTATACTGGTCTTGATATTCTTCCAGGAATGGAACATACCCAAAGTTGTCATGTGGGCAGCGTCAATCTTATCCAGCTGTTCAATGGTCCTTTTTCTTTCCTTATCATTACCCCAAAGTGTTGTCGGAACTCCACTGAGGTTGGAGACACTTTTAACATGTTTCTCAATGAACTCCTCAATCTCCCTAAAGATGGCCATGTTGTAATCATGTCGAGTTTTGGCCTTCCCTAAACGGGAGTCTAAGGATTTCAGCTTCTTGTAGATATCATCAATCTGGCTGCTATCAATATCCACCTCCTCCTCCTTCTTCCTCTTACCTTTCTATTTTGCCAAGTTCTTAACCTCATCCTTCAACAGTTTCATATCAACCTCTAAGGCTTCCAGCCTTTTTGAAGAGATTTCCATATGCACATCTCGGGGACTAGAACTACTAATATTCAGGAGGTCATGTGCAATTTCAATTTCATGAGGACCCTTCCCCACAGCAAGAGTCTCAAGGTTAAGCTTTCTAGAAGCCCTGGTAACCAGTTTGTTCGAGGTGGCGGTGAAGTGGGGGGGTGGAGCAGTAGTAGGGGAATAGAAGAAGAAGCCTGGATGGCTAGCACGAGGGTGACAGCAGTGGTGGTGGGGGCAGAGAATGGAGAAACAGGGCTAGCAGCAGTAGAACCCGGCAAAGGGGGAACCAAGCTAGGAGAGGATGGGAGACCAAGATACTTAAGAAGACAACATTTATGCAGCAAAAAAATAATCCCCTGGTGTAAAGGAACCACCCAGGTATGCTTTTGAAACTCCAAAATGGAGCACTCAAGAGATTTCAACAAGTAATGGGGGAAACAAACCATGCGATTCCTATGGAAGTGGTTAAGAAAGATAAGGTGCTTAGCAGGTACAATGAAAAACATTCCTTCCAAGGAGATGAACCATATCATCATGTGAGTAACCTCATCATAAGACGGAGGGATTGAGCTAACAAGTAGGCCCGCTGTAACATAGATCAACTTCTCAGATCCCTCCACAAATCTCCTCTCTTCAACATCTCTATCGACCCTTTTGTTAAAGAAATGGTATCCCTCCAAGCCAAAGTCGGTCACTTCAGCAATAAGTTCTTCATTGACCAAGATCTTCTGCCCCCCATATTCCATAGTCCGCTCCTTCCAATCCTTCACAAAACACATAGAGATACTTTGATCATGCCCCTGAACCTTCTCCATGAAGTTGGTGATGCCACCCTTGCTGAGTATGCTCCATAGCTCAATATTATCCTTCCAGTCTGGGTCCGCACTAGGCTCAATTTTGCAAGGGGGACCCCCCATCTTCTCTGTGCTTAATTGTTTGCAACAAATTCCCAAATCCTTGTGAGTGTTGAAGCCAGTCTACTTTTTACTATTGTAATCTACACAATGTTGGAAATGAGAGCCGTTGCTTTTCCCATGAATGGCTACATGTCTACTGGTATGAGCCTGTGGTAAATAACATGTGGGAATAGCCCGCTCCCTGTCATCAATCACATTACTACTATCTTTGGTTTCCGTGGAGTTTTGTATCCAACTTTTAGCAGACGCAGTGTAGCTCTCATGCTCGATTTTCAAATCAATGTAACTCCACTTGGAATTCCCCATATATTTCACACTATCTTGATTATTTGACATGATTTACATAATCATATTCTTTAAGTCAACACGTGTGGGAGTATTATTGATGCTGATCCACACCCAATAATCATAACTCAGCTCAAGATATTGCTTGCGTATAGAAATCCACATGAATGTTGTTTTGAAGCTGCTTAGGGATGCTATAATTATCCCAAATAGTGAGGTTAACATTAATTCCATAATTAGCCAGCGCATCCACCAATTTATTACCCTCCTGGTAAGTATGCATGATCCTGATGTTATTGAAACTATGACTAATAATTATGGACTCTGAGATAAAATACTTGATGCTCCAACTTAGATATGAGCACTGTTTAAGGAGATTAATGATATTCAAGGAGTCCCCTTCAATAATGAGGTTCTAAATATTTTGAGTCTAGGAAATTCTCAGGCCCCATAGAGCAGATAATGCTTCGGAAAAATGATTAGTTTGAATTCCCATTTTCCCAGCATACACAACAGTCATATTACCTTTATGATTCTGTATCGCTCCTCCCCCTGCCGCAATCCCAGGGTTTCCCTTAGAGGCCCCATCAAAGTTCAACTTATACCAATTAAAATCAGGAGGATGCCATTTAATCAAAGATCGATCAATGCTATTCCTAGGATTTCTCCGACTATTGACAGTTCCTATCTACCAATTAGATAAGATGTATTCTTCATTCTCTGGATATCTCTTATTCTTGGGGGGTTTAAATCTAGCAATATTCTCTTTGATACCATTAGAAATTTTACCAATACTAAGTTTATAGTTTTGCTTCTTATTTCTGAAGATAATATCATTTCTATCCTTCCATATCCTCTAGATTAAATGACGGATAACCAGCTTCCAGATCCTTTTAACAACACAATGCCTAAAGGGTGGGTTCCATTGAGTCCATAGATGATTAAGATCCTTTGGCACCACCCAAAGAGCTTCAAATTTAGAGAGGGAAAAACTCCATATTCTGGTAGCATACTCACAATGTATGAACAAGTGGCTGATATCCTCATAATCTTTCTTACAAAGATGGCACCTATTAGGGATTATAAATCCTCTTCTCATTAGGTTGTCAGTGGTAAGAATCCTGCCTCTGATAGCTAGCCAAAGGAAAAATTTTATTTTGGGAGTTAATTCAGACATCCAAATCTTATTCCAATTGAACTCTGTTTGACTACTGAGGAAGAGATTATTATATCTAGTTTTGACAGAGTAATTCCCATCATCGGAATTATTCCATACCAGCTCATCCTTGGAATCCAGCTGACTTAATGGAATAAGATCTAATTGATCTTGAAGGGAGGAAGTAATTTGCATCAGATCATTTCTCTCCACAGTAAGTTTTTTCCAATTCTTACTGGTACCATTTCCCTCAATATAGTCCTTGATTTTAATGCCATACTTGCTTATAAGACTATCCTTAACCATCCCAAATCTATCCATGAGATTGCCATTAAACCAATTATCCTCCTAGAATTTTATGTCCCTACCATCCCCCACTTTCCATTTACTGCCCTGCTTGATGAAATTTCTACTCTTGACCAGATTATTCCAAAAAATGGAACCATAGGGAAGGTTCTCATCTTGTAGGAAAGAGTACACAATTTGATGATTTAAATATTTTGCTTTGATTAAATCAATCCAAGGTTGTTTCTCAGACAACATTCTCCAGCCCATTTTAGCAATGAGGGCCTCATTCATTTTCTCAATATCTTTTATACCCAGACCTCCCATAAACTTTGGGGTGCAAACCTTATCCAAAGCCACTAAGTGAAATTTGAACTTCTCTTCCATGCCTTGCCATAATTTTTTTTTTGAATCCTTTCAATCTTATCTCTGAAGGAAGAGGGGATCTTATAGAGCGACATGACATAAATGGGAAGATTTTGAAGAGTACTTTTAATGAGCAGGCACTTACCAGTACTAGATAAAATGGCTCCTTTCCAACCAGCCATTTTTTTTGGAATCTCTCTAATAAATCATCCCACACCTTGCAAGAGACTTTCCTAGTGCCGAGAGGAAGGCCCAAGTAAGTGGCTGGAAGCGCACTTATTTTACAACCCAGAATTTTAGCAATTTTAAGCTGCCTTTCCTCAAGAGTGTTGAAAAAGAAGATGGTGCTTTTATCATAATTTATCTCTTGCCCAGAAGCAGATTCGTAGAGCCGCAGTAAATCCTTGGTAGCATTGGCTTCAATGATTGACGCTAGAAGAATAAGGATAGTGTCGTCCGCAAATTGCTGATGGGAGATAGCTTGACTGATGGAACTAGGCTTAGAGCCATTTAAAATCCCGTCATTAACTGATTTGCCAATTGTTCTATTAAGGCTGTCAGCGAAAAGAATGAAAAGCAAGGGGGAGATAGGGTCCCCTTATCTAAGTCCTTTGCTGCTAGTGAAAAAACCCACAGGATCACCATTAACAACCACTGAGAATCTGGCCGTAGAGATACAAGCCTTAATAATTCTTCTAAATTTTTTTAGAAACCCAAATTTTGTTAAGAATTTGTCAAGGAAAACCTAAGAGACCTTGTCAAAATCTTTATTCATATCAAGCTTGAGGACCATATTTTCCTTTTTATTATCTTCCATAGAATGTATGGTCTCATGAACCATAATCACTCTGTCTTGTATAATCTTTCCTTTGATGAAGCCACTCTGCTACCTTGAGATAAGTTCATTCATAATGAGCTGAAGCCTAATAGTAATAATTTTGGTAAAAATTCTATAGATGGCATTCACAAGGCTGATAGGTCTGAAGTCTTTGAAATCTTTAGCATCCATTTTTTTGGGGCCAGCACAATGTGAGTGTTATTAAGCTCTTTCAAAAGATTTCCCATTCTATAGAATTCATTCACCGCTCTGAGAAGATCCTCTGAACATATTTCCAAAAATTTCTAGAAAAAATTTATGGAGAACCCATCCAGACCAGGAGCCTTGTCACCCTCTAAAGAAAATACAGCTTTTTGTAGCTCTTCAAGCGTGACCGCTTTGGTGATACTTCTAAATTTCTGTTCCTCAATTTTATCTTGGGGAATGGCCTCCAACATAAAAGAAATAGTTTTAGAATTGATGATATTCCTCTCCTCAAGAAGTTTTTTATAAAAATCAAGCGCTTCTTTCTTGATGCTATTGGGATATTTTATGATATTTCTGTTGTTTTTAGAAACTTCTAAGATCCTATTATAGGCTCTGTGCTTCAAAGTGGTCATATGAAAGAACTTTGTATTCTTGTCTCCCTATTTAAGCCAAATAGCTCTAGATTTAAGTCTCCATAAAGATTCCTCTCTGCTACAGATCGTATGCAACTCTAAAAGAATATTCTTTTCATTAACTTCATCTTCAGCCGATCTCCCCATAGTATCCATTTTTATCTCCAGATCCTGAAGCTTTTTTTTTAAATTTTTTTATTGTCAAATACATTACCAAAAACACTTTTATTCTATATTTTGACTTGCTTTTTGACATTTTTGAGCTTTTGAACCAATCTAAATTGAACAGTGCCTTCACCATTCCATCCCCACCATTCTTTTATCTTATCATAGATATTGTCATGCTCCATCCACATCTTTTCAAATTTGAATGAGCTTCTTGTGGGTTTAGTCCAATTGAGAAAATTTAAAGCAATCGGATTGTGATCCGATCCAATTCTGGGAAAGGAAGAGAGGTGGAAGTCTTGACTGAGAATCCAGCTCGCTGAAATTAGTGCCCTATCCAATCTCACCTGGATAAACTCCTTTCCCAACCTTCTATTATTCCAAGTGTATTTATTCCCATGAAGATCCACATCTAAGAGGTTATGTTCAACAATAAAATCAGCAAAATCCTCCATAGCAGTAGAAAAACTGGAGGTACCTCCATACTTTTCACCTAGGTTTAGTGGGGAGTTGAAATCCCCCATAATAAGCTAGTTAGCAGAACAATGCTAGTTTCTAAATGTTTTAAGGTCAGCCCAAAGCTTCCTTCTACCACTAACCATATTAGGGGCATAAATGTTACAAAGGATCCATTCACCATTATTCTCAATAGCAACAAATTTGAATACAAGATGATTAATACTAGCATTGAGAACCATACCAGTACAGTGCCTTTTATCCTAAAGAGTAGCCCAGATTAGAGTCCTTCAGAAGTTCCCTGGGAGTCAATAGCTGCCATTTCAGAGTTATCCCAAAAGCTCTTTTTAATAGTTTCTAGGGTCTTAGCTTTCATCTTAGTTTCTTGCAGAATCAAAATACTAGGATTACTGGAATCCTGTAACTCCTTGATGATTCTTTGCTTGGAGTTTCCATTTAGGCCTCGGATGTTCCAAGAAATATTCTTCATTTGGAATGATTGGTGGTTGGAATTGCCTGATGGTTCAACTGACGCTGAATTCCATCTACAATGTCCCTCTCTGTTCTCTTAGATCTAAGATCCTTTTTAGAGGGTCTTCCTCTTTTTGTACTTCCTCCAAAGTCAACTATTCGTCTAGCAGAAGATCTAGTTGTTCTGGATGTTGAGGTGTCCCAGTTGTCTTTTTTCTTTTTCTTATCACTGTAGAGTGATTCTGGGATCATTTCAAATCCTTTCATTCTTTCTTTTTTTTTTGAAATGACCTTTGTGAATCCAGAATCTGGATCCTCCTCATGAACCTTGATAGGCGTAACTTCTCCCTCTTCACGTTCTTTCTAAATCCTGTCAGGTGTGTGTGTATCAGCTGTTCCGTAGTGGATATAAAAGAAGGTGTAAATCTGAGCTCTGGATCGAAAGATATGTCAATAGATCTGAAGATTTAGGGATTTTTTTCAGGTGGAAAATGTGTTGTAGAAACCTTTTTCCCGCATTTCTATGCCACCTGGATGACATGTGTCTAAGCGCTGATTGGACGCATAAAATTTCTCTACTCCTTACGCCTGTCCTGTACAAGGCCAGTTTTCATTGAGATTTTTGTCTTTTTTGTGATTTTGAAACATTTTTCACTTTCCTCCTAATGCTCCCGCCATTGGGTTACACGTGGCATGCATTCCTGATTGGAGGACAGGGGCGTGGGGGCTTCCTTTACTGATTATGCTTTCTGGCCGAAACTTGGCCAAATTAGGATAACTCCTCCCCGAGCTCCACATTTATCATGTTCCATATGGGCACATGTCATCTTCTACATTGGCTTGGGGTTGCAACCCATTCAAACCTTGCCCTTTTCTCATTTGGATGTTTCCCCTTGTGACACGTGTTATGATTTGGTTGGTCCGCGGGTCTAAAAACAATATCCGCGTCCATTTGTCATATATGTCTCCAGTGGTTGTCTGGGATAAAAACTTCTGATCCACCTAAAAGGCATTGGGCTTCCTCGTCCCTCATTTGGATCCCTTATGACACGTGGTGTCATATGTGATTGGCTCTCGGCTCCTTCGGCTATCCGTGTCCCACGGGTCCCTTTGTCCCAACTGTCCCAGTGCGAAAGTTCTCCTTTTCGGCCGATCTGGGCGGTTCGCATACCTTCACGTCCTTATGGCCCAAATGTCCCAACTGTGCCACTTAGCTTTTTAGTCAATTTGGGACTTCTCCTTCAGCATCGAACCGAGCTTTCCCGCAAACCTACGTGTCCCCACGCTTCAACTGTTCCAAGTGCTACCTGGGCCGCCTGGAGGCTTTTCGGGCCGGTTCGCGCCCAGATGTCCCTCACATCCCAACTGCTGCGAGGACTAGGACTTAGCCATTTTTCATGATTTTTCCTAGCCCAAGCTTGTTTAGTAATGGACTTTTTTCACCTTTTCTCAGGACTTGCTCTTTTCTTCTTGGAGAATGGGACCCCTTAGACAACCGTAGCCTGAGGGGGACCCTAGAAACATGATTTGTTTGTACCTGAGCCCAAAATCTATTTTCCTGGGACTTGAGTATTGTAATGCATGTTATCAAAATTACCCTGGGGGGTGAATTTTGGATAACAGGATTTAACTTCATCCATCATTCTCAAGTATTTTGGAAAAAATTGGAGCTCCAAGATGACCTTAATTCTTAGCATTTAGCAAGAAGGGAGGAAGAATTGTGTCCCTCTATCCCAAGGAATAGCCAATCCTATCAGACAGCTCCCTAGTGAGTCAATAAGCCGCAACATTCTCAGACATATCCCAAAACATTATTGATACTTAAGAGGTGCTAGGGTGATACCTTGAAACATCAATTGAAAATAATTCTTACATTGAATCAAAAATTAATCAGGATTGCTGGAATAGTTGAAGGTTAATTCCTTGGTGAATGTAGTGGTTGGAGTTTCCATTCAGGCCTCGCAACTGATTCCAAGAAATACTTCTTCATTTGGACACCTGATTAACTGGTTGGAATTTCCTAGATAGATCGAATTGACGCTGAACTCCATCTGCAATGTCCCTCTCCGTTCTTTTAGCATAGTAAAAAACTTGGCATGTTTCAGAGGTGAAAGAAAACATTTTATACTTCCTCCAAAGTGACAAATGAAATAGGTTTGTATCAGACTCTATATAATTATTCTAGAAGTACTGAAATCATGCCAATATGTCTTTTGTCTTTTGCATTATGACTGTAAAGTGATTCTTTGATCATTATCAACTAACAACTTTCAAATCCTTTTTTTCTATATTGAACATGAACAATGTGAATTTTGTCTTCTGATGATTTCATCTCTTATTTCCATGAATAGGCGAAACATCTCAAATCTTCACGTATCTTTCAAAATAAGACACTTATTATATTTATAGTCAATGTGTTTGACTTGAACACGTAATGTACTCAGATCAATAACTATAGAGGACATAACCATACCGAATTCCTCATGTCCATCATCTATGAAAAACAACCACATGTCAGTTGTAGTAGTTTTCAGATCCATTTATTTCAACAAACCATTCCTCATCTCTTCTCTTCTAGTACTCAATGCCTTCAATGAATGGAATTTCCAAGAATGGATTGTGACCAATGCAAGCAATTCTAGCTGCAATTGGAGTATAATATATAAATAATTACTTGACATATTGAGTATTTTTTTTTCCATTGTATGATGTAAGTATCAACCTTTGTGATCACAAATCTCTATAGTACAGTAATTTCTATCATTGGAGAGTAATCAATGTAATGGTTTGCGATCGCTAGGCTTCGACTGAACATAATATCTAACCTTCAATTGGTTGTTGTAGATCATATTTTTGGATCACATCATTAATAACAGAAAATATGTAAAATTGTTCTTGAGAATTAACATGCAACATATTTAGGAAGGATTATGTGTTCTCAGACAACCATCCACATTGTAGATAGCATGAAAGAAACGTTTGAAAACAAATATGTTAGCAAGAGAGAGGATTTAAGTCGACACATGAATGAATAGTTTTTAACATTACTTTGTTGTTAAATTACACCAATTGAATGGAATAGTGTAAAAGCCATTAATATTTAATTTTTTGAATTTTGAGTAGAGTGTGTCAGAAACAAATCACAATAATGGGTTCAAACGGTTGCTAAATAGAATTTTTTAAACATAAAAATGTTTGGTTGTCCCATAACACATTTTTCAAAGAATAATGCAGTTCCTATTAAGACCTAATGATTTTTTTTTGAAATCAAGCATTGGATTATGCCAAAATTCACATCCGTTCATATAAAAGAAAATGATTTGCAGCCACAAAGCTTAATTACTAATTGAAAGGAATGAACATAAAGACCACTAGGATTTTTAGTTCTTGATTTAAAAAGAAAGATAAAATAGAAAACTATTTTCTAGCCTATCATCCTCAAGGTTCTCAATAATACCCTCTTGTGGTTGTAATCACTATCTCTACACTTTTGAATTGATATTGTTTTTCAATGACTATAAGTGTATCATATGGGCTTGACTAGTCTTGACGGAGCCAAGTGTTTGCACTACATACCCTTGGGAGGGATGAAGCTTTATATTTTTCTCATAAGATATATTCTTTATGTCGTATAATTTAGTTAGATTATTATATTATAGAATTATTAGATACCACTAAGATGAATTGCTAATTTTATGGAATAACATAGTGGTAACTAGGTTCAACAGTATCTCAATTTAAAAAAATGGACGTCTAAGCTCCATTGCTAGTTGAAAAGAATAACGTAGTGACTGCTAGGCTCAAAATTTTATTCATTTCAAAATAGATATATAATAACAAACAAGGGTCTAGCTTAGCAGCCACTAAGCTCCTATGATTACCAATTTTCATTGTAAGCACTATTTGTTCAACTTTGGGCCTATTTTTTTTCAATGATAGTAATTATATCGTATTGGATGGACTTTAAATGGTGGACCCCAATTGTAGCACTACATTCCAAAAAGACGGATGAAGACTTATATATTTTGCATAAAATATATCTTTGGAAATTATAATCCATATTATTTTGTATCAAATAAAAATCCTAGTGACCGGTAGGCATAACAATTTCTTAATTTCAAAATAACTATTAAATAACATATCATGGTCTAGCTTAGTGGATGTCATGGTCATTTCATTACCTCTTGTATTATTAATCACTATTTTAACAAATTTAGATTGATTGTAATTTTTAATGATTATAATTCTATCAAATTAGCCACATGTTACCTGGTGGAGCCAATTGTTGCACCACTTTCCATTGAGAGGGATCAAGACATTCTTTTCGTATAAAATAAAATTCTTAGTGAGTGCTAAGCTCTATTACTAGTCGAAATGAATAATGTTGTTGTTGATAGGCACAAATGTTTCTAAATTTGAGAATATATATATAATAACAACTAAATTTGAGAATATATATATAATAACAAACAATGGTCTAGCTTAGCAGACATTGGGCTCCTATAATTACCACTTGCCATTGTAATCACTATCTGTTAAACTTTGGATGGT
This sequence comes from Taxus chinensis, assembly GCA_019776745.2. Lineage (NCBI taxonomy): Eukaryota > Viridiplantae > Streptophyta > Pinopsida > Cupressales > Taxaceae > Taxus > Taxus chinensis. Next base: position 549,624,407 of record CM034152.1, read on the forward strand.
TAGTGTTATTCATTGATTTTAATTATATCATATTGGGTAGACTTCACATGGCATACCCAATTGCCGATTTACATTTCGTTGAGAGGCATCCAATATTATTTATCTCTCCTAAGATATATCTTTATAAATTGTAATCCACATTTGTTCATATCAAAGACAAAGTATCTCAACTGTAAGACTCAACAATTTATTAATTTCAAAATACCCATTCAATAACAAATCATGGTCTAGCTTAGCGGCTTCTACGATCCTATCATTACCTCTTGTCATAGAAATCACTATCTGTACAACTTTATATAAATTATAATTGTCAATTATTATATTGTTATCAAATTGGTTACATGTTACCCTTGTGGAGCCAAGTCCTAGAATGCTTTCCATCGAGAGGGATCAAGACTAATTCCATTATTATCAAAGAAAATTCTTAGCGATCGCTAGCCTCCATTACTAGTTGAAAGGAGTAACGTAGTGGCCGCTAGGCTCAATAGTTTAAAATTTGAGAATAACTATATAATAAAAAACAACGATCTATCTTAGCGGCCGCTAGGCTCTTATCATTACCATTTGTCATTGTAGTCACTATATGTTTTGCTTTGGATCAATATTGTTTTTCATTGATTATAATTGTATCGTACTGGGTAGAATTTACACGGCAATCCCAATTACTGTAATACATTATATTGAGATGATTCAAGAATTATTTATTTCTCCTAATTTATATCTTTGTAAATTATAATCCATATTCATTCATATCAATTAAAAATCCTAGTGGCCCCTAGGCTCAAAAATTTCTCAATTTCAAAGTAGTTATTGATTAAGAACTCATGGTATAACTTAGAGGCCATTGGGATCCTTTCATTACCTCTTGTCATATTAATCACTATATTTACATATTTAGATCGATTGTAATTTTGCAATTATTATAATTGTATAAAAATTGGCTACACGTTACCTAGTGAATCCAATTCCTGCACTACGTTGCATCAAGAGGGATCAAGACTTTAAGTTTGTATCAAAGAAATGTTTGGAAATGTCCACTAAGCTCCATATTACTATTGTAGTGCAAAGGAATAATGTAGCAGCCAATAGGCTTACAAACAAATTCTAATTTGAGAAAAACTATATAAATAACAAACAATGGTCTAGCTTAGTGGACTGTCATGGAAATTCCATTACCTAAAAGTGTGATTAATCACTATTATAAACTAAGCTCACGCTTTATTGTAACTTTTCTCATGCTTTAGAAAGTGTGCTTATCGCTTTATAAACCATGATACCTGCTTTAGCCAAATGATGCTCACACTTTCCATAAAAACTGCGCTCAACACTTTATAAAGTGTTCTCGCGCTTTATTAAAAATATGATCATGTTTTAGAAAGTGCGATCGCGGTTCTCTGACTAGTCGAAATGAATAATGTAGTTGTTGATACCCTCATATGTTCCCACCATTTTAGAACCATGATCATGGTAATAACTTACAATGTATCTATCAAATCTGACCCTCGAGGCTCGGGATAATCTACCACTTTCCATTGTAACCAAAGCTATCTGGGAGGTCATTATGGATGTGTGAAAGTGCCAAAAACTTCAAATTTTCTCTTCTACAGACTTGATACCATATCTGGGAAAAATTAAAAACATGTCACACCCAATGGTGCCGATTTACATGTAGGGGAGACTGTTAAGCTTCGTATAAATATTGATTTTAAAGTGAATAGAATAATATAACTATCATTTTATAATTTTTTACTCCACAGTAGGTCATATCAAAGACACTTTTTCTCCACTGTAATGACTCATGTAAAATTCTATTACATGTTAAAAAAAAGTATTTTATTTCGATATATTTTGATGTAGCTTATGGTGGGCTTCTACGGATCCTAGTGCATTACGTCTTGTCATAGAAATCATTTTCAGTACCACTTTAGACAGAATTAAAATCACTAAAAAAAATATATTGTCTCAAAAAATATAAAATACAATCCATACCTAAGATGGAGCCATAGTGGTATCTAATGCTTTCCATCCAAAGGGAAAAAAAAATAACAAGTTATTGATCAATCCAAATTCGCGGGCAAACGGACTATAATCTTATTGGTAGTTTTCAAAGGATTAAAACGTAGTGGCCGCTAGGAATTTGTAGTGTTAAAATATGAGCTATAACTATATCCATTTTAAAAACAACGATAGTAGTCTTAGCGGAAACTAGATTCCGGATGCATTACGATTCATCATTGTAGTCACTATATGTTTTGCTTTGGATCAATTTTGAGTGCGCGTATTGATTAGTAATCCCTATCGTACTGGGTTGATATTTACACGGCAATCCCAATTACTTTAATACATTATATTGACGATCCACTTCATGAACCCTTTATTGGTCGCCCAATTTATATCTTTGTAAACTATAATCCATATTCATTCATATCAAATAAAAATTCTAGCGGCCGCTAGGCTCAACAATTTATCAATTTCCAAGTAGCTATTGATTAACAACTCATGGTCTAGCTTAGACGCCATTAGGATCCTTTCATTACCTCTTGTCGTAGTAATCATTATCTTTGCATCTTTAGATCAATTGTAATTTTGCAATGATTATAGTTATATCAAATTGTCTACACATTACTTGGTGGAGCCAATTCCTGCACAACGTTCCGTCAAGAGGGATCAAGAATTTTGGTTCATAAAAAATAAAATGTTTAGCAATGTCCACTAAGCTCCATTACTAGTTAAAAGGAATAACATGGTAGCAGCCACTAGGCTTCAACAGTTTCTAATTTGAGAAATAGCTATATAGTAACAAATAATGGTCTAGCTGAACGGCTGTTAGGATCCTATCGTTATCTCTTATCATTATAATCTCTATTTGTTTTGTTTTAGATCGATAGTGTTTTCCATTGATTGTAATTGTATCATTTTGGGTGGACTTTACATAGCAGTCCCAATTTCTGCACTACATATTTATCTCATATAAGATATATCTTTGTAAATTTGAATCCATATATAACCCTAAAAGTAAGTGATTTTTTTTAGTTTTGATAAACTAAATCATTGAAACATATAATTAACATCGGTTCTTATAAAATAAAATTCATAACGACCACTAAGATTCTTTATTTATTGAATGAAATGACATAGGGTCCATTGGGCACAACAATTTATTAATTTGGAAATAGTGATAGAATAACAAATCATGATATAGGTTAGTGGCCGCTAGCTATATACCAATAATGCCTTTTTCATTGTAAACACTATCTTTATAGCTTTGAGGTGTTATTATTTTTTCATTGTTTATATTTTAAAAAACACCTTATGGGATTTCATAATTTCCATGCCTCGTATCATCATTTTACTAATAAGTATTTATATTATAATATCGTGATTTCATATAGTTTCAAAATATTTTATAATCATTTCTTTATATTTAAATTTCATAATAAATGAGTCAATTATATTTTTTTTCTAACTACTATGTTCAAACACACCATGTGGCATAGAGTAATTGGAGAATTATTTTTCATTTGTACACTACATCTAACATTGTCTAGGTCAATTTTGATAAAAATAAAAATAAATGTGCCTATACATTCATACACATTATTGATTACATTTTAACTATTTTAAGCTATACCCAATAACAAAAGGAGATATTTTCAATACTGCTTATTTCTTGGTATCATGCATCTTTTCTTAATGAGTGGTAAATTCAAAATTTGAATTTCAAATTCCCCTGCATTTTTTGAGAATTTTAAATTTCAATATTACTACAAATTCTCCCACTCTAATTTTTAAATTTCCATATCCCACACTTTTTATATTTTTGAAATTTCTAACATGGAATGTGCCGGAAAAAAATATTAAATACCTTAGAGAACTAGTTTTTAGGTTTTTTTTTTCAGTCTTGTAGAGATGCAACTCGTGAAATCATAGAACAATACAAGAAATTTTTAGATCGTAGGGCCGAGTGTAAGAATCTCGATCATTTTGGCTAGGGAAAAATCAAGCAGTAATTATAGTCATGTTCATGGATTAACAAAAAGGGAACAATCAAGTAGTAACAAAATGGGTGCACACAAACTAAGGAAGACAAAGGGGTTGCAGAAAAATCATACAAGTGGTTAGTTCAATGTAGCAGATGGTGGTGTGAATGACATCACCAAACATGAAATAATCTCATATCTAAATTAGGTATTTATCAAAAACATATAATATACTAAATGTGCACTTTTTTTTTATTACGGGCTTGTTCAGTCATTTTGTCTTTGACCAAAACTTGTCTTTTCCAAGTCAGTTCAGCCCTATTGTGCCCTAAAAAATGCACTCTATAGCCCATCTCTACTTACCAGTTCATTTTGATCATTTTTTCAAACCACAATGTGTTTGCTAGTTCCTTTATTTTTCACGTCATTCTAGCTCTACTTTTCCCTAAGAAAATGTGCTCTGCACGACAAATCTGCTTACCAGATCCTTTTTACTTTTTTTGTCAAACTACCTTGTTCTTCAAGAAAACAAGGAATATGTTGTGCCCCAACCGAAGAAATTTTAATCCCTTTTCAGATCTGGTTTTTATTTTATTTGAATTCTTTCAAGTTTCTTCCATTCTATGTCACCCTCTACATTTTTTTCTTGATAATGATGCCCAGTCACATAATCACTAGTTTTTGAGATTGTAATGTTTAGAGAGACTAAAAATATTGTTTTGGTATTCGTCACATATACCTTTTTTACTTTTATTATGATGATATAAACAACCCGAGGTAATTATTTCATTGTACATTGTCTATATGGATTTTGCGTTTACTTTGTGAGAAGATATCCAAGGTTAAAAAATGGTTTAAAACTATAAAATCATATTAAGTTCTCAATTGTGAGATAATGTTTTTTGCAATGAAAGGTAAACATATTATATAAACACCTAAGTTTTATATATTAAATATTTTAATCACTATGTATTTAAATTTATAGTTCCTTTTCTGCCTACTAAGCCATAAAAAAAAATCAGATAGATTTGTAGTCATGATGATATAATTATTTTAAAACAATATTATTAGTAGGCAACATATTATTGGCAAAAGATAGAGTGTTGTCATATATATTAATTCATTAGATCTATGGGAGGACACAATATTATTAGTCTTATGGAAGGCCAAAAACTAATATGTTGAACATTATGGTTGATACTAAAATAACAAATTAATGAATTATATTCTTATCTTAACATCCGCTTGGTTATGCTGCAACATATTATTTGGATATCAGTTGTTGTTAGGATTTAACAAAAATAAGAAATCTATTACAAGTCTTAGCAGCCGTTAGGGTATAACACAATACCATATTTGTAGCTTAGTGATCGGTACTCAATAATGAATGTTTTGAATTTGTAGGAAGCTAAGACACTACCACATCAAATATTTTGGAACATAGCAGTTGCACTAGGATTTAACAAATTAAAGAAATATATTGTACGATTCTAGCGTCTGTTAGGTATTACTACAACATATTATTTGGAGCTTAGCGGTCGTTAGGGTTTCACAAACTAAATTAAGGTAGGTATAATTTTAAGGATGCTTCATACTGCCACAAATGTTACTATTTGAATCCTTGGCAAATCTTTCTAAAGGAATTAACTTTAAATGAAATTGATTTGAGCATAGAACCGCTATTTAGAACAATGTAATAATGGCAAAGCTTAGATTTCGTAGAGAGAATTTAACCCTAGTTTCACAAATTTATTTGAGCATAGGTTGGTCCCAGGATTTAGCACATTAAGGTAATATTCCAGGATACTCCCACTATAATATGCATGGGTCATAATGTTGGATGGCAAGTGGGTCGGCGGTATGCTTTAATGGCTAGGGGTAACAAATGGTTCAGGGCTGGGCATGGCATCTGATGTGCTTCCACAATAGCTAATATTGGGTGGGTAGCTTAGATGAGTCTCAAGCATTTAAGGGTTAAGACGAGGGGTTAGACAACTAATAGCTTAGGTTGCTGGCTAGCTGAGGGGTTGCACATTTTATTTGAAGATATGTGTTCGATAGGATTCATTGGAAATAAATTTGAGGTTACGAGCTTATTTTTTTTATTATTGTTTGCCTCAAAAACATTATCTCTACTATAGTGATCGATATCTAATAATGGCCATATCATGTTAACCTTCCATAAGAACTTAAGATACTGCTTCACAGCATATATTTATGGGATTAGGTTGAAAAGTTGATCGCAAATCCTTAAGTACCCAAATAAATTAAAGAATTTCAAACTAGCACTACTAATATTAAGCATATGTTTTGAACCTTAGCGGTCGCAGGATTTTAAAAAGTATGAAATTTAAGGTATCATGAAATTAACGGCCTCTACTCAATCACTTCATTAAAACAACTATTTCGAATAAAGAATTTTTAACATACTCTACCTGAAACTTACCTTTGAATTTAGAAGGTTGCTAGCGTTTACACTATTAACAAGTAATAACAAGCTAAGACGTTAACAATTTATCCATAATATTATGAGTAACTCAAATACAAGTCACAAGGATCAAACACAATGCATAAATTGAAGGATTCTTGGAGGATTGAGTCCATAGAATATAATATCATATATGTTCGTAAGTTGTCGGTAATATCCTTTTAAAAAATTAAATAAATTTGCAGCTAACGCCATCTAATGAACCACAATAGAATATTTCAAGCTTAATGTCTTGAACATTTAACAAGGAAAATAATTATGGTTACAATTATTTTAGCTTAGTTTCTCAAATGAGCTTATATTGCAACATACTCCTCCATAGGGTCTGAAGTTTATTCATGTTCTCGCTACTGATTCAATCAAAAAACCAGTAAGATATTACATGCTTAGCGGTTGATGGGAATCTGTAAGGCATCACTAAAACATTGATTTTGAGATTAAGATTGGTTATAACAAATCATTATGAATCTTAGCTAATAGGACACTACCAATCATAATATTTGGAACTTATAAGTCCTTGTTAGGATTTAAGAAATAATAGAAATGTATTTGAGTCTACAATGCTACCAGGTATTGCCACAACAAAAATTTCAAACTTAAAATCGCTAAAATCTTCAGAAAATTCATTAAGGTAGTATGAAATTAGCAAACATCGTATTGTACCACATAATATTTAAAGAAATATTTTCATAGGGTTTAACAGAGCTCGCCACATATAGCTTTGAGCTTAGTGGCTAATAACCTTTAAAAATTCAATCAATTTAACCTTAGCGTTCATTATGAGAATACCAACATAATATTTAAAGCATAGCGGTCGTAAGGAAAAAAAAAGATCTTACTCCTTGGATCTCTAGAAGGTAACAATACACTAGAATATGCTAGCCCTCATATTGTTTACAAGTTGCATCGGTTATGCTTCCCACAAATCAAATTACACCCAAAATAATTGAGCTACAGGGAAAAATCATACAAAAAAATGTGATAAACCCACAACTCTAAAATTATACTTAGATGTCAAAGCATTTAACAAGATAAACTTCAAAACCCTAGCTGAAGTGTCCACTATGTTATTTGCAACATATTATTTGGATGATTAGATGTACCTAGGATTTAATAAAAACAAGAAAGATATTGCATAGCTTAGTGATGCCACTAAGGTATATGAACACAATACCATATTTTAGCTTCACCTAATTCCTAATAGCCTTTTCCGTTCTTGATTAAGACACTCCTCTTTGAAAAATTAGGGTTTTTCCTTGGCCCAATGACAATAATTTATAGAGAGAGGATTTCCCAGGTTTAGTGATTCATATGAATTTGTAGTTTTTATTCACAATCTATTTTAAGGTAGTATTGTACTTATTTGACATCATAGGGATAGAAGAATTGGATGAAATAGATATTTGATATGGCATGGTTAGACAGGGTTGTATGGCTCAAGGTTGGATTTGGCATCAAGGTTGGACGACTCAGGGGTTGGAGGGCTAAGGGGTTAGATGAAAGAGCTTAGGAAAAATAAGGGTTTGAAGGCATAAGTGGTTAGAAGTGATTGAGGGATTTAACGACTGAGCTGTTATGTGGCTCAAGGTTGGAATGGCATGGAAATAGGGTTAGATCATGAAGGATTTGGATGGCCAAGGATTTGATGGCTAAGGGGTTGGATGACTAAATGGTTAGATAGATCTAGGGGTTGGATAGTTGAGGGTTTGATGGTTGAGGGTTGGAAGAATTAGAATTTGATGGCTTAGTGTTCCGACATCTTAGGTTTGGAATTCTCATTGTTGGACGGATCAGGGTTGGAATGCTTAGGTTTAGACGGCTCAGGATATTGTTTATGTTTACTTTAGTGAATATGTGCATGAAATGATTCAAATTGGTGGTAGCTTACATTGGGTAAGCTAAATAACGGATATGTGTAAAATATATCCGCTAAATGAATAGTATAAGGGACATGTCGATAGAATTTTTTGGCGACATAAGTCAGTTGCAAATTATATAATAATCACCAATTCAAAGATATCAATAATCCTAGCGATCCGTTCATGAGTATTGCCGAAATGCTATTTGGAGCTTCCACTAAAATTTTCCTAAATTAAGGTAGTATGAAATTAACGGCTCACTATGTACTACCACAAAATAATATTTGAAAAAAATATTTTAACAGGATTCAACATTTTTAAATGAAATTGATTTGAGCTTAGCAATCCCTAGCCTTTAACAATGATCTAATAATTTAAGCTTGGCATTCATTACGATTTAGCCTATAATATTTAGATCATAGTGGTCGCAAGGTTTAACACATTAAATTAAGATTCTAGGAATTTAGTGTCTGCTAGAATATGCATACTCATAATGTTTACAAGTTGTCAGTGGTATGCTTTAATAAATAAAATTAACAAATTTTGAGCTACACAACATCTAGGTGCTTCCAAAATATAATATTTCGAGCTTAGATGTCTTGAGCATTTAACAAGATGAAGAATGAATTTTTAAACTTATATTTTGCTATCTTATGTTGCAACATATTATTTGAAGATATGTTATTTCTAGGATTCAATGAAAAACAAGTAAGATATTGTGATCTTAGCAACCCCTAGGTTATGCCTCAAAAACATTTTTTGATCTTAGCAATTGGTACTCAATAACAGATATTTTGAATTCATAGGATGCTCAAACACTATCACATTGTAATTATTAGAACATTTTGGTTGCTAGGATTTACCAAAATAAAGAAATATATTGTGATTCTAGCATCCGCTAGGCATTTCCGTAATATATTATTTCTAGCTTAGCGGTTGCTAGGATTTCACAAACTAAATTAAGGTAGTATGAAATTAAGGGCCTCTACGTAATGCCACAACATAATATTTTAAACAAATATTTTGATAGGATTTAACATTTTAAATGAAATTGATTTGAGCTTAGCAGCCACTAACCTTTATAACAAGGTAATAATTTAAGCTTAGCATTCATTAGGATTCAAACCATAATATTTTGAACATAGTGGTCGCATGGATTTAACACATTAAATTAATATTCTAGGAGGCTAACGTACACTATAATATGCATACTCATAATGTTTTCAAATTGTTGGCAGCATGGTTTAACAAATCAAATAAACAAATTTTTAGCTACATGACATCTAAGTGATTCAACAATAGAATATTCGAGTTTAGATGTCGCAAGCATTTAACAAGATGAAGAATGCAATTTTTAGCTAAGCATCTGCTAGCTTATGTTGCAACATATTCTTAGAAGATATGTTGTCGCTAGGATTCAAAGAAAAAAAAGTAAGATATTGCAAGCTTAGTGGCCACTAGGTTACACCTAAAAAACATTTTTTGAGCTTAGCGATTGGTTATCAATAATGGATATCATGAAGTTATATGCTGCTAATACACTGCCACATCATAATATTTGGAACATAATAGTCGCTAGGATTTAAATAAATAACAAAATATATTTTTAGTCTAGTGTCTTCTTGGTATTTCCCCAACATATTATTTGGAGCTTAGCACTTGCTAGGATTTCACAAACTAAATTAAGGTAGTATGAAATTAGTATCTGCTACGCACTACCTCAACATAATATTTTAAACAAAGATTTTGATAGGATTTAACATTTAAAATGAAATTGATTTTATCTTAGCATCCACTAGAATTTGCAATGATGTAATAATTTAAGCTTAGCATTCATTAGGATTTAACCCATAATATTTGGAGCATAGTGGTTGCAAGGATTTAACACACTAAATAATGATTCTAGGAGGCCAGTGTCTGCTAGAATATACATACTCATAATGTTTGTAAGTTTTCGGTGGTATGATTTTACAAATAAAATTAACAAATTTTGAGTTAGACGACATCTAGGTGCTTCCACAATAGAATATTTTGAGATTAGATGTCTTGAGCATTTAAAAATATGAAGAATGAAATTTTTATCTAAACATTCACTAGCTTGTTTTGTAACATATTATTTAAAGATATGTTGTCTCTAGGATTCAACAAAAAATAAATAAGACATTTCAATCTTAGCGTCTACTAGGTTACACTTCAAAAACATTTTCTGAGCTTAGTAATCAGTTCTCAATACTGGATATCATGAAGTTATGCATTACTAAGACACTACGAGATCATAATATTTGGAACATAATGGTTGTTAGGATTTAAGAAAATAAAGAAATATAGTTCAGGTCTAGCATCCATTAGGTATTGTTGCAACATATTATTTGGAGCTTAGCCCTTGCTAGGATTGCCCAAATTAAATTATGGTAGTATGAAACTAGCAATCACTACGTATTACAACAACATATTATTTAAAAAAAATTGACATGATTTAACATTTTAAATGAACTTGATTTGAGTATAATGGATTCTAGCCTTTACAAATATGTAATAATTTAGGCTTATTGTTCATTAGGATTTAACCCATAATATTTGGAGCATAGTGGTCACAAGGATTTAACACGTTAAATTAAGATTCTAGGAGGCTAGCATCCGCTACAATATTTATACTCATAAGGTTTGCAAGTTATTGGCAGTATGCTTTAACAAATCAAATTAACAAATTTTGAGCTACATGGCATCTAGTTGCTTCCATAATAAAATATTTTGAGCTTAGATTTCTCAAGCATTTAACAAGATGAAGAATGAAATTTTTAGCTAAACGTCTACTAGCTAATGTTGCAACATATTATTTGAAGACATGTTATTGCTAGGATTCAATGAAATAAAAGTAAGATATTGCAAGCTTAATACACCTTGAAAATGTTTTCTGAGCTTAGTGATCAGTTTTCACTAATGGATATCATGAATTTAAACATCGCTAAGACACTTCCACATCATAAGATTTGGAACATAGCGGTCACTAGAATTTAAATAAATAAAGAGATATATTTTGAGTCTAGTGTCTGTTTGGTATTTTCGTGATATATTATTTGGAGCTTAGTGCTTGCTAGGATTTTACAAACTAAATTAAGGTAGTATGAAATTAGTGTCTGCTACATACTGTCACAACATAATATTTAAAACAAAGCTTTAGAAGAGATTTAACATTTTAAATGAAATTGATTTGAGCTTAGCAGAAGATAGACTTTACAACGATGTAATGATTTAAGCTTAGCGTTCATTAGGATTCAACCCATAATATTTGGAGCATAGCAGTTGTAAAGATTCAACACATTAAATTAATATTCTAGGGGGATAGTTTCTGCAAGAATATGCATACTCATAATGTTTCCAAGTTGTCGGTGGTATGCTTGTATAAATCAAATTAACAAATTTTGAGCTACACGACATCTAGGTGCTTCCACAATAGGATATTTTGAGCTTAGATGTCTTGAGAATTTAAAAAGACAAAGAATGAAATTTTTATCTAAACATTCACTAGCTTATTTTGTAACATATTATTTGAAGATATGTTGTCATTAGGATTCAACAAAAAACAAGTAAGATATTTTGTTCTTAGTGGCCCCTAGGTTATTCCTTGAAAACATTTTATGAGATTAGCGATCGGTTCTGAATAATAGATGTCATGAAGTATTGTGTTACTAAGACACTACCACATCATAATATTTGGAACATAGCGGTCACTAGGATTTAATAAAATAAAGAAATATATTTTGATTTTAGATTCCGTTAGGTATTGTTGCAAGATATTATTTGGAGCTTAGTGGTCACTAGGATTTCACAAATTAAATTAAGGTAGTATGAAAGTAGCAGTTGCTAGGTACTACAACAACATAATATTAAAAAAAAGTATTTTGATAAGATTTAACATTTTAAATGAACTTTATTTGAGTATAATGACAACTATCCTTAACAACGATGTAATAATTTAAGCTTATCGTTCATTAGGATTTTACCCATAATATTTGGAGAAAAGCGGTCGCAAGGATTTAACACATTAAATTAATATTCTACAAGGCTAGCATCTACTATAATATACATAATCATAAGGTTTTCAAGTTATCAGCGGTATGCTTTAACAAATTTTGAGCTACACGGCATCTAGGTGCATCCACAATAGAATTTTTTGATCCTAGATGTCTTGAGCATTTAACAAGACAAAGAATGAATTTTTTTAGCTAAGCGTCTACTAGCTTATGTTGAAAAATATTATTTGAACATATGTTGTCACTAGGATTCAATGAAAAACAAGTAAGATATTACGATCTTATCATTCAATAAGTTACTCCTCGAATTTTTTTTCTAATATTAGTGATCGATTCTTAATAACGGATATCATGAAGTTATATGCCGCTAAGACATTGCCACATCATAATATTAGGAACATATTGGTCACCAGGATTTAACAAAATAAAGAAATATATTTTGAGTCTATCATCTGCTAGGTATTTTCGGTAACATATTATTTGTATCTTAACAGTCACTAGGATTTCACAAACTAGATTAAGGTAGTATGAAATCAGCATCCGCTACATACTACCACAACATAATATTTAAAACATAGTTTTTGACAGGATTTAACATTTGAAAATAAATTGATTTGAGCTTATCGACCAATAGCCATTATAACGATATAACAAGTTAGGCTTAGCGTTGGTTAGCATTTAAACCATAATATTTGGAGCATAGTAGTCGCAAGGACTTAACACATTAAATTAACCTTCTAGGAGGCTAATGTCCACTAGAATATGCATACTCATATTATTTTCAAGTTCTCAAGAGTATGCTTGAATAAATTTTTGAGCTACACGACATCAAGGTACTTCTACAATAGAATATTTTGAGGTTAGATATCTTGATCAATTAACAAGACAAAGAATGAAATAGGTAGTGTATCATCCTCAAACTTATGTTGCAACATATTATTTGAATATATGTTGTTGTTACGATGCAACAAAAAACATGTAAGATATTATAATCTTAGAGGCCGTAAGGTTATTCCTTGAAAAAAAATTCTAAGCTTAGCTATCATTACCACTAACAGATATTTTGAACTCTTAGGCCACTAAGACACTACCACTATTATAAATTTCCAACTTTGTTGTTTCTAGCATTTAACAAATCAAAGATTGAATTTTTTGGCTTAGCATTCACTAGCTTATGTTGAAACATATTTTTTTTAATATTTTGTGTCACTATGATTTAACAAAAAACATCTAAGATATTACAAGCTTAGTGATCATTATTCATTTGCAGATATTTTATCATAGTGTGTGCTAATTTATGCCACAATGACATATTTGGATCTTAGCATATCAAAACAACAAATGCAAGTTTAGATGAGTATACCATTTGGAATATATACATGTACATTCAATAAATTATAAATATTCATTTATTAACATGTCATACATATTATAGTTCTTACCTTCCTATTTTAGATACTATAATTTACGATTCACTATGGTTCTTCCTTAACTATGGGATGTTGTTAAACTGAGTCCACGTGCACAGTTGCTTCCTGGGTTTGTTCCTCTTGTTCATGACCCATTTTAACATCTCACTATCATGCCTCCTCAATAGGTTTTTTGAAAATATGATAATCTCTGGCTATCTTTTGTATGTCAACAATCAGCCTTCTATATGGCATAGTAGACTTGTCAAGCAGATCCTTTTGACTATCAATTGATTTCTTGGCAATTTCCTTTAGAGTCTCTATTTTCTCTATTTTTTCACTTGTTTTGGAAAAAATCTCAATAACATGCAAGGTTTCTCCTTTTTTTGCATCAGCTATTCTCCTTTCAAAATTAACCAATAATTTCTTAAGATATCTTGAGAACTCTTCATTAGAAACCAATTCATGGTTACCGATAAACACTTCCATGATCAAAGCTTATGTGAAAATATGATTTCCTCTAGAAACAATGTCTTCAAACTATAAATAAAGTCTTCTTACCTATCCATTTCATTCTCTTATTCTTTCCTTTGTATAATTAGCATATGTATGGGATATACTAATATCACCCAAGGTCATAATTGAAGGGTATTTACAAATACCTTTTTCAACGGCCTGCCCCATATGCATTAATGTTTTCTATAACGATGTCATTATTGTAATGATTTTTTTGTTCTTTTTCAACACTGGTTCTGCTTTCTCCTTTACACTGATTCATTTCTTTATTTTATTTTACAAGCCATCCAATGTCTCTTCTACATAAAAAACTATGCTCAAAGGAACTATGGCTTTAATTGAGTTTCAATCTCTTTATTTCTAGAATGTATTCCTCTCACTACTTCTATCAACTGCTTCAGTTATAGCCCTTATCAAATATTTTTGATCTTCCTCATATTTCACCACTTGTGATCCTTTGGATCTCCTTTTCTTTGTAAGAGTGAAGAGGTATTATGAAGTTTCATGCCAAACAATGGCTTGTTGCATTGACATATTATTTTGGTTACCCTTCTCACGGTTCCCGTCCTTGGATTAAAATAAATGTTTACTAAGGGATATCTTTTTTCCTCCCAATCATGATGTTTTTTTGTGTGCAATTACTAATTGTTCTACCCACTTATGTATCACTTCATGTGAAGTGGAGGGAGAAGATTGAGAGGGTTACACTAGGGCTTCACTGGTTGAAATTTTATATTACATTGTTTATTTTTATTCATCTTATGTATTTAATTCATATTCCACAATAGTTGGAGCTTTATTTGGTTCTAGAAAGACTTCTCGAAACTCAGATTGAGATTCAAATGGTGGAGATAAGGGAGCACAGGACTTTTGTGAATGTTCTAAATATAAATATTCCTTTGTCTTTATAGCCTACTTTTCAATAACTACTCTCGAAAGTGGAACCACTCTCGTCTCCTTCATATTCTTCTTAACAAGGTTATCTTGTGTTTGGGTAATCCATACCCAGTCATGCACATGAGCATACAGTATATTTAAATGTCCTTTATATGAATTTAGGTGCTTGTTAACCCTTTTCATGTTTTCATATTTCCGTAAATGGTGTTTGAGGAGATGAAATGAATTTATATGGGCCAAGGTAGCCTTTAAATAGGGCCACCTAATAAATTTTCTATGTCCCACATAGACTAAGAGGGGGGATATGTTTTAAGCTTCTTCTCCTTACAATTTATTGTAATACCATTGCAAATATAATATACAACCTCTTGTTCTTCCAATTTGTCTGGAACATAATATGGAAATTGAAAATAAGGTGTAAGGAGCCCCTCGATCACGATAACTATATATTCTACATAGAAGAATATGGATCTGATTTTCCTTATGGAAGTGAGGATGGCGTCAGATATTCTTGGTGTTTTTGTTTCATGTAATTATTGATAGAGAGAAGGATATAAATAAGTGCATATATCTTGAATATGTGATCTAAAATGATGGGCATACAAGTATGAATATTTCTCATTTACCTTCAAAGGTCTCTAAGGATACTAGATTTTATGGAAATATAAACATTTGAGAACACCATAGACAACATCGAGAAGATAGGAAGCCATCTAAAATGATTTTTGTTTGTCGACGAAATTATTTCTTTGTCTCACTAAATTGACCATGAGCAATTTCCCTAAGGAGGGAATCTTATAGTCATCAATAATAAAATAAAGTAAGTGGATCTAGGAAACATCCACCATAGAGATTTAAAATTTTCTATATAGCCTATTCATGAGGGTCATGCCAATACAGACTCCTGGTCTAAACCTTTTAATAAGGGATAAATTAGACATATTATCTAATGGGTCAAATTACCAACTCTACAAAAGATCTCTTACTCTCCTTTGGATCATCTAGGACTCAAATTGTTTTGAGTTCATATATGGAGTCCCACTCTTGAAGTTTATAATAACTTTTGTATGCATTCCCACAAAAAAAACGTATTATATTTTTCCCTTATTTAGAAAATAATGACAAATCCTTGGACTTGGCATGAAGTAGATAAGAAGAGATCACTTACAAAAATGGAAGAACCTATGTTTTAGTGGATAATTAAATTCATACCAAGTATTTTTATTTCCCTTATGTCACAGAAACATAGCTGCTTGATCTTCCGGTATACCATTTTTATCTACGACATCAACATCAAAAATTTCATCCTGTACTATGGAAAAGTAGAGCTGAGTAATGCTAAAATGTGTCATGTAAGGAAAATGAATCAAACACAGAAATCTCTCATTACTCATCCATTCTTGTTGGAATATTAATAAGCATCTACCATGGAAATTACCCGGCTCTCCCAGCCATGTTGAAAAATTAAATGGCCAAGAACACTACATACATGATCACCAGAAACAATTACTGAGACAAATGACCTAATTGAATTTATGGAAAACATTCATATGTCCCTAATTCTAAATATTATGTAAGATTAGAGAAAAATTACAAAATAAATAGAATAATTGTTGACCCTAGCAGTCATTAGGGTCATTTATAACTAAATATTTAGAGATTAGAGGTCACTAGGCATCATTCACAAACTTACTATTAATGAAATGAGAAAATCATGGTTGTACATGCACCAATGAGGGGTCAAGATATATCTAGTTTTAACCATGGTGTTCAATAGGTGTCACTCTAGTAAAAAAAATTAGTGTAATGAGAAAAGTTTGTCAATACAAGCACTCTCGAGGTATTTAAGATCTTACATAGTTCACTACGTTCAGCCACAAGAAAATATTTAGAGATTGGCCATATCTAGGAATTACTCACAGGAAAACTATTATTAGAATGATAAAAATTTATACAATCTTTGAACTGGAGGGGGGTCAAGATATACATAGTTTTGATCTTAGTAGTCGTTAAGTTCAGTCATAACAAATTATTTAGAGCTTCTCTGTATCTAGGATTATTTCAAATCCCAAACTATTATTGCAATGAGAAAAATAACACCAATCCTTGCACTACTAATTGGTACAGACATAAGTATTTCTAATCCTACTAGTCACTAGGGTCAGCCGCAACATATTTTTTAGCTTAACATTTTATAAGCTTACTTCTTATCCTAGCTATTACTATGATCAACCACAATGATATACCTATAGCTTAGCAGTCGTTAGGCATTATTAACAAGAAAAATACTAATTCATTAACAAGAAAATATATAAAGATTAGTGGTCAATAACATCTACCTCGATCAAAATATTTTTAACTTAGTGTTAGCTAAACACCATTGAATGGACAACTATTATTGACTTCAGAAAATTGTTGTAATACATGTATTCATAAGGGATCAACATTTAATTAGGTCTGATTAGTTCCTTGTAGGATCATTAATATATCTCATTACTGGGCATCATTCAAAGACTTAATATTAATGGAATGAGAAAATCATGAATGTAAATGCACCATTGAGGGGTCAAGATATACATATTTTTAACCCTGACGTTCACTTGGCGTCACTCTAGTAAAAAATATTAATACAATGAGGAAAGTCTAATAATACAAGAGATATTGAGGCTTCAAGGCTTACGTAGTTCTAATCCTAGTAGTCGCTAAGTTTAGCCACAATGAAATATCTAGAGATTGGTTGTACTTATGCATTATTCATAGGGAAAATTTTATTAGAATGAGAAAAAAATCTACAATCTTTGAACTGGTGGGGGTCAAAAATATATGTAGTGTTGATCTTAGTGGTCACTTAGTTCAGTGACAATGAATTATTTAGAGCTTATATGTACCTAGGAATATTCCAAAGCACAACTATTATTACAATGAGCAAAAGAATGAAAATCCTCGCACTACTGAGGGGTATAAACATAAGTATTTCTTATCCTAGCGGTCGCTAGGGTTAGACACAACATATTTTTTAGAGCTTAAAAATGTATAAGAATAATTAACAAATAAATGTGTGCTTCTTATCCTTATTGTTACTATGATCAGTGACAAGGATATTGTTGGACCCTTCGAATATTGGCCAAGTATGAAGTTAAATAGGCATGCAAGGTCCCTGTTATGGAAAGGCGCGCAAGGAAAAAGCACGCAAGAGAAAGGCTTAAGGAAGCACATAACACACGTGATACACAAAAGGAGTTTTGGGACTTAGAAAATTTGAGTTCCGGGGGAAGAACACGTGAAAATCATGACTGGTTGCACATGGATAAGGTGCTAGCCTAGTGACAAGTTGGCCCAGATAGGGGCATGCCTTGGATGGAATATTCTAGAAGAACATCATGAGATAAAGTGGAAAGTTTGGGCCTAGAGAATCATGCTCACATGAAGGACCACATTCAACACTTGTCACTAGAGCTAAGAGTGCTGGAGGGTGAGTTAGCAGTGAAGGAAAGTGATAAATACAAGTTCCTGCAGAGTAAAAGATATACAAGTTTTGAGATATAGCGGGTTGGAGAGAGCACAAGTTTGAGAAACAACATGGGTAGACCTCTGCAGAATTATTGTGAGGAATCTGTTAGTGGATAGTTACATTCGAGAGAGAATGTACTAGGCATGGAGTCATAAATTTTATTTTGGTAGCTTAGTTACATAAGTCCAATGAAATGCATGACTATGATCTACTTCTCTGTGACACTCTATAATGGTTAAATGAATGTAATGAGGTTACCTGATATAATATATACATGAATATCAATGGTTCTAATGCATATTTCTCTCTTATGAGTTCTCTTTCCTTTCATGCTAAGTATGAATGCTTGTATATTTGTTTTTACCATAATACATATTCTAGATTTTGTTAAAGCACTCGGTCTGAAGTGACTATAAGGATCTAGAGGCCTTTCTAATCCCTATCATTCTTGTATGTCTTATCTTCCCTCCTGGAAACTCTTACACTAATCATAGATGATGTTTCCCACTAAACTCACATAAAAGAGAGACTTAATACCCATGCATGCCTTGGGTGAGAACTCAACTTTTATTGGGTGATAGGTCGGAATGCATGGGATTCCTTCCTTTTTGTGATGGGAGTAAAAATGACTACATCTTGGTTCCATTGTTGAGACCTATTTTTGAAGTTGTAGTGGGATATAACATACATCATGATCTATGTAATGAGTAATGAAAGAGTGGTTAACATTGGAAAATGTTGTATCATGGTTCAAGAGCGCGGAGGATGAATTTTCTTAGAGATTCAACACTAGACCTGAGTTTAATACACGATCTGTATGAGACCTTCTTTTACTGCTTCCCAGTAGAAATATATGAATGGCTTTCAGCCTATACATCTAGATCAAGTTGGCATTATGGATCACATATGTGGACCAAAGAATACTACAAAAGGCTACAGGATGCAGATCTGACGTGGACCCATGTTGTAGATCATTGGAGTAGAGGAGTTTAAGTTTCTGAGGGAACCGAGAGGATCATTTTTACATGTTGTCCCTCTAGATTTGAAGATCTTGATGATTACCATGAGTTTAGAGTCTTTTCCAATGGCTAGCTAAACCACTTTGAGTGTTGGGTGAGGAAGCTAGGGTGGAGGAAGATGGTAGATGTTGCGGCGGAGAAAGAAAGGGATGAGAGACGACTCAAGTATGGTGAAGCATGTGAAAGGGAGATTGTTAGACGATGTGAGGTTTTAGGTGTGATGGATGTATGGAAACATACATTGCAGGAAGGATTTGAGGTTCACGCTAAGGACGTAGAGCCTAAGCAGTCTATGTGACCCCATCTTGGCAAGCACGTGAGAGAAACCCCTTAAGATTCTGATGAGAGTTCATCGTGTGGAGAAAGAAGAACCATTGGCATGCATCTGAGCCCACCCAGTTACTAAACCTTGGCACTTGGTTTTCCAGATTAGGGAGATAATATTGCTAATCCAGTTGATTACATTGGAGGTGATCGTTCTATGCCCAAAAGGTATAATTTCTCATTTGGTACTTCTATGGCTGCAAACACCAGCCCAGTGTTAAGACATTTTGGGAAAGTTATAGGCACACAAGCATTTGGTCTCGTGTCTAGAAGTGGCATGGGGTATACTATTGGTAGTGGGGTATTGTCATAGACCGTAGGCACATAACTTAGTGGAACTGTGGGAACCCTTGGCACGACCACTTTAGGACCTCGTGGGTAGGGTAGATCTAGTGGTTCAAGAGGAGTAGAAGCTGGTGGGTATGGTGGATCTGATGGTTCAGGACCTGGTGAGCCTGGTGGATCAGGTGGTTCAAGACTTGGTGGACCTGGTGGATCAAGTGGTGGGGGAAACATAGGCCAAAACCAAGGATCTGGTGGAGGAGGATTTGGACCCCAACCACCCCCACAAGTTTTCTTTGAAATGTCTCTACATTTGCCCCATTATAGAGGTATTGAGGATGTTGTGGAACATGTTCACAAGTATGAACTAATATGACACACAAAGGGTGTCACAACCCCTGAATAAAAGGCTAGTCATTTTTTAACAATGTTGCAAGGGCACGCGCATAGTTGGTATAGAAATTATGACCCTCATCAGATAGTAGTAGATTACACTGCCTTAAAGAATGCATTCTTGGCAGAGTTCCACATTCCTAAGTTTGAGTAGAAGAGCATCAGCACTTTGAAGGAGATTCAGAAAGAAATGACAGAGAGTGTGCGGGAGTATGATGTGTGCTTTAAGACTCTCTTGTCTAAACTGTCATATGATATTCATCTTTTACAGTATACACAGTGGTTTGTTGGAGGATTGATCACCCTTTTAGAAGGGCCTTGTCTCATAAAACATTTACAGACCTGCGTGAGGTATAGGAGGCTATCTTATGTGCCAAGGCTATTTATAGTGTTTGGAGGCTCATATTGCTGTTATGGCCAAGTAGTTGGAAAAATTGTCTACGAACTCAGCCCATGAAACTCACAATGGTTTGTGGTGCACAGATTATGAAATAGAGGGGCATGTTAAGGATAATTTTCCCCAGAGAATAGCACGCATTATGGCAGTACAGTGTGAGATTTGTCATGGGGACCATGATGTAAGTAGATGCCCCTTGCTGCAGTGCGCAATCAAGAAGAATGTACCTTGTTATTGCAAGATTTACACTTCTAAAACCCATGATACTAAGGACTATAGGCTCATTGATCAAATTCATTAGGCCATCAATCATGGGGTATGCCAAACCAACATTGCAAGTAGTTCCAAGGGAGATGATCACCATTATGAGGAGTGCATAGATGGAGGCATGCACATAAAGCATTTTCGAGGAGGATTCCATGGTCAAGGTAACCATGGAGGAATAAGGAGTTAGTTCCCGCATGGAACATGTTTCAACTGTGGATCTATAGACCATTATAAATATGAGTGCCTGGACCTATTGCAGTGCTCATGGTGTGGGAAGAAGCATAAGTATGAGGAGTGCCCGGAATTATTTGAGCATATGAATTAGCAGCACTGGAAGGACTAGGGTGCTGCAATGGTCAACATCAAGAAGGAAAACATACAGTGGATGCCTCGGGTAATGTGGGATGCAGGTTTGGATCCTGTCTTGGTAATAACAAGGGCAGAAGCTGTGCACACAAGAGAGGTACCAAGACAGAAAACCCTAGTTTCAAGGGAGGAGGTTGTTCATGGAAAGTATCCAAATCCCGCGCATTAAAAGGAGATATATCACAACACCATGGATGTTGTTTGGAGCTTACAAGGGGAGATACAGTGTCTAAAGGAGAAATCCAAGAGGGAGGAACAAGGAAGGAGAGTCGAGGCGCAAAAGGATAACCTGGATGAGGTCAAGGAGGTGTGTAAAATGCTAAGGCAGGAGAATAACATTCCCTTTCTAGGATCCTGGTTGAGAGAGAAGGTACCACGCATTGGGGAAGAGCGTGAGATACAAGTCTTGCACGCGAACCTTCCCCCTCATATCCTCGACTATGACAAGGAGATTATGTTGAATGTAGTTGTAGATGGATGGCTTCTCAACAATATCCTCATTGACACATGCGTAGAGGTTAATGTTCTGACTTTGGATGCATGGCACTAGATGGGGAGACCTGCATTACAACCATATTTGAATGTGTTATATATGGAAAACAACACTAAGGAAATGCCCGTCAGTGTCTCAAAGGATGCAGTTATTACTATCAGGAGAGCCTTTTAGAGTGGTGCGAGGTAAGAATTTCTCTCTCTGTCAGATTTTCTAGGAGTAATGTACCCACCATCATCAAAGACTACCATGGGAAGGAACCTACCTCTTTCCATATCCAAGAGTGTGAATGGGTCTAGAGAGAAGGCACAGAAGATTTACCACCATCCCTTTGGGTGCACAAGTTGTATTCTACACTATAGGGTTATGTGCATGCATGGTACATTCATTCAGAGACACGGCACCAGACAAGAAATTGGTAAGAGCTTGCGACTGACCTTATTAAAACCTTTGAGTATCAGAGTACCAAACCATCAGTTGATAAGGCCTTATAGGATATCAAGTTCCTTACCATGGGGGATAGTGCCAGGTAAAAAGATAGGTTATTGGAATTACTAGGTGAACCAGGGTTGGAGGTGCACTTTGAAGAAGTAGAGGAAATAGAAGAGTTATAACTTGAGCGTGCATGTTTGAAAAAGGAGAAGGGAAAGTTGGTATATGTGATTGATGGAGAGGAATCAGAAAGCTTAGATGTTAGCCATTTTTTAGGGACACACGAGGTAGTGGATAGTGTAGATACTCATGCATGCACCTACCATGAGCCTTTAAAAATGAAGAAAGTTAACATCGGTTCAGGAGAAGAACCCGAGGAAGTTGTTATTGGAGATTACTGGATGGAAGAGGGAAGTATCTAGATCATTGATCTGTTGCACGAATTTGAGGATTTATTCCTACGTGGGTACCATGATCTCAAAGGCATTCACCATTCCTTGGGGGAGATGAAGATAAAACTGAAGGATGGTGCACACTCTGTTAGGAAAAGGCCCTACTGGATGAATCCTAATTTGTGCGTGAAGGTCAAGGAGGAGATAGGAAAAATGATAGCTTCTGGGATCATTGAGGCAGTAGAAGAATCAGAGTGGGTAAGCCTGATGGTAATCAACATCAAGAAGGATGGGAAGATTAGGATTTGTGTGGATTATAGGGAATTGAATGTAGTTTATGTCATTGATCCATTTCTGACCCCCTTCATTGAAGAAATTTTGGAAGGAGTCACTGGGCGTGAGATCTATTCCTTTACAGATGGATTTTTAGGGTACCACCAAGTCCAAATTTCAAAGGATGACTAGGAGAAGACAACTTTCACCACCGAGTGGGGAAGTTTTTCATATACAGTCATGCCCTTTGGATTGAAGAATGCACTAGCTTTCTTTTTGTGCATAGTGGTACAAGCATTTCAAAAATTCATCCATAAGTTTCTTCAGGTCTATTTGGATGATTGGACAGTATATGGTCTGGTTAAGGACCATTGTGACAATTTGAGGTTAATGTTTGAGAGGTGTAGGTAGTTGAGGATATCCCTCAACATTAAGAAATGTGTGTTTACTACACCCTTTGGGACTTTATTGGGGCATATCATATGTAAGGAGGGCTTGTTGGTAGATCCCGCTAAGGTTATAGTTATTGTGGGGTTAAGGGAGCCTACTAGCCAAAGTGCAGTGCACAGATTCCTTGGGCATATGGGCTATTACAGAAAATTCATTAAGGGATATGCCAAGATTACCATGCCTTTAGAGGAGCTGCTTAGACATAAAAGTGCCTTCCATTGGGGAGAGACACAATAGAGGGCATTTGATACATTAAAATATAGGCTTATCACCACGCCTATTTTACATTTTCCCTCTTGGGACAAGCCCTTCCATGTCCATGTAGATGCCTCAGGGACCGCCATTGGAGCAGTGCTTGCACAGCCAGGTGAGGGGATTGTTGATCATCCTCTGTGTTTTGCAAGTAGGAAGCTGACACCAATAGAGAAAAACTATACCACAACTGAGCGTGAGGCATTGTCAATGATCTACACACTCTTCAAGTTTAGATAGTATCTGCTGGCAACACCCTTTGTGTTTTACACCGACCACATGGCATTAAAGCATTTAGTGAACAAGCCTGTTCTACAAGGACACACATGTCGATGGGTGTTGTTGTTTCAAGAGTTTGAATTCACCATTGTAGTAAAGCCTGGAAAAAGCAACTATGTGGGCCTGACCATCTATCAAGAATTGATTTAGGGGAGGATGTGTAGAGTATTGAGGAAACAATGCTAGATGCAAAATTGTTTAGGTTGCAGCGTGCACCCTCAGATTTGGAAGAGATTGTAATATTTTTAAAGGAAGGTGTGGCACCGGATGGAATGAAGACATTAGAAAAGAAGTAGTTGGCCATATGCACCACACCCTACATGTTAATCAGTGGAGACTTATACAAGTTGGGACATGATGAAGTTTTGCGCAGAGTGTGTCTTAGAGCATGAGTGCACTGGCCATCATGGAGGAAGCACATAGAGGAAGTGCGGGTGGGCATTATGTAGGTGATACCACCATGCAATATATTAATGGTAGGTTTGTGGTGGGAAACCTTGTACAAAGATTTTAGAGATTATTGTAAAGAACGTGTGACCATTGTCAGCGCATTGGCAAACTAGGAAGGAGAGATGAAATGCCTTTGCACCCTATTCCTAGCATGGAGCCTTTTGAAAAGTGGAGATAGACTTTATGGGACCTATTACACCAACAACATGCGTAGGACTAGGTCACGTTATGTCATCACTTACATAGATTATCTCACAAGGTGGGAAGAGGCATCCCCAACTAAAGACTGCACAATAGTAGAAGCATTGGCAATGTTCTTGTGGGAGAACATTATCACAAGATATGGATGCCCATTGAGTTTGACCAGCTATAGGGGTACACATTTCTTGAATGAGACCATGAGGATCCTGTTATCAGAGTTCATGGTGGCTCATCACAAGACTACGCCCTATCACCCACAAGAAAATGGAACTGCGGAAGCATTCAACAAGATACCAAGTCATACCTTGACCAAAATTTGTGATGTCGGAAGGAAAGATTGGGATGACAAAGTATCGGATAGTATTATGGGCTTACATGACAATGTATAAAAGGATGAAACAAAGCCACACCATTTCAATTGGTGTTTTGCGTGTGGAAGCTATTTTACCAGTTGAATTTATGTTACCTTCTCTATGCAAATAGTGCACGCAGGAGGGTTAGCCAGATGAACAAGCACTGGAAGAAAGAATTGATGAGTTAATGATGCTGGATGAGAGATGGTCACTCACCTAGCTGGAGCCAAACAACAAAAAAAGAAAATCAAAAGGCTTGGTATGATCACCACATTAGGAACAAGAAGTTTGAGGTTGGGAAGATGGTGTTAGTATATGATTCTAATTTTCTACGCCATCCTGGGAAGTTGAAAGTCCATTGGTTGGGTCCTTACACAATCTCATACATCCTTGATTTGGGTGCATGCCAATTACAAGCGCTGGATGGGATGAAGTTTCCTAGACACTTCAATGGGAGTAGGCTAAAGCCCTACTATAAATAAGTCTTCTTGGTGTTTGTAAATAAGGTAGTTTTTCCAGTTAGTTTAGAATTTTCCTTTATGCTTTCCCTTTCTTATGTTTCCCTTTCGCGTTGTTGTTTTGTTTTGCGCCTTGGGCACTGGTAACCTTATTGCTATTTTTGAGAATTTGTGAGTGCCCAGAGGACCGCACATCATTTTAAGTGTGGGGTGGAGAAATGTGAAGGATCTCATGATTAAGGTACCAAGGAAGTTGTGTTGGAAAGCCTTGTTGAATGTCCCAGTTGAAAGAGGTATACAAAGAAAGATGGAAGATGAATGGTTGGTGCCAGGGTAAAGCTACTTGTATATCCCACGTACTAAGAAGGAGAAAGTGGATTTAAGCAACATGAGGTAGGCGAAAGCAAGAATTAGGATAGAAGAAGTGCCTTCGGTGCGGGTTACGTGTGCGCAAGAGTCTCCTGTCATGTTAGATTGGTTGCGTGCCGGAAGGTTGGAGGAGTTTTCGCGCAAGGTTAGGTGCATGAGTGAAAGTGCTAAAGACAGGATTTGTTTGAAAATCCACATTAAATGAACAAAGTATGGTGGTAGGTGAAATAGAATTTAATGTTCAAAAAGAGAAAAAATATAAGTAAAGGGTCAAGGCTCTTTCATTTTCACTTTGCAAAATAGAGAAAGGAGTGAGTTTTATGAACTAGGGTTTCTAGATTCAATCGTGTAAAGAAAGACCTGTGGGAGATCAAAGCGTGAGTAGGTAGTTTGAGTTTGAAAACTAGAAGGAAGGGGTTACACAGGCATGTAAAGGGTTTTAAGGAGGTGTTCCATCTTGTGGAGTTAATTTGATCCTAGTTAGGGTTTGGAAAACTAGGGCATGAGTTCAAAAGAGTTATATCATGGATTTGAAATTGGAAGGCTGGAAGAATTAGAAGAACAGAGTAATAAAAAGACCTCAATAATGGCACCCAAGAAAGGAAAGGGAAAGGGAAAGGCATAAACAACAAGAACCTGATAGTAAACACAAACGAAGAATGGTATGCAGAGATGCAATACCCAGATGGGGTGATGATGGGGAAGGAGTGGGAATCCCACCTGAGAAATGTACCTGTAAGTGATTATAATCACCAAAAAAACAAGATAGAGAAGGAAATGGCACTAGAATTAGTGCACCCCCACCAGTAAATGAACACCAGAGGGCTTTTTGATTTACAATGATGACGTTAAGGTCAAAATGGAGAAGGCAGGGTTGCTACAACTCTATGAGTTGCCTTATTTTGGAAAACCAGAGTGCCTGTATCAATGGTTAATGTTACGGGTACATGAAGATTACTTCCACTTTGTAGGGCACAAGATGTGTGTCACTCCCCAGCTTATCTCACAATTTACAGGCCTCATATGTGAGGGAGATTAGCTTGGAAGATGACCTAGGTGACAAGGAGGCTATTCAGGAGACCATCACTGAATATGCCTGCAAGAAGGGGTCAAGGTATTATGACATTTTAGACATCAAGGACCCCGTGATGAAAATGGCTGCACATCTGGTGACTAAGCTAAATGGCCAGGAGAGATGGACCTAGGTCAATAAGCCTTGGCTATATGTTTGTAAAAGAATTGCGGAAGGCACTATATACAAATTGTTTGCTTACATTGCGGAAGAAATTGTTAGTTACACGAAGGAGGGGGACATAACCCTCTTCAGAAACATCCTCCTGACCATTGTATTTTTGGAGATTGGAGTGCCTGATGCACTAGACAAGTTCGTATGGGAATACCCTACCAAGGATCCTAACACCCACGAAGAGATTCGAGAAGTATGCCTATGACGCAATGATGGCACCCCACAAGGCACGACTGGAGAAATGGTATACGTGCCTGAGGAATGCATTCGAGGACAAAGTGGAGAATCCCTAAACAACTCCCAGTATCCACTGAAGGGGAAGCTGAGTTCACTATCTATCAACATTTCTACTTGGGTAGGTTCAAGCTAATAGATGAATCATGGAGCCCTTGGTGCAATCTTCCCTTCATGTTCATTGCTTAATACTTCCAAGCGGGAGTGAATAGATTTAAGGAATCAAAGAAGTTAAGGCTGGAACTAGGTAGTCTGGACCAGGAGCATAGGGAGATGAGAAAGAAGCTGAATTACCTCAGTGACAAGCGCACATACATGGAAAGGTACATGTTTCATGAGGTCCAGATGACAAGGCTGATAACACTACCCATTGCAGGAGGATCACGTGGTGTGCGTGTACCTCCGTATAAGGCCAAATTTTGAGAAGGGTGCATATCTAGAGAACAATGTCTCCATACCTAAGGATCCCATGGGTAGGAAGAAGCCCATGCCAAAGAAGAGAGGGAGAGGAGAAGAAGAAGCACCAAGTGTGCAGACTACTCAGACAGTGAGCATGTTATCAACAAGTGCCAAGCCAAGCACTTACATACAGAGAAAGAAGTCCTTGGTGAAGGAAAAGACACTAGAAGTAGAGGCACCTAGGTAACCCCTCACCAAGGAAGAGTCACCTAAGGGAGAAGATAAGGCTGAATCACCTGTTCAGGAGCCACCTCTCAGGAAAAAGTAGAGGGTAGATGAGGAAGCTAACTCGGAGGTGACCGACAACATGGAGAAGTACATGGGCGGAAGAGGGGATGAGAGTGAAGAAGATGACGGCAAGGAAGATGAGCCTAAAAAATACCAAGAGCCATAGGTCCTTAGTGTCTATGACTCAGAAGAGGAGAGTGGAGATGAGAAGCAGGAGTTCATATTCACATGGAGTAAGGGCACACAGGATGAGGAAGACACTGGAGTCATGGAAAGGAATGAAGAGGTTGGTGGGGAAAAGTAGGGAGTAATAAGTTTTACGAAGGAGTAGATCACTGAGGTGGTGGAAAGAGAAGCAAAGAAAATGCTTGAAGCCCTGGTAGACCAAGAGTTGGAGCATAATGTGGACATAGTGCTAAAGGAAGGGAAGGAGGAGAATATTGAAAAAGAGCATGACATCCTGGGAGGAGGTCCCACTCTAACAGTAAGTTTCCCCAAAGGTGCGCGCTTGGCAGGAGGACTCTTGATATGGAGTAGAGACAAGTAATGGGCTACGTTGATGACATGAAGAAGGTACTACATGCATGATTCCAAAGCACTGTACCCATAGAAAGGCTTTTAGCCATGGGGTCTTTTGAAAAGGAGGGCATGTACGCCAGAAACAAAGAAGATTCTCTCTTGGGCATTTGAGTCCCGCATTGATGACCCATAGACTTTGAAGTCTATCAGGGAGTGCTCATAACATTAACTAAATCTAAGGGGGCAATCCATTAGTGAATGCTCAAGAGCTCTCAGATGAGCAAGTCTATAATGCACTCAACAAGGTCACAGTCGAGACCGAGGCTAGACTCTTCGCGCACAATGATAGGATAAGAGTACTAGAGGAAAAACTAGGGAAGAAGGAAGAGGAGTTGGCAGAGAAGACCTAGAGCTTAAAGAAGGAAGAGCTGATCAGTGCACGGCTAATGTGTGAGTTAAAGGAAGAGAAGATAAAGGTGCAGGAAGTATACAAGAAAATGGAGTCTATCAAGGGCACCATCCTTTTAAAGCACCTAGACTTAGTGCCACCCACACAGAAGTACTCGTCCCTTCTGGAATGTATAGATAAGATCTAACGTGCATCCTCACTATGGAGAGATGACATTTTGGCCCTAGAGTTTGTAGAATAAGTGGCCGTGCGCTTGAAGGAGGAGGACAAATTGAAGGTGGTAGCGCTCATTTTTTAGTATAGCCAAGTGCTCACAAAGGTTAAGGTCACTGTCTAATCTATGCAGAGGCCACGTATGATACATGTGTAGATAGAGATAAGGTGGGAAGCTCCTTGGTCCCCACACTCAAAGTGGAGATAAAAGAGTTCCAAGAAAGTAACAAGGGGAATAGGGTGCAAAGGGATAAATTTCTGGCCGAAGTAGAGATAAAATCAAAGGCAATTGAAGCCTTAAGGAGTTCAATCAAGGCCTCGCTAAAGGAACTATACCCTTAAATTACCAGGAGGATGGATAAGCTCAAAGACCTGGGAAAAGAGATGGAGCAGATCATGGACACTTTGGGCACCCAGGGAATTGGCCTAAGTTTTGATGAAGTGAGCATCCTGGTTGGTGACCTCTGTTAGAAGGCACAGAGTGAGGTAGACATTTGGAACAAGCTAGAGGTAGACTTATGGAAGGATTTTCCTAGCTTGTTGAATTAATGCTCCCCCCATTCTATCATTCTTTCCCCATTTCTTTCATTCCCTTATTATTTTGTAAAGTGTAAGATTGTACATTGGTCCCCTAAGGCAGCATGCATCTTGGTTGAGTAAAGTGTTTCCAAGGACAGAGAATAGGCATAGTGTGGGGTGATGTTGGACCCCTGGAATATTGGCCAAGTGTGAAGGCATATAGGCATGCAAGGTCCTAAGTTATGGAAAGGCACCCAATGAAAAAGTGCACAAGAGAAAGGCTTAAGGAAGCACATAACACGTGCAACATGCGAAAGGAGGTTCGAGACTTATCCAATTTGAGTGCCCAGGGCAGAACATGTGAAAAGCATGACTGGTTTTACATGGATAAGGTGCCAGCCTGGTGACAGGTTGGCCCAGATAGGGGCATGCCTTGGATGGAATCTTCTAGAAGAACATCATGAGATAAAGTGGAAAGCTCGGGCCTGGAGAAGCATGCTCGCATGAAGGACCACATTCGACACTTGGCACCAGATCTGAGGGTGCTGGAGGGTGATTTGGCAGTGTAGGAAAGTGATAAATACAAGTTCCTGTGGAGTAAAAGATATACGTGATTTTGAGATATAGCGGATTAGAGAGAGCGTGAGTTTTAGAAACAACATGGGTGGAGCTCTACAAAATTACCGTGAGGACTCTGTTAGTGGATAGTTGCATTTGGGAGAGAATGTACTAGGCATGGAGTTGTAAATTTTCTTTTGGTAGCTTAGTTACATAAGTCTAGTGAAATGTATGACTGCAGTCTGCTTCTCTGTGACACTCTGTAATGGTTCAATGAATGTAATGAGGTTACCTGATATAATATATACATGAATATCAATGGTTCTAATGCATATTTCTCTCTTATGAGTTCTCTTTCCTTTCATGCTAAGTATGAATGCTTGTATATTTGTTTCTACCATAATACATGTTCTGGATTCTGTTAAAGCACTCAGTATGAAGTGACTGCAAGGATCTAGAGGATGTTCTGAGCCCTATGGTTCTTGTATGTCTTAACTTCCCTCCTGTAAAATCTTACACTAATTATAGATGATGTTTCCCACTAAAATCACATAAAAGAGAGACTCAATACCCATGCATGCCTTGGGTGAGAACTCAACTTTTATTGGGTGATAGGTCGGAATGCATGGGGTTCCTTCCTTTTGTGATGGGAGTAAAAATGACTACAGATATACCTATAACTTAGCGGTCGTTAGGCATCATTAACAGGAAAATTAATAATGCATTAACAAGAAAATATATAAATCTTAGTGCTCAATAATATCCACCTCTACAAAAAAATTTAAACTTAGTGTTAGATAAAAATAATTCCATAGACATCTCTTTAATTTATTATAATTGTATAATCTCTGATGTCATTAAATATCACAATTTCCATATTTTTCAACCCGCAAAATTACTTTCAATAATCAATTTATAACTTTAGTTTAATTAGTAGTCCTAACATTAACTTAAATTTAATTGTTTATGAAAGCAATGAATGAATAATATCCCTTTCCAAACATAAATTTATTTTCCTTCACCTTTTCAAGAACAACCATTTTGTTAGATTTTAGCAATCATTCCTATCCATGTTAAGAATTTTACGAAACACTTCTCGGTCCTCTTATAAAAAAATGCATTTCTCACAAGCACAATATAAAAATATTTCACAATCACTTATGGATCATCATATGCCAATTTTTTTTCATTTCAAATGTTTTTTTTAATGCGTGGAAGAATAATGCACCATGAACAATATTGAATTTTGAAAGGGCGTAAAATGGGTTTTGTTGAAAAGGCTATGGAAAATTCTACTTTTACATAATATCAATAATTGGGATGTGATAAGAATGGATTTGGTTTTGCATAATTTTTCCCAAAGAAATATTTAGAGCTTGGATGTCACTAATCAACATTAACATGAAAACTATTAATGCAATGATATATGTGTGGCAATAGTAAGCTATTGATGGGTCACAACATACGTTCTTTTATTCCTAACCATTGTTAATATGTTTGAAAACAAAATATTTAAATATAAGTTGTTGAAAGGCTTCATTAACAATAAAATTATTAATGTAATGAGAAAAATCCAGAAATATTTTTAGCTTAGTAGGAACTAGGAATCATTACCAAGAAAAATATCAATGCAATGAGAAAAGAGTAGAAAAACATTCACTATAGAGGAGTCAACACATAATTTTTTTGTTCCAAGCAGTTTCTAAGGTTAGACACAACAAAAACTTTACAAGAATAGTGGTCACTATGATCATCATTGACAAAATATTTTGAGCTTAGTGTTCGTTATGC
This sequence comes from Taxus chinensis, assembly GCA_019776745.2. Taxonomy (NCBI): domain Eukaryota; kingdom Viridiplantae; phylum Streptophyta; class Pinopsida; order Cupressales; family Taxaceae; genus Taxus; species Taxus chinensis. Next base: position 549,656,727 of record CM034152.1, read on the forward strand.
ATCATTCGCTAAACATTTATTATTAAACTGAGAAATGAGTTACATTACATGTTTTCTTAAGGGGTCGTGCCTTACTTAGATTTGATTAGTTTGTTCCACAAATTTTTGTACCTCTCTTTACTCATTTATAATTACACTATATTGGCTAGACTATCCCTAGTGGAGCCAAGTACTGCACTACATACCCTCGAGAGGGATCAAACCTTATGTAGGTATAATACTATTTACTATAAGGTATTGAAAGGAATATAAAAATTCCACATTTTAATGATAAATGAAATCTCAAAATCGATGGTGATCTATAATTACTTAGTAAATGAAGTCTCAAATGCCATGGTATAATTTTATTAAATATAATGAGCACACTCTTTAAATTGTTAGTATGAATATACAGACTCTCCCTTGTCATTAAACATCACAATTTCCCATGATATCAGTTCTCCATATTTCCATATGCTTATTGTCACATTAAGAAAGAAAATCCATGATTTATTATAATTTTTAGTGTTGATATATCATTATCATACTTAACTAAAACAAGTAGATCATGTAATTTTAATCTCAATTGTTGTATATGTCTTTTTCCAGATCTATCAATTAAGTGAAACATTATTCAAAATCTTATTTTTCAAGACTTCTCAAATTGTAGGTTTTATAATTCATTAATTCACTTTTTTTCAAATAGGAACCCACACAGACGGAAATCTTTGTATTTTTTATTTAGTAGTAGATACATGTTTTTATAACATTATCTTTACCAAAATTTGCTTATGTAATCAAAAAAATACTATAAACAAGAAAAATAATATTTGTGTTACTATTACAATTTGATCTACTAGAAGTTATTATCACTATTTCATTGTGTAACGCCCACCCATAACAGACACACAAGACTACATAGGAAAACACAAGATCATTTATTTCATTTATTTTTTGACTTGTTTGACACATAATATGACAATACATGCCGTCACCAAGGTTAAAAATATCTCTGAGAACAACTGGGTGCAAGGATGACCACAAACGTAGCACTGAAACGTTCACACTCATCAAGGACAATTCACTCTTCTCTTTGACAAGACACCACAAAAGACCCACTACAATACATAGCTAAAGCTCAGGACATCCTTCTGAAAATATTCTTGGGGTTATTTATTTCATTGAAACGCATCCAATAAACTTTATCTTACATTCTAGGGGATTTAGGTTGACTTGAGAAAATTCTCCTTACAAGGGTTAAAATATTTTCTTTTATACTTTAGAGCAACTATATTAAGATCATCTCTAAAAGGACGTTTACTCATTTAACTGGTTTACAAAGTCCTGTGAAGATGGTTATAGAGAGAGAAGGTCACTCCATTTTCCTATGGTGATCTCTATAGTTATTAACTATTCTTTTTAAGAGGATTCAAGAGTTAAACTGGATTTGTGTAACAATCTTTATTAATCTCTTTTTTTTTTTTACTAGATTCGACAAGGAAACACAAGACTTAATATGTCACAATACTAAAATTAGAGTTTAATCCATAGCTTATTATTAGCAATGGTAAAATGTTTTATGCTAGAAGAAAACTCCTTTATTTTCCATAGGAAACTCTTAAAAACATTCTATAAGGAAACACAACTCCATAATTATTCTATTTATTCACTCAACTTACGAATTCATTTTTCTGTTCTTTTATTCTTTGATTAACCCTCTTTTTTTTAAAAAAAAAAGAGGATTTCTGCCTCCTAACAAGTACATAAAACTACATTGATGTCAATACCAAGGAGAGTTATAAAATCATGAAAGTCATATGAATTGAAAGTAGAGACTATCAGAGAAAAATGAGAGAGAAGAACACGGTCGAAAACCTTTCTATTCAACGAGGTACAAAACTATAAGGTGATCAGAAGATTCAAAAGAACTGACTGAGAATAAGAAAGTTCCAAGCATGATCAAATCATGTAACCACAATAGTTCATGACTGATAAATAATATTACCACTAGAAACCTCATAACAATGAAAAGATTGAAAAATTTATTCCTCACAAGGGTAATTACAAGTTTTAACTGTAAGGAACAAGACAACTTTATTTCACAATTTCTGAACAAACCAAGACAAGAGGCCTTCCAAACTCCATTACAGCACCATTATAGAAATTATGACACATTTAACATTTGCACAAAAAAAAACTTCATAATTCCATCAAATGAAACCTTTACAACTTTTTCTTTTTATCTACTTGCATAATCCATCTGCACAAGTATTAACTTGAGTCAGTTCACGAGAACTGAGCATGATAAGCCTCAAATCATCATAACAACATACTCTACTTAATTATTTCATAAAAAGAACTCATATTATTTTTATGGATCAATGTTGTAGAACTTAAGAAGATAACAATTATTTTTATAACATGTCATGAGCAAGCACTTTCATGTGCCAAGAAAGAAATCACTTTCAAACTTACGTTTTATTATACTATTTTCAGTTGTTCAAAAAAGTCACTTAAATTATAATGTACTAGATATTTATAAGAGATTAAAAGACTATTCATAAGGGTATTAAGATTCCACTCATGCGATCCCATACTTGAATACCTAGGGTCACTTGAACTCATAAATTAAATAATCATAAATATAACAAGAAACACAATCCAACAATCTCTTAAATGTTCTTGACAGATCCATCATGGATTCCATTCACTCATAAGGTCTACTAAAGTCCATGCAATAAAACTAAGACTAAGGCATCAAGCATAATTAGTTAAAATTATGATATTAGATTAACTTTAAGGGTGAAAGTGAGAGCATTCAAGGCATCCGACCTTTTAGCTAATAGGTAAAATTCAAGTAATAGGTTACATACTAATACTTTCCTCAACTAAAGCATTTATTAAACATTCCAAGACTAGGAAAGAGAACACAATTTCTTTTCCTCAGCCTGGTTATCAATATATCTATACCAATTAATTTTCAACGCATTTTGAGATGTTTTAACGAAAGGGAGTCATGATAACATGACTGAAATTTAACCTATTATCCTAAATTGGACATTCGTATTCAAAGGAGTTTTCTCCTCACAAAATTCAAATGAAGGGTTTCCTTATTCCTCACTTAGTCGAAGAATTTATTAGAATAATGAAAAATATCTACCCACCGATTTCACTGAGCAAGGTTGGAGCACAACAAATAATTCATTACACAGCCCCAAAGGAATCAATGAAGAACCTTTAAATGTTAGAGAATTCTATGATCCTCAAGGGAGAATGAAATACAACGAGATAAGATTTAAGGAGTCAAGTTTTTTTATTAATAATCAAAGTAAAGTCTCCAAAAAAAATTGAGATTTTCTCTTAATCGAAAACAAAGGAGTAATAACTCCCGATTAAATAGGATTAAATTCAGACCTTTTTTTTAATCAAGGTATAGGTTCATTTTTAAACCACGTTCTTGCTCAAATATCTTACCAAGTACGGCTATCAGTGAGGTACAAAACACAAAGTGCAATAAGAAAAAAAATAGGCTTAACAACTAACTTCACACCAGCTCAATCATCACCCTATTCAAGATTTAATAACCAAATTACATGCTGAACCCAACAGATATTTAGTCCATGACAAGAGTCAACTGAGTGTGCATTGACTCACACTATTAAACACAAAGTCACTTTTTATTCTCACAACAAAGTAAATGAGCTCCAAATTATTTACAAGTGCCTATCAAGGAACTAATCCGACTTTAGATCTTATCTTCATAGCGATGAGTCAAGATAACTTAATGCATTAATATAATATAATAACAAAAAGCTTATTATTGGTTTTAAGTTATATTCGGGTCAACTAGGAAATTATTAACTAGTAAGGCAAACTAACATATCCATTTCCTTCTTAGGGTCAAGAATGAAACCAACAGACCCAAATAGATCACTGTAGCACACGCAGGCCAAACCCTTAATGGTTTGCTCATCAACCAACAAGCCATTTAAAACATGCATACCCAGCCAGATCGGGTTTACCTATTTTTCTCAATAATGCACAATATCCATCACAAAGAGTGAACCCATAAATGTTTTTTTTTAATACCTAATGGAGTGAACAAATTCATCCATGTACAACAAGAAAAATTAACACCCCAAGGAACATTCATTCACAAAAGATTATACATGAAATTCCACAATTTCCACACTCATATAGAATCATAGAAAGTAAAGAGAGAGAGAGATATTGTTGGCATTTTAAAAATAATAAAATACATGGAGGCATCTGAAAGGTATAACTATAAATATTGCAAGGATAACGAATCATGTGAAAACCCAATGATGCATACAACTGCAACTTCTCATTCATCCAAAGGAGTATGTTATTTCATCACAATAATAATTCACATTGCAACCAACAAACTTTACTTTGTTACCAGCAACATTCACCACACTCAAAGATCAAATAAATTCTACAGCAGGAGGATTAAATCAATTTCACATCACCAACGATGAAGAACACAAATTTCAAACCAGGTAATATTCCATTTGTGAAATAACTAAATAAAGTAATGAATTAAGCTAGGTTAGGGCATATCATGCCTACATTAATAGCTATTTCTCATGGCCATGCACTGGTAGACCCCCTTCCCCTACCAGTCCAGACATCCCACATTTTAAAAGATCCTTCACTGGTCTTTTCTTGCAATACGCTACTCCAGGCTTCCCTCTTGAAGGCACGACTAGAATAAAGCAACAGGTGGCTGTCTAAAACACTATGGACTATGCCTAATCTAGAGTTTAAACACCAATCAAAAACCCTCAACAAAATCCTCCCCCTCCAATCTCATGTGGCCAGCAACAATGCAAGAGCAAGTAAGAAGACAAAAACATGGAAGATTTAATAATAAATCCCATTTTGAAAGGTAAGCGGCCAGCATGGAGGAAAAAGGCGTTTCATTCCAGCAAAGGTCAAATCATCATTTAATTAAAGCCGACAAGGGAACAAATAGGCAGCCCAATAATAAATTTTCACTTTCTCCACCAAACAAGTTAGGCATTAACAACAAAGAAAGAAACAATAAGGAAGGACAAGGGCCAAAAATTCCTCCACGCCAAGCATGGCATAAATAATTAAAAACAAGGAACAATACAAGTTGTCAACAAGGCATATATGCAAAGTGTGAAACTATACAAAAAGATAAATTATTTGACAAAAGAACATGCACTATAGTTTACAACCCCATACACAATTGCTAACCATAATTACATATCCACAAAATGAAATAAATTTAACTAATCACAAATTCATTTTAAAATTCCGTTAGATCAAAAAAATTGACTGTAGTAGACAGCTGCTAAGTCTAGGGAACCGACAAAACTCACATATTTTACTTAATAATAATTCTTAGTAATTGAAAATGTGCAATCCTATTGGTCAACCTATTTATTCGACAATATACATAATACGTTTACATGAACAAATCATCTTTTATTTATCTCTGCTAAGAAATCCATGTCTCCATGCCAAGTATGAGGATAAATTGATGATAAAAATTTACCAGCTGGTGGATGAGAAAAATTAAATAAACAATAACTCACAATAAGGCATGCGTATGGCCCGAAAAGGCTTAATTAATTCAAAAATGAAATTATATTATCTATATACACATAAGAATATAATTGATACCCATTCCTTTATTTTTATTATGTTTTAAAATTTCGTGACACCTAAACTGGGTTCAAAAAATCATTTAGGACCTAACACGATAGTGACAAAGCAAAAACAAAAAAAAATAATTTAATCGAGGGGTCAAGCACGAGAGTGATCAATACTACGGAAAAATATCTTGTAGGAAATTAACAACAATCCACAAGAGGTTCAATAAATCAAGAACAAGGTTTTCCTTTAATAGGATAATCGCGAGGGACGCTGTGGGGCCAACAACCAAAACATCAACACCGACACAAGAAGGAAAGCTCAACAAGACAAAGACACCAACATTTCAATGGAAACGCCATAGCGTTCAGCCCTTAGAAGCATGGTCATTGTAGAATAACAGAGAAATGATGAATGGGGCATTACATTCTCCTCCCCTTAAGAAAGTATCATCCTCGATGCGACATGACATTAAAGGAAGCAAAGGTGGTAAGCAACAAAGAACAAATAATGGCAAAAGTGCACTCAATGGTTAAAAATTCAGTTGATTAAAACATGGCCATGAGGTGGCCTTAGGAACATTTGGCAGAAATTTTAACTTTCAAGGTTCTGTGAAGATTGGTAGTTCCCTCTTATTCATTGTTTCATTAGTCTCTTTCCATTATCATTACTTCTAGTTTCAATTCTTCAAAATTTTATTGTTGTAGAGTTTTAGTTTATTCCTTATTATAGGTGCCCAACACGAACTACTAACACAACACCTTACCGGGTTCAAACAAGACACTACAGATTCATAAACACATAAGTATAGACTTCAAGACTGCATTACATCACAAAAGATTACTCAAATACGGAAGGGAATAGGCATGGTCCACATAACATAGTACTCATCACACATCTAATACTAACGTACAAAATACTCTAACAAAAGAGTACTACAATCCACCAGACATTTCCTCAATTCCACAGATGAACAAAAAAATTCACATAACTCCAAACAAAAGCTACAGGTACATAATGTACACCAGGGAGCCACAACTATAACCAACCCTCATGGGCACACACACATCATAACACTACCCCCCAAAATACTACCAAGAACACCATATACCACCCGAAGCATTAGAAAATAACCACCTACTCCTAAGTATTACAAAGAAACTCCATATAACTCCCAAAGAGAAAGAAACATAGTGCCAAAACAAGCCGGGTCACTCAACCATAGAGCCCCATCAAGAATATCAGGTCACTCAACCATAGAGTGCCATAAACAATATCGGGTCACTCAACCATAGAGGCCCATCTCCTTTCTCCTTTTTAATGAGGTTGGGTCATGCTATGGCCCTGCGAACATAGAGCCTCGTCACCCCCCAACCCAAGTGACATAATAACTCTTGGTTCAACAACCCGCTAGTTATCTATAACTCCTTGGGGTGTACTGTCAACACCAATCCGGCACTATGATAATTCTTCACCGGGAACTCCTCGTGCTATGATTATTAACTAATGCACAACTCTTAGTTTGGTGGATGTAATCTGGAAACACAAAAACAAACATAACACAAGAATACCATAGACTATGATAAGAAGGAATAATGATAAATCTGAAGAAACAATGTAAATTATAATATCAACATGAAATTGTTACAATCTCACCCATGAGGTTCTTCAAGTGTTATTAACTTCACTTTCCTTCAAACAATAACTATGGGAGAAACTTCAAAATTACACCTCATAATGGCTTCTTTAACACACCTTCAAAATGATGGCTTCCTTTACACACTTACTCATACAATATTTCTCACTACTTCTCCCTATACTAAATGAGGGGGGTGGCCTCTTTATTTATAGGAATTCAGGCTTATCCACCTTATCTCTAAGATAGGATAGGAAATATCTTCCGACCAATCATATTCCATGCCTAAACTCTTGCCTTTACATGTAGGCTTATCTTCTAAGATAAAATAAACCTTATCATCTCACATGGGTTCCACCTTTTTAGACTTTTCCACAAATAAAATATACAAAATATTTATGACATCACTCTCTGTCCTTATTACAAATATAATATTTCTAATTCCTAATCATGTAGACCCTACTTCTCTACTTATCCCAACTTTGACATTTTAACATTACCAGACCACTTACGACAAATATTTACTTTTTACAACATTCCTATTGTACTTTGACTATTACCATACTCTACATTATTGGTGGCATCGTACTGACGGTGCCGTTATCTTCTATTGGGCGCCACTACTAATTATACTTAACAAAATCCTATTCCTAATACATACATTAATAAAATAGAAATTACGGAGGAAAATTTTAATGTCGACATTTTCCCCCTTCCTAACTTCTACTCTGTCCTCGAAGTAGAATCTTATGGACATTCTGAAGCTAGTGCTTGGAAAATATTTAACTTGTCATGGTTGACCCATTTTGTAATGGGAGTACCATCCAATTCCTCCAGTCGATATGTACCATTTTCATGCATAGCTGATATTTTGTAGGGCCCCATCCACTTTGGAAGAAATTTTCTCTGTCTTCTTTTTTTGTATCTGGAATCATATACTAGAACCAAGTCATTCACATGAAATGGAGACCAATGGATCTTTTGATCAAAGTATTCCTTATGCTTCATTTTCTTCTTATAGCTTGTGTCCTTCGCTATTTCCCTCATTTCCTTTAAAAAATGAAGATGTACCAACCTTTCTTTTACTGAATCACTTTCATCCATCCTTTCATTTTTCATAACTCTCACAGTGGGAATATCAAACTCAATAGGAAGAACTGGATCAATGCCATAAGCCAACTAAAATGGTGAGTATGATGTTGCTAACTTTGATGTTGCCCTATATGCCCACAATGCTGCATGAATCCTTTTACCCAGCTTATGCACCTGCAAGGCTGCATCTTTTGCTAGAATTTGACACAACACAAAATTTGTTCGTTCCATCTGTCCATTTGTGCTTGGCTTGTATGTTGTTGCCTTCATGTGCTTAATAGAAAACTTGTTGACTAGGGCTTTTACCACCTCATTAATGAAGTGGCTTCCTTGATATGTTACAATTTCTAATGGGCAACCAAATCTGGTGACAATGCGTTCATACATGAACCTTGCCACTTCATCCATGGAAGTTGTTTTCAATGGCCTAGCTTCAACCCACTTGGTTAAATAATCTGTGGCAGCTACAATATACTTATTTTGGCGTGGGGTAGTTGGAATTGGACCTACAATGTCTATTCCCTACTTTTCAAAGGGACCAAGTGGAAGAATAGGGCATAATGGAGCTGATGAAGTCTTATGGTTACCATGTGTTTGAAAAATATCACATGTCTTACAATAATTATAACAATCTCTAAAAAGAGTGAGCCAGTCATAACCTACGTCCAAGATCCTTCTTACTGTAAGTTGTCCAGAGAAGTGTCCTCCACATGTACCATTGTGGAATTCTTCTATCAGTTCCTTCCCTTGATCACGTCCAACTACCCTCTTGTACTGTCCATCAGGTCCTATTCGAAATAATACTCCATGCAGAATAGAATATGGACGACTGGCTTGAGTAATCTTCCTCTTAGTCTTTGCATTGGCACCATCAGGAAACTTGAATTCATTTAGATAATTCCAAATATCTATGTATTCACTAGGGATTGTGTCAAGAGATAGCAATGCTGCATCTAGGAAATCATCATCATCACAAGGTGAACCTAAACCATCATAGGCTCGAGAGAGTGCATCTGCATTGACATGCTTCTTTCCTGGCCTATCTATAATATCAAATTTAAATTCTTGTAGCAAAATTATCCATCTTGCTATCCTCCCCGATGGGTTAGGCTTATTGACAATATATTTTAGAGCCTGATGATCTGTTACAACTATAAATTTCTACCATAGCAAGTAATTTCTAGACTTCTTTATAGGAAAAATGATAGCTAGAGCCTCTTTTTCAATTACAGTATAATTTACCTCATCACTACTCATTTGTCTTCTCCCAAAGTAAATTGGATGATCATTCCATTTTTCATCCTTTTGGCTCAGAGTACTTCCTAGTGCTGCATCTGAGGCATCAGTATACACAATGAATGGCTTGCTCCAATATGGATTCTTTAAAATAGGTGAAGACACTAGGGCTTCCTTCAGTTGTTCAAAAGCTTCATGCGCCTTATTTTCTGGTTCATAAGTAACATCCTTCTTCAATAACTGGGTTAGTGGCTATGAAATCTTTGAGAAATTCTTGATGAACCTTCTATAGTAACCCACATGGCCTAAAAATGATCTAAACTTACTTCTATTCATAGAAAATGGTAACTCTTTGATTTTTGAAACGTTATCAGGATCAGTACCAATACCATCTCTAGATACAACATGCCCTAACAAAACACCTTTAGAACATCCAAAGACACACTTTGTAGGGTTTAGTGAGGCTTGTGCTTCATCTAACCTTTGAAATGTTGTCTCCATCTAGTGCAGGTGGTCCATCTTGCTCCCATAGATGCAAAAATCATCTAGAAATACTCTGATGAAGTTCCCAATGTAGAGTTCAAACACCCTATTCATCAAGCGCTGGAACGTTGCTGGAGCATTACACAACCCAAAAGGCATAACTCTATAAGAAAATGTTCCCCAAGGAGTGGTGAATGTGGTATTCAGTTGATCTTTCTCTGCTATACGAACTTGGTTGTATCCGCTATATCCATTAGCAAAACTATAGCACTTCTGGCGAGCTACTTCATCCAAAATCTGATCTGAGAATGGAAGAGGGTAATGATCCTTCTTTGTTGCCTTATTGAGCTTCCTATAATCAACAAAAATGCATAGCTTCCCATTCTTTTTTATTGAGATCGCAATGGGAGAAACCCATTCTGAATTCTCCATAGTAAATATAAATCCTGCATCAAGCAACTTATCTATTTCTTCTTTTACAGTCTTGGAAAAATTAGGATTCATTATATATGGCATTTGCTTTATGGGCTTAGCACCATCTACTAGCTCAATAGAATGTTCTACCCAACTTACTTGATGGAGTTCCTTGTAATCAAAAGTGAATATGTGTATGTACCTTCGAAAGAGCTGGAGGTAGGATTACTTCTCACTCTCCATCACAGCATCACCAATATTTATTTGTTGGAGAAAATCATCAATTTCTTCTTCAGATAATTTTATGGGATCATGAGTTAGTGTGACTGGAAGGATATCTATGACCGAAACATCAACCTCACTTTCATCATCTTCAGTGTCCACTTCACTAGTACTCAAGTAATCAGAGGATGTCTAATCATCAGTTTCATCACTTAAATCCACATGTTCTACCTTATGATGCTGAGGAATCACGTTTATCTTCACCCTCTCTCTACCACGTCTAAGTGTCATGAATCATTCATTCTAGTAGTTTCTTGCATGAACTCTCGTTAGCCATGGTCTTCCCAACAACATTGGGTACAAAACAATACCATTTTTCATCACCTGAAAGTCTACCACACATACAACACCCATAACAGATATTGCCACATTTGAAACCACACCTTTTAGTTTAGTTTTTCCTTTATTTAATGACCTTAACATAAGTATTGAGGGGCGATCAATTTTTAAACCCAACATATTCATTATAGACTCGGTCATTACATTAACTGTAGTACTTCCATCAACTAAGACATCATGAATTGAAATACCACTACATAATACCTCAGCTTGTGGAGCGTAGGGATCCGCCTCTGCCTCCAAAATAAGGACCTCAACCTCCTTCCTTCGTTGAGCATTGAGTCCACTTCGCAACTCCCGCCTCTTCTCAGAAGACATAGCCAAGAGTTGACCATATGTAATATTTCTAGGCCTTTTGGACCGATCATCTAAGATGGAGTATGGTCCTTGTCTCTGTGAAATCAGAAAATCCTGCACACCCAACTTTCTTCTCCTATGTTTCTTACTAGTTTCTCCTTTCATCTTCTTAGGATCATTTCCATCTTGGTTATCTTTTTCTTTCTTTCTTTTTGTTACAAACACATCTAATTCATTATTTATGCTCTTATCTACTACATCAAAAGAATTCATAGGTGCTTTCCCTTTATCATTATCTCTTGTACCAAATGTAGAAGCTCTATCTGGACAATTATACTTATAATGACCCTTTTTATAACAACCATAACATACAACTTCAAAAATATTTCTTTTTAGAGTTCTATCTCCTCCCTGAGAACTAAATTATTTTCCTTGAAGAAGATTAATAGTTAACTGACCCATCTTCCTGAGAAGATCTTCATACTCAGTAGATGTACTAGGAGAAATATTTGTGCTCACCAAGAGTGGTTGTGGATTCTGGACCAAAGGTGCTGGTGTAGGCTCTACTTTAGCAACAATTTCTTTGGGCTCCTCTTCCATGCTTTCTTCTTGCCTTCTTACAATCTCCTTTACTTGTTCAATAGTAGCTGGGCATTCATACTTCACTCATTGTCTAATCTCTGGCTTCATCCCAAGAATGAAGTGCTTATAGAGGAGATTATCCACACCATTCATTAACCCATCCACTAATCCTTCCTTAGGGATCTAGGCATCGAGCTTCCTCCTTAGCTCTAGAACACGAGCATAATAATCCCTTATCTTCTCCTTCTCTCCTTGGGCTAGCTCTGTGATATCAATCATGAGATCTGCATATTTCTGTTGTTCACCAAATTCTTCACGAAAACTTTCAGTTAATAAATCCCATGAGTTTTTCACATTATCACCTAGTGTTTCAAACCACATAAGGGCTGAACCATCCAAAAAGGTAGGAAAAAATTCAGTCCATTGTTCCCTTCTTATAAGGCCATTACAAATATAAGATCGTTTAAGCTCTTGAATGAAATAGGAAGCATCTTCATTAGATTGGGCTGAAAAAATAGGAATCTTCCCCATTTCCAAAAGTAACCACAATGAAATACCAACCCACAAGTACAATCAACAAGACCTATGTGCATAAATAATTGGAATCACTATAATAGAAAATAAAAATAACCACAGTAAACTATGGTAAAACTTAACTTACTGCGGTAAAAACTGACTTTACTGTGATAAACACTATTCACAATAAAAAGTGAAGTTACTACGGTAAATACTATTCATGATAAAAAGTGACTTTACTGCGGTAAATACTATTCACGGCAAAAAGTGACTTTACCATGGTAGCTACTATGCATAGTAAAAACAAGATTACCCTCCAAATGTTTTCTGACTAAGTGGGAATATTTATCCAGAAAATCCACCAATGAGGAATGGTCCCGGCAACGGAACCAAAATGTCAACACCAATCCGGCACTATGATAATTCTTCACCGGGAACTCCTCGTGCTATGATTATTAACTAATGCATAGCTCTTAGTTTGGTGGATGTAATCTGGAAACAAAAAAACAAACATAACATAAGAATACCATAGACTATGATAAGAAGGAATAATGATAAATCTGAAATATCAGTGTAAATTATAATATCAACATGAAATTGTTACAATCTCACCCATGAGGTTCTTCAAGTGTTATTAACTTCACTTGCCTTCAAACAATAACTATGGGAGAAACTTCACAATTACACCTCATAATGGCTTCTTTAACACACCTTCAAAATGATGACTTCCTTTACACACTTACTCATACAATATTTCTCAGTACTTCTCCGTCTACTAAATGAGGGGGGGTGGCCTCTTTATTTATAGAAATTCAGGCTTATCCACCTTATCTATAAGATATGATAGGAAATCTCTTCCGGCCAATCATATTCCATGCCTAAACTCTTGCCTTTACATGTAGGCTTATCTTCTAAGATAAGATAAACCTTATCATCTCACATGGGTTCCACCTTTTTAGACTTTTCCACAAATAAAATATACAAAATATTTATGACATCACTCTTTGTTCTTATTACAAATATAATATTTCTAATTCCTAATCATGTAGAACCTATTTCTCTACTTATCCCAACTTTGACATTTTAATATTACCGGACCACTTACAACAAATATTTACTTTTTACAATATTCCTATTGTACTTTGACTATTACCATACTCTACATTATTGGTGGTACCATACTGATGGCACCATTATCTTCTATTGGACGCCACTACTAATTATACCTAACAAAATCCTATTCCTAATACATACATTAATAAAATAGAAATTATGGAGGAAAATTTTAATGTCAACATTTTTCCCCATACAACGAAGTGGGTCCATAGGTCCAACCATTCTATGGTGCATCCCATGACCCTATTCCACACATCACGATAGTAGAACCAACATAACAATTTGATCCAAATGCCAACTGGCAAGGTAGCAAAAATCTTAAAATTAAAAAAAAAAGATCCAAAACCAAGAAATAAATGGCCAAATAGCTATAGTTAGTGTCAAAATCTACACATTAGTGCCACAAACCATGGAAATGCCCAAAATTGTTAAGCATGGAAATCAAGAAAAACTGTTGGTCCTTGCAAAATAAAGTAAAAAGCTCAATTTATGAATAAAATACACTTTTAATAATGTTACATTATGATAATTGTGTGGTCTTATCTTGCCACCAAAGGGGTACTCAACGAGTTGCTAGCACTCGGAACATCGAGCCTTAGCTCGTAAAAAATACATATCAATAATACAACTATCACCATCTCAACCTGAATCATCTCACCGCAACTTCAACAAGGCTCAACATAGTCAAAATCACATAGGTTAAATCCATACAAAAACCATATAAAGACAGAGAAAAGAGTACAAGTCACCATCTACGGAGCCTAAGGTGTTTGCGAAACACAATATGCATGACACCCGTTGGGCAAGTGCCACCCATACCAAATGAACAAAAGTGGGTTTTCAGCCTATGTAAAGCTCCAATTCCTATCTCGTACTTGGCTTGAGTGACTGGTCAATGGTACACATTTTCTCACTCCAAACATACACAATTTACTGATTTCCGTCAGGGTCAGTTAGCATAAGGTTCACATCATAACATGCAACTACCTCACTAATGCAATGGTGGTTCACACACATTAATAATAACACCTTCGCAAGGTACATATAAAGGGTATCACAATCATACATTCAATGGGTGCAATACATCACTCTACCACATTCTACATCCAAAGTGCAATCACTTATACAATAGGGTTCATATGCCCACGGTATGCCCCTATATCACAACATGAATCATTACATATTACATAACTCATACATATGATGAACATAATAAGTAAAATCAAAACATAACATTAATTGCTACATAACAAGGTGATACACACATTTCTTCATAACATGGTATAAAAAACATCATGATACAACTCATTTCATTTTACATCAATCTAGTCATACAACACATTGATACACCTACATATCACAATATGCCACAATGCTTCAACACTCCATCATTCACATTAGAATTCTTTTCACACATCACAAGTAGCATTTCAAAGTGAAATCTTCATAGAATACATAAGAAGGAGAGAGAATACTCCCATCCCCAACATGTCAACATGATAACAAATACGCACTAAGTGACATACACATCATGTGCATTCACAATATCACAATTACGACACGAATCACATCACACTTAAAGCACATTACTCTTCCAATATCAACCACCAGCATGCAACACCATCATCACTCCAATCTGGCCCAAAGGTTCAAGAGCATGAAACCATCGCTCTGATACCAAATGTAACGCCCACCCATAACAGACACACAAGACTACATAGGAAAACAAAGGATAATTTCTTTTCTTTTTTTGACTTGTTTGACACATAACACGACAATACATGCCGTCACCAAGGTTAAAAATATCTTTGAGAACAACTGGGTGCAAGGATGACCACAAACGTAGCACTGAAACGTTCACACCCATCAAGGACAATTCACTCTTCTCTTTGACAAGACACCACAAAAGACCCACTACAATATGTAGCTAAAGCTCAGGACATCCCGCTGTGAAAATCTTCTTGGGGTAATTTATTTCATTGAAACGCACCCAATAAACTTTATCTTATGTTTTAGGGGATTTAGGTTGACTTGAGAAAATTCTCCTTACAAGGGTTAAAATATTTTCTTGTATACTTTAGAGCAACTATATTAAGATCATCTCTAAAAGGACATTTACTCATTTAACTGGTTTACAAAGTGTTGTGAAGACGGTTATAGAAAGAGAAGGTCACTCCATTTTATTATGGTGATCTCTGTAGTTATTAACTAATCTTTTAAAGAGGATTCAAGAGTTAAAATGGATTTGTGTAACAATCTTTATTCATTTTTTTTTTTTAGTAGATTCGACAATAAAACACAAGACTTAATATGTCACAATACTGAAAATAGAGTTTAATCCATAGCTTATTATTAGCAATGGTAAAATATTTTATGCTAGAAGAAAACTCCTTTATTTTCCATAGGAAACTCTTAAAATAATTCAATAAGGAAACACAACTCCATAATTATTCTATTTATTCACTCAACTTACGAATTCATTTTTCTGTTCTTTTATTCTTTGATTAACCCCTTTTTTTTTAAAAAAAAGAGGATTTCTGCTTGCTAACAAGTACATAGAACTACAGTGATGTCAAGACCAAGGAGAGTTATAAAAGCATGAAAGTCATATGACTTGAAAGACAATAGTTCATGAATGATAAATAATATTACCACTACAAACCTCATAACAATGAAAAGATTGAAAAATTTATTCCTCACAAGGGTAATTACAAGTTTTAATTGCAAGGAACAAGACAACTTTATTTCACAATTTCTAAACAAACCAAGACAAGAGGCCTTCCAAACTCCATTACAGCACCATTTTAGAAATTACAACACATTTAACATTTGCACAAAAAAAACTTCATAATTCCATCAAATGAAACCTTTACAACTCTTTCTTTTTATCTACTCGCATAATCCATCTGCACAAGTATTAACTTTAGTCAGTTTGTGAGAACTGAGCATGATAATCCTCAACTCATCATAACAGCATACTCTACTTAATTATTTCATAAAAAGAACTCATATTATTTTTATGGATCAATGTTGCAGAACTTAAGAAGATAAAAATTATTTTTATAACATGTCATGAGCAAGCACTTTCATGCGCCAAGAAAGAAATCACTTTCAAACTTACGTTTTAATACACTATTTTCAGTTGTTCAAAAAATTCACTTAAATTATAATGTACCAGATATTCATAAGAGATTAAAAGACTATTCATAAGGGTATCAAGATTCCACTCATGCAATCCCATACTTGCATACTTGGGTTCACTTCAACTCATAAATTAAATAACCATAAGTATAACAAGAAACACAATCCAGCAATCTCTCAAATGTTCTTAACAGATCCATCAAGGATTCCATTCACTCATAAGGTCTACTAAAGTCCATGCAATAAAACTAAGACTAAGGCATCAAGTGTAATTAGTTAAAATTACGATATTAGATTAACTTTAAGGGTGAGAGTGAGAGCATCCAAGGCATCCAACCTTTTAGCTAACAGGTAAAATTCAAGTAATAGCTTACATACTAATACTTTCCTCAACTAAAGCATTTATTAAACATTCCAAGACTAGGAAAGAGAGAAAAATTTATTTTCCTCAGCCTGGTTATCAAGATATCAATACCAATTAATTGCCAATGCATTTTGAGATGTTTTAACGAAAGGGAGTCATGATAACATGACTGAAATTTAACCTATTATCCCAAACTAGACATTCGTATTCAAAGGATTTTTCTCTTCACAAAATTCAAATTAAGGGTTTCCTTATTCCTCACTTAGTCAAAGACTTTATTAGAATAATGAAAAATATCTACCACCCATTTCACTAAGAAAGGTTGGAGCACAACAAATAATTCATTACACAGCCCCAAAGGATTAAATGAAGAACCTTTAAATGTCAGAAAATTCGTGATCCTCAAGGGAGAACGATACATAGCGAGATAAGATTTAAGGAGTCAAGTTTTTTTTTATTAATAATCAAAGTAAAGTCTCCAAAAAAATCGAGCTTTGCTCTGAATCGAAAACAAAGAAGGAGTAATAACTCCCAATTAAATAGGATTAAATTCAAACCTTTTTTTTATCGAGTTGTATGTCCATTTTCAAACCACTTTCTTTCTCAAAGAGCTTACCAAGGACAGCTATCAGTGTGGTACAAAACACAAAGTGCAATAACAGAAAAAAATAGGCTTAAAAACTAACTTCACACCAGCTCAATCATCACCCTATTCGGGATTTAATAACAAAATTACATGCCAAACCCAACAGATATTTATTCCATGACAAGAGTCAACTGAGTGTGCATTTACTCACACTATTAAACCCAAAGTCAATTTGTATTCTCAAAAAAAAGTAAACAAGCTCCACATTATTTACAAGTTCCTATCAAGGAACTAATCTGACTTTAGATCTTATCTTCATAACAATGAGTCAAGATAACTTAATGCATTAATATAATATAATAACGATAAGCTTATTATTGGTTTTAAGTTATATTTGGGTCGACTAGGAAATTATTAACCAACAAGGAAAACTAACATACCCATTTCCTTCTTGGGGTCAAGAATGAAACCAACAGACCCAAATAGATCACTGTAGCACACGCAGGCCAAACCTTTAATGGTTTGCTCATCAACAAGCCATTTAAAACATGCATACCCAGCCAGATCAGGTTTACCTATTTTTCTCAATAATGCATAATATCCATCACAAAGAGTGAATCCGTAATGGGTTTTTTTTAAATACCTGATGAAGTGAACAAATTTATCCACGTATAACAAGAAAAATTAACACCCAAAGGAACATTCATTCACAAAAGATTATACATGAAATTCCACAATTTCCACACTCATATAGAATCATAGAAAGTAAAGAGAGAGAGAGAGAGAGAGATATTGTTGGCATTTTTTAAAAAAATACATGGAGGCATCTAAAAGGTATAACTATACATATGGCAAGGATAACGAATCATGTGAAAACGAAATGATGCATACAACTACAAATTCTCATTCATCCCAAGGAGTGCATTATTTCATCATAATAATAATTCACATTGTAACCAAAAAACTTTACTTTGTTACCATTAGCATTCACCACACTCAAAGATCAAATAAATTCTATAGCAGGAGGATTAAATCAATTTCTCATCACCAACAATGAAGAACACAAATTTCAAACTAGGTAATGTTCCATTTGTGAAATAACTAAATAAAGTAAGGAATTAAGATGGGTTAGGGCATATCATGCCTTCATGAATAACTATTTCTCATGGCCACGCACTGGTATACCCCCTTCTCCCAGCAGTCCACACGTCCCATGTTTTAAAAGATCCTTCACTGGTCTTTTCTTGCAATACGCTACTCCAGGCTTCCCTCATGAAGGCATGGCTAGAATAAAGAAACAGGTGGTTGTCTAAAACACTATGAACTATGCCTAATCCAGAGCTTAAAAACCAATCAAAAACCCTCAACAAAAGCCTACCCCTCCAATCTCACATGGCCAGCAATAATGCAAGAGCAGGTAAGAAGACAAAAACATGGAAGATTTAATAATAAATCCCATTTTCAAAGGTAAGCGGCCAACATGGAGAAAAAAGGTGTTTCATTCTAGCAAAGGTCAAATGATCATTTAATGAAAGCTGAAAAGGGAACAAATAGGCGGCCCAATAATAAATTTACACTTTCTCCACCAAACAAGTCAAGAATTAACAACAAAGAAAGAAACAATAAGGAAGGACAAGGGCCAGAAATTCCTCCACGCCAAGCATGGCATAAATAATTAAAAACAAGGAACAATACAAGTGGTCAGTAAGGCGTATATGCAAAGTGTGAAACTATACAAAAAGATAAATTGTTTGATAAAAGAACATGCACTATAGTTTACAACCCCATACACAATTGCTAACCATAATTACATATCCACAAAATGAAATAAATTTAATTAATCACAAATTCATTTTAAAATTCCGTTAGATCGACAAAATTGATGGCAGTATACAGCTGCTAAGTCTAGGGAACTGACAAAACTCACATATTTTAGTTAATAATAATTCTTAGTAATTGAAAATGTGCAATCCTATTGGTTAGCCTATTTATCCGACAATTTACATAATACATTTACGTGAACAAATCATCTTTTATTTATCTCTGCTAAGAAATCCATGTCTCCACGCCAAGTATGAGGATAAATTGATGATAAAAATTTACCAGCTGGTGGATGAGAAACATCAAATAAACAATAACTCGCAATAAGGCATGTGTACAGCCCGAAAAGGCTTAATTAATTCAAAAATGAAATTTTATTATCTATATACACATAAGAATATAATTGATACCCATTCCTTTATTATTGAATTTTATTATGTTTTAAAATGTCGTGACACCTAAATGGGGTTCGAAAAATCGTTTATGACCTAACACAATAGTGATAAAGAAAAAACAAAAAAAAATTAATCCAGGGGTCAAGCACGAGAGTGATCTATACTATGATAAAATATCTTGCAGGAAATTAACAACAATCCATAGGAGGTTTGATAAAGCAAGAACAAGGTTTTCCTTTAATAGGATAATCACGAGGGATGATGCGGGGCCAACAACCAAAACATCCACACCAACACAAGTAGGCAAGCTCAATAAGATGAAGACACCAACGTTTCAATGGAAACACCACAGTGTTCAACCCTTAGAAGCACGATCGTCACAGAATAACAGAGAAATGATGAATGGGGCATTACACATTACTACGATTTAATTTATAATGAAATGTTTATAGAAACTAGTCGATAGTAGTCGAAATTCCCTAAATGAATAACAACCCTAACTGAACAAAATCTATTTTCCTTCACCTTTTTAGCAATAGCCATTTTGTTCACTTCCAGTAATCATTGATGTCCATGTCAGGTGTTTTATAAATCATTTCTCAATCCTCTTGTGAAAAAACATTCATAACATTTTTTACATTATTTGAAAGCGGGGTACACACATATTTAACAAATAATTTACGGATTGGATGATAGAATGAAAAAATGATGTCAAACCCTATCAATTGCGAAGTGTTTATCAAAGAGCGTTAAAGAATAGAAAAATTTGACTATTGGAAACAGAGAAACAGATTTATGTTGAAAATTCTATGGAAAATTCTATATTCATAGAATTTCAAAATTTTGGAAGGATACAAGGTGAGGATGCATACCAATTTTTTATGCCTTAATGAAAAAAATAGTGCTCAGAATTTTTGAAATCAAACCGTGATCATATTTTCGAATGAATTATTATGCTTACGGATTTTTTCCCTTACACCAATGTCCTCGAATTTTTTTTCACAAATTTAAGTGTCCTTGAAATATAGTAATAAATATCAATCTATAATTACATGGAACTGACACTTCCAGCCGCCACTTTCTTTGGTGCATGAATTATAAAAGACACATGACTACTATTTATTTGATTTATATTTAATGGCTATCAAATGGAAAACATATTTCAAATATCGTGTGAACTTTGAATTTTTCAATTTAATGTTGGGGGAACCACAATATTAACCATATATGCCACATGCAAAAATTATCAATATTAACAGCATTATCATCAAAAGAACACCATGCTCATTGTTAATATTATCATCTTTAAATTACATAGTGAGTATATAAGTATTCCATACATTGACTATAATGCCAATGACATGTGGTTCAATTGATGTATCACAAATTGAATTATCATATTGTCCTCAACAAAAATATACATGTTTACCGACATCATTGTTAAATTGTTTTGTTACACGAACAATATCTTGGGATGTGTGTAACAATGATCTTAGTGGCGCCCATGATGTTGACCATTGGAATTGTTTTGAAATAAAAAATAAGAATGTGAAATAAAGAAGTATTAGCTAACTCCAATACATGATTTTTTCATACATAATGTATACCATATTTTATAATGGAATGAATGATGCAATACTATATTAGTATGGTTAAAAAAATTGTAATTTACCTAGGGAAAAATACTTACGACTTGAAGTTATACGTCTAATACTTTCTCCATTAGCTTTCTCTCTTGTTCCATTCTTCACACTCAAGTTGAAGTCTTCCTTGCTCAATTTTTTTCATTATCTAACTGAATAGGTGCATGCTATTTTCGATTAACTCTTTCAAATATCCATAAGAGTTTCTTTCTCTTTACATCTTTTCTCTGAATTCCATTTTTATTCAAAGGGGTTTCTTGCTTTGCTCCTTCTAAATTTTCAATGTTGATAGAAGGGATTTCTGATTTCCCTCTCATGCCTTTTTCAAAAGTATAAGTGGTTATATTAACCCTCTCGTTTCCATTAAAAGCAATAACCTTGTGTGTCTTTTTTGTAATATAATCCATATCTTCATAGAAAGTCCATGTTGAATGAGTTTCCAATGTTGTGTTTTCTAATTGTTTCTCCTTCTTGAGGGTTTTCTTCAACCTATTCCTATTGTATTTGCATTGCATCCCAGTGAATGTTTTTTCTTAAAATTGATTCAAAGCATCTACTATATTATCCCAATGTTTCTTTCTAGTTTTTCCACGGTTTAAATCTTAATACACCTCTTCATATTTTGAAATAATTTTTTTCACAACATATTTTGACAATAACTCTTCTTTTAATTATTTCATCAGCTCCTCATTATGTTTATCTCTTTCATATGCATGGGTTATTGAAAATGCTTATTCTAATTTTGAATCATGAACATCATAAAAAACATATGGATAATTTAGATCCATTTGTGAATGTGGAATGAAAGGACCCAATTTCTATGTGCCTTTTGTATTCTCTTGCAAATTTTAGACACTATTTCTATCAAAGTTTTACACGCAAAAGTTCTTTACATGGAATTTTCTTAGCTATGTTGAAAAAACCATATTGTATTCAAATTTTCTTGGAGTTGATTTAAGAAATTGGGATTAAAAATGTGAAAATAAGGAAAATAGTGATATTTCAATGTCCTGTAAATTTATTAGTTACTATAAACATTACAAAATTAAAAAAATTCATACTCCATCTTTTATCTAAGATTAATTTCATTTTTAATTTTCTAATAATAAATATACAAGGGGTCCTACACTATGTAAATTCACATAATCAAAAAAAGTGGAGAAACATGGAAAATTGGTTAATTACCTACTAAAAATGCAATATTTACAATCATTATGAAATTGGTGTATAAAATGAAATTATTCAAAATAAAATAGAATTTTTTTACCTCTATTAATTTTATGTAACTTTATTCTTCCCCCATTTTTATATGTGCTCCTTGTTTTGGTGTTGTGGCCCTCGAAATGAGTATAGAGTTTTTCATTTTATTGCATTAAAATATAGATGTTAACATAGTTTATGTGGATTAAAATTTAATATTGTACCACTTAACATTAAATGTAGTACAAAAAAAGAATAAAATTCTCTCAAGTGAAAGATTTTACATTATATAGTTTAATGGCCATTTCATGTTTAGGGAAGCTCAATATTAATTAGGTAACATTTGACCTTACAAAAAAGTGTAATTTTTTTTATTAAAGTTAAATGGTTTTGAAGGGACCACACACTAAAGTAAAACCAAGATAAAAATGAGAGAACAAAGTGAGTTCTTGATATGTGGGGGATACACCCCAGCCAAAATCCAAAAATATAGATAAAAATATAAGAGTACTAAGGAAGGGGCTAACTTCCTACACGTAGCCCGAAAATAGACTGACAATGGTAAAATAAAAACTCGGAAACAACACAACAGAAGCTGCACAAAGAATGCAAAGGAAAAATAGGCACTAATCCACATATTTGTTATACACCTTAAGTGTTATAGGTGCCTTATATAGATTCATGGTTTCCCTGATATTAGGGTCCAGATTGGTCTCTTTGAAGAACTTCTTAGTGATCTTCCCATTCTTCCATGCTGATGTAGGAATCCCACTAAAATCACAAATCAGGTTAATATGAACATGGAGGAGATCAGGAACTGCTTTGTGAATGACCAATTGATTGTTACATTTTTCCTCAAATACTCCAACTTAACTAGAGAGTAATTTTACTTCCTCTTGAAGGTTGGTAATTGAGGAAGGGTCTATGTTCTTACTACCAGTCTTAAGGAGAAAGTCTACATTATCTTCAATAGATTTCAAAGCATCATCCTGATGTTTAAAATTTTCAAAAATAGAAGGATTGACCTGAGCACTAGGAATAACAAAGCTGATCTCTTGAAGGATTTCTTCACCAATTATCACCTTATCTTTCTTTTTCTTCTAAGAATCCTCTTAGGTGGAGGTTCAAAAATAGGGTCACAAATGACTGGAGTCTTAGATCTAATACGAATATCTTGAGGAGTTGGAGGAGTTAAAGGAAGGCCTAGGTCATTTTTCACTACATCAAGGATAAATTAATGGATAAGGAAGATGACTCCCTAATGGAGTGGTAGAACTCTCTTATGACCTTGAACCTCTAAAATAGATTTTTGAAAAGAATGCAAAATGTTATAGGGAAAAATGACCTTTTTTCTCACTTGAATTGATTAAGAAGAACCAAATGGTGTAGAGGAATACTAGAGAACATGCCTTCAAGCATTATGTAATGAACCATCATGTGGGAAACTTCATCAAAAGGTTGTGAAATAGAGGAGTAGATGATGCCTTCATGTTTTATTTCAATTTTTCCCCATCATCCAAGAAAATCCTTTCCTTTGCATCCTTGTCAAACTTATTGTGAAAGAAATTTTTTCCTTTCATGCTCAAGCTCGTGATGAAGGAGATAAAGTGATCTGAAATGCAAAATTCTCTACCCTTGAACTTGATGTTGTTGTCCTTCCAATTTACTATAAATTGCAAAGAGATATGTTGATTATGCCCCCTGATTCATTGTATGAAGTCTGTGAAACCTCCAATATTAAGGGTTTCCTAAATTTCATCATTGTCTTTCCATTGGGAATTGAAAATTGGTTCAACTCTACAACGTGCCCCTACCATCATGGATGGAACTGGTGGTAGAGGAATTTTAGACTAATGATAACATCAAGTAAGCCTTCTGATAGCAATTCGGAAGCCTAGATACTAAACTAATTCCCTGGTAAACCCATATTCCTTACTTCAAACATGTTTCTTATTATAGGTGCGCTCAGTGTTTAAGGTGTGGAGTAAATAAAAATGAATAAATTCAATTTGTTTCAAGTACCAAGGAGGGGAATTCGACATGTGTAAAAACCGCCACTTAAGAAGTAATGATGGGTTTGGCTATAGCTTCATTAATGATGATGGAGTGATATGCACAGGGGAGGTCCTTGTTATCATGCCACTCACTATAGTTATTCATGTGAACACCTATCTTAGCAAGTTCATCTATGGCACTATTTCCCTCCCTATACACATGTTGAATAATAATATTAATACCATTGCAAAAATTATTAGTTTCATTAATGAAATCACTAATGGTCCTATTGGGTGTTTGGATTCAAGAGAGGTTGTTAATGATATTCATAAAATCCCCCTCCAAAATGAGATCATTTACCTTGAGAATCCAATCCATTCTAATTCCCCATAGAGTGGCTAGGGCCTCAACAAACTGTAATTGTTATGGTAAAGAATTAAGGTAACATTTTTATAACATAATTTTTAATGTATGAAAACTAAAATTCGACATTGTTTGAAACTTAAATTGGAAATACATATATTTAATTGAAATTAATTATTTAATATTGACAATTATTAATAAAAACATACATAGCATGGGTTACTTTGACTTAATATTATACATAATTATTAAAAATAAACTTATATTATTAAAATATTATGTAAGATATAAAAATATTAGAAACAACTAATACACATAATTGACTCAAATCATATACCACCATCGTTAATCGAATAAAGATTAAAATTGAACTATGTACCATAAAATAAACATAGCTATACAATCAAAGAATTAAATACATGAATGATTTACTTTGACAAAATATTAATGGCCCTAAAGCTAAGTCCAAGAGGCCACTAGGATATAAAATGTTTGACTAGAATGGTAGGAGAAAATATTCCCTTCGATATGCAAGTGATCGTTATTCCAAGTTTAAATGCTCGTACTTCATCTTGAAAATGCTCATAATTCATCGTTCGAGGGATCACACTTCATAGATTTATGAGGCCACAAATCTCTCACACTATGATGAGCTATCATTGGCACATCCAAGTGTGAGTTTGCAAACTTGGAATTGTACTTGCTCGCACATTGAAATGTGATCACTAATATTCATCTTCCCATTTTAGTCAAAATTTGAATTTTAGCGTGTATGAAAAAATTTATGTCATAGTGACCTCTAGGCTATAAAACTTTTGAAATCCATAGGGGAAAGAAGGTAATGATTGTGCATAATCCAATGACTATGAGTAGTAATGTGAAGTATAGTACCACTAGTTGTCAAAATCAAAGCCTACAGTTATAACTTTTATACTAAAAAAATAAAAAAGGTAGCCAATAACACAAGTAAAATCAAGTCACATGTACAAATCAGCCAATAAAAAGGTAACACATTAGCTATCCAAAAAAGGTGATTTTATTCACAAGTAAGAGCCAATATTAATTTTCTTTGTACTTAAAAGTAACTATTTTAAATCCCTTATAAATACTTTTTAAACAAGATTTAAATGCACAATTTAAAATCGGTGCATTATAAAAATGTCAATATTTTAAAGGGTAATTTTTTTAAAAAATATGATAGCTAAGTAACTCTAACAACCTCCTAATTTAAGATTCATGATCATTGGCTCCTTTCCCCTATACTATGTATTTTATGGATAAAATTATACACACAATAGTGGGATCTAAGGATGTAATACAATTTTTTATATGTTCAAATATTTGGATTAAATGAGGTTTTAAAGATGATCATATAAAATGTATATTATTATTTTCTCATTTTGATTTAAAATCTCCATAATAATGTTAAAGATTTAAGTATCCTCAGTACTAATTTTCTAAATTTATTTGTGGATATAGCTGAAAATAAAATTTGTTTTTAAAGATGGAGCACATGTGGATTTACTGTCCAAATGTGTGAAATTTGTGGAGGGACTTGTTTATCCATCCAAAAATACACTCCATTCTAGAGACATGGGTTCTAGCTTATTCTTCATCACAATAAGTATTGTATACAATGGAGGATCAAGATTTCCATACACAATTGATGATTGTGAAACCTTGGAAGAAATTGAATACAAGAGATAATTTATCCCATACGAAAGGAGAAAAATGATTAAGTATGTGATTTCAAATTTTTCACATGTGGGTGTGATGGCATTCAAAACATCATGAGAAGTGACTCAGAGGATACATTTAATGAGGATGATAGTTTGAATTCTAACAATGATAGAAATTGTTTCACGAATCCTAAAGATAAGGATGATTTTTCTATAACCTACGTGGTTGTAAAACATAAGTGTGCTAAAAATGAAGGTGACATAGGTGAAGGGTTTATATCCCTATTACAATAACAACATGTGATTTCAGGAGTAGTGTTGTGACCCACATAGTTTGGTATTTTGGTGGAGAATATTATAACTACATGTAATGATTGCTATCCAAGTATACAACACAACAAAGATGTTGTTTGGCCAATCAAAAACATATTTTATCTAGAAACGAGAACTTCACTTCATATGAATGCAAATTATGAACTCCAAGAAACAACCAACACATCAAACACTAACTTTAACTTGAATTTTAAGGGGGTTACTGCCAATTTGATACATTTTTTTCAAAAGAACACAATTTTGTTGTAAAAGAAAAAATTACAAATGTTTGTGAAGGAGACATGGTGCACTATAAAATACTATATGGCAATACATTTGGGGTGCAAGTTGATAAATTAATTAGGTTTTTTTACAAGGGTTATTCCATATCAAAAGGATCTCTCATCCAATGGCCTACCAGCCACTTTGACCATCAAGATGGTTTCGTTATGGAATTAAGGCTAAAATAAATTCTAGAAGAGTTTGCGGTAAAAATTTAGAGTGCATTTGAAGATCCATTGCCTTAACTGGTATACCCAAATTCATATGAATCCTGCATATGTAGTAGTAATGAATACTAGATAAAAAGACCTTACAATGTCTGTAAACACCAAAAGGTAAATTCTACTCCATCTCGTACACCAAATGCAAGGGAAAATGATTTAAAAACAAGAAAAAAAATTATTTCTAAAGTTGATAAAAAACCTTACTGCAAGGAAGGATGTCTCTCCAACCTATCTCTAAGTGCTTTCAATCATAGTTGGAATTTAACTCTAGGTTTGAATGAACCTTCCATCAAAAAATTTGTACTTAATACATTCACTGCAAATGCTATCAGTTGTGATCAACGTCAAACTTTATAACATATTATATATAAATTCAAGCTATGTGGAATGGATGTATATCATAATGCATGGTACAGATGTCTTGGAATACTGAAAAGCACCCATTACAGATACAGGCAATCTTGGATTAATGGCAAAAGGAGGGTAGTAAATGGAAATACAGGAAAATAAAATAAAAATTCCAAACATTGTTACAATTATTCCATTGATATCCAAAATGGTGGAGAATAATACTTATATATCCCTACACATGTCTCGTTCAGTGGGACAAGATGGTGCTAAAGTAACAATGTGACTATTTCCTACATGTTATAGTTTTTCTTACATCCTACAAAATTTTAACGAGGGATTTTCATTGTTGGGCCTTCCTCAAATGTCATAGTCAAATCTCGGAAAAATATAGCAAGAACATTTCTCCCATGTTTCAATCACCAAGAATTACTTCTTCACCAAATGTGATGAATGCACAAAGCTTAAGAACAAATTTGTAGCCACCTCATGTCCAAAAACATAGGCACAAATAGATAAAAACGAGAAATGGCACAATGATTACATTTAAAGTTGTCGTGCAATTTACTATGCACATAGAGTGTAATCACAAAAAAATCCTAATAGTTATTTGAGAATTGTGCATGAAAAAATGGACAAGATAAAAACTACAATACCAAGGATGGTAAAAAAATCAAAATCAATAAGCAATGCTATTAATTTCCTCATCACCTTGACTAGTATGTTAACACATGGGCACAAAATGGGGGGTTTCGAGCACTCTGGTCTACCTTTTGTTGAGCGAGGAGAAAACTTCACAATAACATCATTGACACTATGTATTCGGAAGCTATAAGAACCACTTACAGATTGGTATGGTGATTTGGTATATAGTATTGGGATGTAAAAACACCCATTAAATGATGCACTGTTACAAAATTATGCATATGACAAGTGCAAGGAATACAAGTGAAAAAATAAGCATGCTCATATAATTAATACTATAAGCAAATGTTCAAGTTCATTTAGAAAACAACCACCAATTTTCTACATGCAACTAGATAATTCTACAAGTGACGATAAAAATCACACATGGTTTGCGTTTTCATCCAAGATGACACCTAAAAGAGTTTTCAACACAGTGTATATGAATTTCCTTCTAGTTGGTAACATGCTTGAAAACATAGATGGGACATTTAGTCAATTATCAATAACATTGGGCAAATTCGATACACTATCTTTGACATAAATAATAGACACTTAAATAACATGCTAAGAGGATTCTAGCACATATAATTTATACCTTATCAATCAATTTTATGACTTTAAGGCCTTTGTGGAACCACACCTTCTAAATGGTAACCACAAGATCATGGGTATCGATAAAGCAAATATATTTAAATTCCATGTCATAGACAACATTCCCATCATGGATTTCAAATCATTGATCATGGAGTATGATTTTTCACACTCAATTAAGATATGGAAAATAGTGGATGGGAAATTTGTATTTCCTAAATGGGATCCTCCATTGGTACCCTTTAAAGATCTAAAAGATATGACAGACATGTAAAGAGGCCTTCAGGAATACATCACACACTAGGAAAATAGTTCAACTGATGGTGGAGCAGCATAATGGGTTTTGAATATTGCATATTGGAAAAAAATTCTACGTGCCCTTGAGAGTCCCTTTGTCAATTATAGTAGGGCAAGGAGAGATTATTTTTGGCCAATTTTTTTTTAGGATAGTGTAATATATGATTAGATAGTGGGTGCACCATGTCTTGACTTAGATAGATAATATAGTAAAAATGTCCTTTCAAATAAGGATATATATGTTAGGACTATTTGTGATAGACCTTGAGAGGAATTTGACCCAGTAGTGGATGTGAATGTTGAGCAGATGATAATGTACCTATATGGATGGGCAAGGTATAAATAAAACTAAAATAGGATGTTCACACAAATGCTCAAAGATAAGGGTATGTTGGTGGGAACCCAAAGGAAAAGGAAATATAGAACAAAAGGTACTAGGAATGCTTAAAGAAAAGGAAATTGTGGAAAAAATCAAGCAACACATCAGATATTAGTATAGACAGTATCATCTGGGCATGGATTCCAAGAAAAATATGGAAAGGAGATCAAATTAAAATACCAAATCGGGGTCATTAAGTTATCCAACACTACCTTGCACAAATTCAAGAATAATAATTAATACCCTTATGAGGGATCAATGCTTATGTAATTTTCAATGTAATTTTCTCAAAGGAATTGATTGCTTATGGAAATACAGTTTCAAATCTATTTCTTTAAAACAAATTATTTAACGTAATTCTTAACTATTTGTTGTTCTTTATGATTTACAGACTGGAAAATCATAAAACTAGTTGAATTTATCACACATAACTTGCATATTTACAATATCGTCATCATTTTCATATAGATTTATATAAAAATTATATCAATCTATAATATATATAAAATATTAAATAAATATAAATTTTAAGTATTTAAATAAGTACTATTTTCTATTTCTTAAAGGGAAATATTATAAAATTACCTTCATCTAGAATTGTTTGACAAACATAGGTGGCCGTCAAATTTAACCCCTGGGCTAATGTAACTTAGCAGTTGCTACACTTATGTATCTTAGTGGTGGGTGGGCATATGAAACTTGTTACCCATAGGATGGTGAAACTTTCCATCCACTAGGATTATTTCACCTATACGAATCTACTCTTGTGTAAATTAGTGGCTGCTACGCTTATGTAAGTTAACAACCTATATTCTTAAATAAGATAGTGATCGTTAGGATTATGTAAGTTAACAACTTATACACTTATGTAAGATAACATCCTCTAGGATTATCATCCATTTATTTAACTTATAGTCCACAAGGCTTATGTAACTTAGTGGCCGCAAGGAAAATGTAACTTAGTGGCTGCAAGGTAGGTGTAACTTTTATGCCACTAGGCTTATTTCACCTAGCATGCACTTTCATCATGTAAGTTAGCGGCCGCCAGGATTATGTATGTTAGAAACTGCTAGGATTATGTAAGATAGCAACCACTAGGCTTATGTGGGGGGATCAAATAATAACAAAATAGAAATCCTAAAATTGTGAAACTGAAATCCAAAAATCAAGATATATAAATTGGATTACAATAGTGGTGAAATTGGAATCCCATAATAGCATTATTAGAATCCAATAATAGCCAAATTGGAATTCAATAATAGTGATATTGGAATCCAATAATATCTAAATTGGAATCCAATAATAGTGAAATTGGAACTAGAATAAGTTCAATAATGACAATATTGGAATCCAATATTGCTACTAATGGATTCCAATAATATTAATAATGGAATCCAATATAGAAAAAAATGGAATCAATTTACGTAAAAAAAAAATGAGATGGATTTCTTCCAAAACATGAAATACTAGAGTCCATATTTACTGGAATATGTCCAGATTTAGTGAAATAAGCGTTAATTTCTTTAATTTGATGAATTTAAAGTTTTTATTACACTTTCTTAGGATCTAATATAACAAAAAAAACTTCCTTAACATTTAAAAATAACTACCTTCTTATTTATTATAATTCTATTCCTTACACTTTCCCTTCCTTCTCAAACTTCTCAACTATGCTAAACATGACAACCAATCCAAAATTTGTTTGATAACTCTTTGAAGTCTCACACCACATTTCTTAAGGTTATAGCACACATTACTAACACTCTAAAAATTTTCTAATAACTTTTTACTCACTTATCCCTTAAAACACCATCTCTCTCCAAGATGCCTAACTGTTACACATTCATAACCAGACTATACCTATATAATGGTTGTTCCTTGTAATCCTTCATGTTTTTGGAATAAGAAAGGGTTTTTTCCCTTAAATATATCCATTTACTCCTAGAATACTACTCTAATAAATTCCTAGATCACCACTATCATGGATAACAACCATCTCATAGGGTATTGTCTTTAAACACTCAAACGGGTATTATATAGTTGTAACTGAGAAAATCAAGCTTTGAATAATGATTCAATTACTTTCAAAGGTCCCTGACAACATTAACTTATTAAAGCTATAGTTAATAAGTTTTAGGACTTACTTCTATCAATAAAAACGAATTCTTAACCAATCAAACCCCTAAAACAGATCATTCAAACTGTGAGAGAGATTTCCTTGTATAT
Organism: Taxus chinensis; assembly: GCA_019776745.2. NCBI lineage: Eukaryota > Viridiplantae > Streptophyta > Pinopsida > Cupressales > Taxaceae > Taxus > Taxus chinensis. Next base: position 549,688,875 of record CM034152.1, read on the forward strand.
TTCGTTTCATCAGGGCTTATAAAGACTCAAAGAATATTTTAAATGATAGATAAAATCTAAAAATATTCTTTCCAAATTTTTCAATGCTTACTCACCACAAAAATATTATGAATGCTCTCTCAATATAGTTGTGATTGTCAGACTCAAACACACAATTAGCTTCTTTTAGTTCCATACATGCCTTAGTTACAAAATCATTAATCATACCAATACTTAAACACATCACAATCAGATGAATTTATAAGAGTAATGTATGATGCAAGTACACAAAAAATATCGCTTTCAAAATCTTCCTATCACACACTTACAATATTTCTCATGAGCATACATTAAATACACACAGTTTTCCCCCAAACTTACATAGGCTTTTTTTCTTGTCATTTCCTTCTTTTCAAACACTTTTGAGGTTGATCTTGAGACTGTTTCACCCTTCCATCTCTATATAATACATTCACACAACATTTATACATGAAAAGCATTCATAAATTTTATCAATAAATATACAATATTCACATACATGCTCAATCATAGTTTTCAATACAATAATCTTCTTACAAGATTAATTCATACAAAATACAAGGCTTCATGAGCCCATAAGGTTTTGGTACAAACTTCCACCCTCTCACTCTAACTCTCCCTCTCTTCCTACCATGCATAACTCCTTTAATTATAATTTCTCAACCTCAAAAAGTGGAAAATGGAGTTAGTTAGGGTTATACCTCACTCTCCTCAACCATGATTTATTCAAATAAGATGAGTTAGAGCCTAGGCAGAATGGAGAAATGTAAACAAGGTGTACAAAACTTACAACCTTGATTACATAATTTATTACTCTTATCTAGTACTATTGTAACCTATGACTTACTTCAAATATTTAAATTTACAAAATTGGAGGGAAAGCTCCTTATTTGTACCTATGAAGTCCAAATGGTCTAGAACCAACTATGATCACCCTTGATGGACTCAAGACACCTAAAATACACAAATAAAGCCAATTTTTTTGATATTTACATGATTCTCCTACATCAATAATGAAATAATTTATTCCAAGACTCACTAATAACAAAATTACTCAATACAAAACTCTCATAATACTCCACAAAATGTAGAAAAAATAAAAACATCACCGAATCTAACTATTTTTTGTATACATTATATCATGTACAACAGGATGCTCCTTTATTAAGAATGATAATATTTTTTCAAGGATTATGTTGTTTTCAATTAATATACTTCATGAATATGCTTGGATAAAAATGTGACATCATTTCTAGTCCTCATTTCTAAAGTATGGTCCCTAAATATCATTTTCATGCCAAATTAAGATAGATAGTAGGTGAATCCATTGAGTGAAATAGTTGGATTTTTTTATGAATTATCTTGATAATGAAGCTAAAACTAACACTATTTTAGGGTGGTTAGATTTGTGTAACCCTTATTTATTATTCCCATTAAACCTTGAGTCAAGATAAATTATGCTCCAATAAATACGATACTTAAATAAACATATGAAGAGAATATATCAGCCCTCTCACCTCTATAAGTAAGAATGACATGAATTTCTTGGTTTATAGATATGTTAAAATAAATGAATTAATTTACACAAATTAACCTAAATCTCATGAGTATCATGAAATGAGGATACAATATAAATTTTATTTTGTATACCTCTCATCAAGTTAGACATCAAAATTATTTTATCTAGAAAAGGAAAATTATAGTAGAGACTCCAAATATTAAGTAGTTATATCTTGTAGTATGAATTTGTTTCCTATATCTTGTCTATGTTGATATTAAAATGTATATATGAGAGTGGAAAAAAAAATTAACACTTTTGATACTATGTAAATCCTATGTACCACCATCCCTCATCCATCCCTTGAAAACCATGGTTGTAGAAATTTCCATCATAGGAAAACCCATCAACAATGGAAGCTCCAAAGCCTCAAGTTTATCAACTAGAATTTTTTTAGGAGTTGTATCAAATTACTTGAAAATATTCCATGAAAAAATATACTCTACACATGTTTTCCTTAGCTTCCTCACTAATATAATTCAAAATAAATTATTATCAATATTAAGGTAGTTCCTTCTAAATTTTACTTTTCTTTTAGCCCGTAGACTTTATGTTTTTATCCTCTTTTCTCTACCCATGAAAACATGTGGAAGTTTATTATTATGGAAGATATTATATCCTAGGTATGTAATTTTATAGGTGGGATATATGATATGGGATGTACAAGAAGATAAAAATTCATGACTGGTCATTATGTAGTTAAACATGTTTAAAATATGGACTGGCAATAATTTTGGGTTATTTTAAATTCATCTTTAATGTTCTCCACATCTAAGATTTTTTGGATATAAGATTAAGGGTGGAATGAAGGATAATTCCATTAGAGAAGAAATTATAACAATAAATTTTTATTTTGACTTGAATAATTGGTTTCTTTGGAGAATTGTACGGGTTATAAGAATAATAAAACTAGTTAGGGAGATTAAATATTTCACATAATGTTTTATTAATAAGGAAGACTCTAAAAAAAATGGAATTGAAATAGATCTAGTTAAGGATAATTTGTGCTTATTTAGGATATAGTTTGTATTTTCCCTCATAATAATTATACTATATAAGCTTTACATTTTATTTATATCAAAGGGTTTGTACAACATACCATGTTTGGTTAGAACGTGCTTAATTTACATTCATATTCATACCAATCATGCTAATTTTCATTTCTACGAGTGAAATAAGTGTGGATAGAATGCTAAAAACATTTTAAGGTGGAATAATAAATAGATTGGGTGAAGAAAAGAGAGAGTTCATTTAGATTATGGTTAACATAATTTGAGAGGATAATTATTTTACGTAAGTTCATGCATTTTTCCCTTCTTTATTTTTTAAAATGGGTGATGTCATATTCTAAATGTAAATTAGGAAAATAATAGGTTATATGAGTTAATCCAAGTGGGATGTGAATTAAAATAAAATAACAAGGTTAGTGAGAGGAGGAGGTGTGGAAGATACCTAAAGGTCTTGTCAATATGAGAAATGGGATGTGTTACAATAATGTAAACCATAACAGAAGATATAAAATAATAAGGTAAGAATTATCACCAATAGAACATGTTATGTTGTAGAGCCTATTTTCATGTGTAGAAGTGTTGAAGATTGTACACTAAAATTACTATACACTCTCCATAGTTTTCTCATCGGGATTTATGGGGCAGTTTTAGCCCATAGGTTTATGGGGAGATTTTTATCCATAGGTTTATGGGGAATTTTTTACCCATATTTTTATGGGGTGGTTTTGGCCAATGGTTTTTGTACCCATGGTATTATATATTTTCTTAAGTAGTTTCCTATTTATGTGATTTTTGTACATATGGTAGGCATGATGTAACATTGCAGATGTGTGAGTTCAAGTGTGAATTTAGGAGATTATTTTAGCACAACTCCAAAAATATTTGGGTATTGTATTGAGAGAAAGAGGTGGCCTATAATAAAATATGAGCAAGTGATACTTAGTGGACATAGCTGATCAGGCCAGAATATGCCCGTTAAATGTATAATAAATGATCTCATCTTACTCTCCTTTTTATTAAGTTTGATTACATTTTGTGACTTTTATTTGATTTGATATGATTTAGGATGTAATTGTCCATCTTTTGATTGATTGTGATTCTAACATTTAAAAGATTTGAAATTCCTGACAAAATGTGTTAGAAATTTAGTTTTGTAATAAAACAGGTCCAATCGGTCGAAGAAATGAAGTATGTAGCATTTAACATGTTTTTGGTAGCATCTGTTCCAATACAGCTTAATTCTGGAACTCCATTACACATTCATCATCTAGTTCTGGAACTTTCAGACTTAGTTTCGAAACTCTAGTATTTAGTTTTGGAATTTTTGGACTTAGTTTTGGAACTCCTGGGTATAGCTCCAGAACTCTCATGGTTTTGATCTTTAACGATTTCCTATGGTTCTGGAACTTCTCTGAAGTTCTAAAACTGATGGAAGTTTATCTATTCTAACCACATCCGGTGATTTAGAATCAACAACCCTTTGAATCATGAAAGTATGAGAAGATTTCTGATCACAGATCCAGGGATAGTTATCTTACAGCTGTCTGATCAGCCACAATCTGAGTCAGCATCTATTCTGGGCACAATTTGATTTCATCAGAATCGTAGAGACAACTATGATTATAAATGTATATATAAGTAGACCTGTAGTAGATAAATATAAGAGAAGATAGATATACATATAGAATAATAAATATAGATTGAAGTACATAGATCCAATATGTTTTATAATACCAAATGTTTTATCAATAAATAGCCATTCCTATTTGAGATAATTCTAAGTTGTAAATCCTGATTCAAGGAGGAACAAGGGCCCACTCCCCCAAGGACCAGGATATTCATCTATTTGGTATTTATATTTCCTAAGCAAATAGTTTAGATTTGTTAATTTTGTATCTCTTTTAATTCTTCTAGTTAATCTCTGTTATATACTCATTCTTGTAGGTGTCTAGATATATTCTTATTCTTCTTGCAACCATTTTTAAGCACTCTAAGTTGTGTGTTTATTTCCAAAATCAAGTGTGTTTATTTCCCAAAACCAAGTGTGTTTATTTCCATTCTACAAAGTGTGTTTCCTTTTAGCAAAGTTTTCATAGTATGATTTAAACAATGTTTTTTTACCAAGAAGTCCTTAAGACATTGAAAAGATCCCCGAGAAAATACAAAAATAACTACAGTCAACTACTAGATTGATAGGATTATTCTTATTGTATATAGCTTAGACACACCCATGGTTTGAATATGACATTAACATGAAGTTGATTAAATGAAGGGAATAATGACACCCATTATTTTTGGCATCATTTCCGGGACACGCTAGTTGGAGTCTTCTAATTAGGTTTTAACAAGAGAAACAATCATACATCTAGTAGTCGAAGGATCTTCCCTACTATATCATAAAATTTATGAGTAGAACAAGAAACTCAAAGGGTAGATTCCTCCCAAAAACATATTCAAAAGAATTCATAACATCCTCTAGTCCAAATAAGGAAGTTGATCAATAATTGGAAGCACCATCATCCCTTGTTATACAAGAAACAAAATTTCCACCTTTGGAATTCTTAGATCAGTCACCTGAGGGAAGTAGAACTTTTAGGAGAAGGATTATTTCTCAAGATCCATTTAGGGTGATTTTTGATTCTCAACTGAGTAGTCAACCTTCTATTCCTAATTTTTCACCTTCCCTGTGGCATACCACATACCACATTTATTGGGAGAAAAATTTTGAAAATATTTTTAAAATGGCACAAGAACCTACAAGAGAACTTGATAGGACCTTTACTTATCCAATCCAATTGGATGATGATGATAAACCAATGAAAAATATCTCACCTGCACATTTACCCACATTTAGAGGGATGTCATCTAAAGACCCTGACCAATTTCTATTTGAGTTTATGGATGGATTAAAAGCTAAAGCAAACACCAAAACTGAACCATTGGCTATGTATTATCCTAGATGTAGGAAGAAGAATGCAATAAGAGACTATCCTTTGGATAAAATAGAATTATGTCTTATTTTTTGAATCTAAAGACCATGATATTGATGCTTGTTCTCTACTCTCAATCATAAAGAATTAGCTTAAACAAACCAGTACATCATCCACAATAGAAGAATTTAATTTTGTTCAAAGACAACCTCACCAAGGGAAATTTATGCCAAGATCAGTTCCTAATCCTTGAACGATGCCATGGGCTACTCAGATAGTACCAAAAAATATGGGACAACCACCTTGGGTACCTCAACCAACATGGAACCCTTAGGATTGGGCAAGTCAAGCTTGGTATGCTCAGGGACATCAACAAGCATGGGCTAGTCAAGGAAGTCCTTATGCTTGGTCACAACCTACATGGAACCCTAATAATTATGCTCAAAGAAAAACATATCCAAATCAGAATCAACAGGCCATCATGGGATCCCCTACACAAAATTCACAAATTGAGAATATAGTCCAAACGCAAATACCAGCACAACCAGTAGCAAACCCAAGAAATAAACAAACAACTCTTGTTTATGGAACAGAACTAGAAAAATTAGTTGATCTCAATGCCATGGATTGTAAGGATATTCAAACTAGATCTGGAAAAATAATTAGCAGTCCACCTATTATAATCACTGAAATGATAGAAGAAAATGAAACCCCTAGTACTATTGTTCCAAAAGAGGATATAAAAAGAAAAGAAAAGGAGCCAAATAGTGACACTACTGAGACTCCATTTCTAGATAGATTTAAAGAAGCTGTAGAAACCAAGGAGTTTGAATTGGTACAGGAACTAAGGAAATTGAATATTGAAATACCACTTTTACAAGCATTTAAGGACATTCCAGAATTGAACAAATTAATTAAAATGTTATGTTTGAAAAATCCTAGAAGGAAGAAACAGTACCCTAAGACTATCAAAGTAGATGGGAAACTTGTTGATTTATTATCAGGAAAACTTTTACTTCCCAAATACGAAGATCCTGGAAGTCCTATTATTTCTATCTTTATAGGGAATAAGGATATACATAATGTTTTGGTAGATTTGGGAGCGGCTATAAATGTAATGATAGTGGACACTTTGAAAACATTACCATTAATGGGTATACAACCTACTAATACCATATTGTAGATGGAAGAATAGTCTGTAGAAAAACCAAAAGGGATTATTGAAGATGTGGAAGTTATGGTGGAGTCATGGGAATATCCATTTAACTTCCTTATATTGTATCCAAAAGGTAAAACATTGGGTTATCCCATTATTTTGGGTAGACCATGTTTAGCTACAGTTGTTGCCTTAATAAATTTTAGGTGAGGTGATATAACTATCTCAAATGGTAAGAACTCTATTCCTTATATCCTTTTGCATGAACTTTTATTGATAATCAAGAACAAGTGTGGGTTGATTCTCCTGATACTAATAAGAAAAATTTGTCTTCTTTGGCTATTATCAAATTGTAGGATCACGTAAGAGAAGTCAAAGATATGATTAATACACCATTGAATGAGCACCAAATGTCCTCGAAGTAATCAAAAATAGTTCTGGAACCTACGACCATAGTTTCGGAACCTATGAACTTTTTTCTGAAACCACCACATTTAGCTCTGGAACCACCACATTTAGTTCAAGAATCATGGAAACAAAATTTCTCTGTGATTGACAATAATTTTGCTCTAGAGGAATGAGATTTATCATGAGGAGAAGAAGAATCAATAGCTTCAGTTTAAAATACATCAGGGAATGGTGAAGAATTTCTGGAAAGTAGCAGTGATGAAGAGTTTGACCTACAAAGAGATAAGTATCATAATTTTCCTTACTGTCCTTTTTCCAGTATTTTGTCTCAAGGAAATTTTGGAGATGCTGCTACATATCATATGTTGTTACCACATGCATGTCCACTAAATACTTTAATGGAAACCTTTCAACAAATCAATTCATCACACATTGGAACCAAGCATGTTGAGATTCAACCAGGTAAAATTTTGAACATTAACAGCTGGTTGAAGGATGATGAAGAAGCTAAATTGTTTGATGTTCTAAAAAATCATATTAAATATTTTTCTTGGGATTACAAAGACATGAAGGGAATTCACCTAAGTATCTGCACTCATCACATCTATACTAAAAACGTTAAACCAGTTAGGCAGCCTCAAAGAAGGATTAACCCAGCCTTAAGGGATATAGTCAAATAAGAAATTGAAAAACTATTACAAGTAGGTTTTATCTACCCTATCTTAGATAGTCATTGGGTATCTCCTCTTGTAATTGTTCCTAAAAAGAATGGAAAATAGAGAATATGTGTTGACTATAGGGAACTGAACAAAGCCACACTGAGAGATTATTTTCCCTTACCATTCAAAGATCAAGTCCTAGACAACCTTTCAGGTAAACAATACTTTTCCTTCTTGAATGGATTTAGTGGATACAATCATATCAATTTTATTGCTGAAGATCAAGACAAAACTACATTTACATGTTCATGGGGTACCTTTGCCTATAGGGTGTTACCATTTGGTTTATGCAATGCTCCTGTAACTTTCTAGAGAGTTGTACTTGCAATCCTTTTTTATCTAACAAATGATTGTGTAGAGGTATATATAGATGACTTCACTATACACAGAGATACATTTGATGATGCTTTGGGAAATCTATACAGAGTGTTAACAAGATGTGAACAACAAAATCTGTCTCTTAGTCATGAAAAGTGTTTAATGATGGTTGATGGGGGGATTGTATTAGGACACCATATTTCAAAAAGAGGAATTCAGGTTTCTCAAAACAAAATTTGGATCATTTCATACTTACCTATTCCTTAGACCTCACAGATATCAACTCATTTTTATGACATGTTGGGTACTATAGGTGCTTTATCAAATATTTCAAAAAAAATTCTGCCCCCATATTTAATTTTCTAACCAAAGACTATGAATTTCTTTGGGATGAAAAGTGTCAGCATGATTTTGAATAAATTAAAGAAAAATTGATCACTACCCCAATATTGAGATGACCTAATTGGGAAAATTCATTTCATATCCAAACAGATGCCTCAAATAATTCCATTGGTCCAGTTTTGGGATAGAAATATGAAGAAGCAAAAATGTATGTTATTTACTATCTCAGTAAAAATATTACTCCCACTTAAAATAATTAAACCACCACTGAAAAATAATTTCTTGCTATGATTTATGCAATCAATAAATTCAGATTTTACATTATAGGGTACAAAATATTTGTACACAGGTCATTCAGCAATTAAATATTTAATGAACAAACCAGTGGTTGGAGGAAGAATAATTAGATGGTTATTAATTTTACAAGAATTTGATATTACTATTGTGGACAATCCAAGTAAATCTAGTGTGCTAGCTTTTTTTTTTGTCAAGAATAACCACTACATGGGAGCAAGACCAAGTCAAGGATAACTTTCCAGATGAACACATGCTTTCTATTACAACTATTACACCATGGTTTGCTAATATGGAAAATTATCTTGTAATAGGGAAGTTTCCTCCTTCTTTCACTAAGAAACAAATAAAGAAGTTAATCAAAACCAGTGCACAATTTAAATGGTTAAATGGAATGCTATTTAAATGTGGTCTTGATTTGGTTTTACACAGGTGTGTAAGAGAAGATGAAATCTTTGACATCCTCTGAGCATGTCATGATGAACCAAGTAGAGGACACTATTCAGTAAAAAGAAGATCTCATAAGATACTTGGCACTAGTTATTATTGGCCATCTCTATACAAGGATGTGAAGAGATATATCAAGCGGTGTGATCCTTTTCAAAGGATGGGATAACCAAATTTCACCAATGAAATGCATCTTCAACCTCAAGTGGTGATTAAACCATTTGAGAGATGGGGATTGGATTTTGTTGGTCCCTTTAATCCTCCTTAAATCCCAAAAGGAATATATTCTTGTGTGTACTGACTATGTGAAAAAATGGGTAGAAGTGCAGGCATTGACAAACACCACTGAAGAAGCAGTTGCTGATTTACTTTAGCAAAAAATTATGGTAAAGTTTGGAGCACCAAGGAGTATAGTTTCAGATCAGGGACCACAATTTATATCTAATATGATCCAAGATTTCACAATGTATTATCAAATCAATCACAGGAAGTCATCTCCTTATTACACACAGTCAAATGGACAAGATGAAGTAACAAACAAAGAATTAGAAAACATCATTACCAAAACAATTGAAGTTGGGAGAAAAGATTGGGTAAAGAGACTACCTAAAGTTATCTGGGCTTATAATACAACTTGGAAAAATATAACAGGGTTTTCACCATATGAGTTAGTATATGGGAAAAAGCCCTTGTTGCCCATTGATTTTGAACTACAGACATTGAGGAAAACAATTAAGGTGGGTATTGAGTTGGATACAACTCAAAAGAAAAGAATCCTTCAACTCAATAAATTAGATGAATTGAGGATGGAAGCACTTCAACAGACAGAGATAATCCAAGATCAAAGAAAGCAATGACATGACTAACATATCAAGAAAAGGTAATTTAAAGTAGGAGACTGGGAATTTTTCTTTGATTCTAAGTACCAATAATTTAAGGGAAAATTGAGAACCAGATGGTTGAGACCCTATCAAATTAAGCATATATTCAATGATGGTTCTATTCAGTTACTTCCCATTGATGGCAGCAGAAGAACACTCTTGGTCAATGGACATAGGCTAAAACTCTATAAGAAGCCTCCTACTAAGGATGAATTCTTGAGGAAGATTGAAGCAGACAAAGAATTTGATCATATGGAAGAACCTAGTTCTTCCAAAATGATCAAATAACTAGATGATAGATCCGAAATAAAGGGCAGAAAATGAAAACCAGTAAATGGCATTCTCTTCCCCCAAAAATAAAAATAAGAAAATAAAATAAAAACATTCTCTTAGAGGTCAATTGAAAATCGGCAATGGCGGTTGATCTCTTTAAATGGGTAATTCAAATAAAAGGGAATTATTTGGAATTCCAGCTATCTTTTCTAACCATTTTTGTTCCACTTGTAGCAATGATGAGTCATCATAACGAAAGGATTACATCATCAAGGGCGGTAATTATATCTTTTAACTTATTTAAGGTTAGATTAAAAGTTTGCATGTGTGATTAGACTTGATTTAAAGTTGGTATGATGAGTCATCTATTTATACATTATGATTAAAATTGAGTAATCATGAAGATGATTTGGATGGAATAAGTGGCGGCATAGTTATCATGAGTAATCATTAGTGTAAAATCAACAAATTGAAATAGTTGTAGAGAAATTTTGAGGGAGAAATAGTTAATTAGGTTTGTGTTTTGTAGCTAATAACAGAGGTTCCACATCTAATAACAGAGGTTCCACATCTAAGAACAGAGATTCCACACCTAAAATCATCAGTTCCACAGCTAATAAAGAAGCCCTATAGCCGATTTTCATAGAATCACAGGAAACAAAATTTGAGTCGATATGGGGATTAAAAAGAAATCCGAACCAGAGGATGATTCCTAAGTACACGTGGATGAAGAAGTGGCATCTATCTTTGAGCATGCAGATTAGCTCAAGTTTCTGAAAAAATTTCAAAGTATAACAAACAATTAGTAAGATCATTCGTCATAAACCTAGAGCAATCTAGGACAAAGGTTAGAAATAATTTTATTCCTTTTTCTATGAATACAATAATTAATGTGTCTAGGGTGCCAATTGTGCATGTCCCACATCCTGCCAAAGGGGACCTTGAAGTAACTAGTTGAAACCCTGTTACAAGAAGGGGAAATTGAACCCTAAAACATTTACAACACAAATAAAATCATAAAAGGGGTCAGAAGGGCTAGTTTTCCCAAACCCTTTGATAGGGTAGCATTTTGGATAGTGAAGTATTTAACCTATGATGGTAAATTTGGGTGCGTAGGAAAAGAAGTCCTGAAGATGCTAATATATCTGAGATATGGAGCCACAAAACTAGGATACATAGTAAACCTTCTAGGGTTTCTTTTTTATTCTATCCATACCATGGCCCAAAGGTATTCCTAGGGTTTTGGGACAATCAGGCATCATGGGTTAGTTCATTTGGTATGCCAACACCATTTTATGTCAATGAAAAATGGAGAATAAATTTGGGAAAAGTTTATTGGAAAGTTTAAGAAAAACCTTTATATTATCATGAGGACAATACCAACTCCATTTTCTCCTTCAACTAATTTTGGAAATTGATGCCCCTGCAGAAGAACAAAAGGAAGTGGGAAGAGAGAATATACTAAAAATAATAAGATCTATGAGAAAGATCAAAACAACAGAAACTTCTATGCCTTTGAAGGAAATTCCTTCTTCTACAGTAGCTATAAAGGAGCTAATATCTATCTCTGATGGTGATAGTTCACCCGTGCAAGAATAATAAACAAAAGTAAGAAGAAGCTCTTGGAGGAAATCCACTGCTAGGCATGCTGAAATTTCCCAAAGAAGGAAAATTCATAAGAGGTCAAGGGAAATCCTAGAGGGAATGAGTGAACAAAAAAAATGGAAAAAGAAGCTACTAATATTTTGGGCAGCATGGCCATGAATCCTCCTGAACCAAGCCAAGATGAGATGGACAAAGGAGATGAGAGACATGACGAGCAGGATTTTCAAGAATTGGCTGAACCATCAACATTATCACATAAAGAAGAAGAGTTGGAATCCTAGAGAAGAAAATGTAAATTTCCTTTTATAGAAGAAGAATGATCAAATCCCCAAGAAATTTCAAAGGAATAAGAAAAACATCAGGTTAAACAGGATCTGTTCTTTTCTAGAGTAAATATCATTATCAGGGAAAAGGATGAGGAATTGGGATTTCCTCAAACTCAAATTAGAACAGAGGGAAATGCTCATTGGAGAGATAACAACTCAGCTTGCAGTTAGGACTGAGGAATTATCAATAATTAAAAAATAGCTAATAGAGAAAGAGGAAGAATGTCAAACTTCCAAAAAACACAATGTTGTGTCCACAGTCTCTACATAGACTGAGTTAACTTATTTTCCACTCAAACAAATATGGAATGATACTTGCAAGGAACTCAGAGAAGCTAAAACATACAATGATGATTTTAAGACCACGATGGAAGAAGAAAAGAAGGCAAGAAAAGAGTGGGAAGAAATTTTTTATAAGGAAGTATAAATGTCTTGCAAAATTACAAATGGTCTACATTATGAGTGAAAAATTGCTTGCCTGCAAGAGACCCTCTCCTGCATATAGTGTGTTTTTAGAAGAATAATTCATTCACTGGAAGCTGTCAAGGATTGCATGTGGACTTCCACATGAATTAAAAGATGAATCTGAATTCATGACAGATTATTCTTTAGCCAGTCCTGAGTAGAAAAATCTTCTGTGTGAATTTTATCTTTGTAATCTGATGGCTAAAAAACATAGGATTTATGATCAATTTGTATGTGGGGGAAAGTCAACTCAATGCATTTGTCCTCTATTCTACAAAATCAAATTGCATGGAATGAAAGGGATTCTAAGTTTTTATTGAAATATAGCTCAACTGGTCTCTACATGAGGGCTCACTATGGTAAACCTTTTGCCTTCTTCATACATTTTAGAACTCATAGCCTTTGATGAACGATTCAAGATACATTATTTTTCCAGCTTACAAAAAATTATCGAGACCTTTACCTCCTATGAGGAGGAGAGGTTTTTTGATATTTATGAGGGATTCTTGAAAAGGTGGGAACTTCTTGCGGTTTCCTTGAGAAGAAGGGACGTAATATCCCCTATAAATTTGATCTAGATTTTAGAAAGAGCAAAAGCTTCATGCACAATAATTCCTCATATCAATGAGACCTAGGAGAAAATATGGATGGGAATGCAAACTAGGCCCCCTCTACTTCTCACCCCCATGTCTCCTTGGGAAAAAAAAAAATTCAAGATCCTACTCAATTTGAAGAGTGGAAGAGGAAAATAGAAGCAGGAGTAGGGTATAGTACCTCTACATTTAAGCATTGGGATATCCAGTTTCAACCATTTGATCTGAGCAATCAAATGGAATGTAGAACACATAAACCTAATTTTGAAGAATAAATTTTGTAAAGGGACTTATAAACAAGTAAGTACAGGGGAAATGATGAGGCCAGAATATGCTCGTTAAATGTATAATAAATGATCTCATCTTACTCTCCTTTTTATTAATTTTGATTGAATTTTGTGACTTTTATTTGATCTGATATGAGTTAGGATGTAATTGTCTGTCTTTTGATTGATTGTAATTCTAACGTTTAAAAGCTCTGAAATTCCTGACGAAGTGTGTTTGAAATTCACTTTTGTAATAAAGCAAGTCTAATCAGTCGAAGAAATGAATTATGTAGCATTTAGCATGTTTTCGGTAGCATCTGTTCCAATACATCTTAGTTCCAGAACTTCCAAGCTAGTTCCAGAACTCCAGTACACAATCATCATCTAGTTTCGGAACTTTCGGACTTAGTTCCGGAACTCCAATATTTAGTTCCAGAATTTTTAGACTTAGTTCCGGAACTTCTGGGTATAGCTCTGGAACTGTCACGGTTTTGATCCTTAACGATTTCCTATGGTTTTGGAACTTCTCTGAAGTTCCGAAACCGATGGAAGTTTATCTATTCTAACCACATCCGGTGATTTAGCATCAATGACCCTTTCAATCAGGAAATGATGAGAATATTTCCGATCACAGATCTAGGGATAGTTATCTTACAGGTGTCTGATCAGCCACAATCCGAGTCAACATCTATTCTGGGCACGATTCGATTTCATCAGAATCGTAGAGACAACTATGATTGTAAATGTATATATAAGCAGACCTGCAGTAGATAAATATATATAAAGTAGAAAAAAGAAGATAGATATAGAACAAGTAATATAGATCGCAGTACACAGATCCAATACGTTTTGTAATACCGAATGTTTTATCAATAAATAGCCATTCCTGTTTGAGAGAATTCTAAGTTGTTAAATCTTGATTCGAGGAGGAGCAAGGGCCCACTCCCCTAAGGACCAGTATATTCATCTATTTGGTATTTATATTCCTAAGCAAATAGTTTAGATTTGTTAATTATATATCGCTTAAATTAATTCTTCTAGTTAGACTCTATTGTATACTCGTTCCTGCAGGTGTTAAGATAGATTCTTATTTTTCTTGCAACCATTTTTAAGCACTCTAAGTTGTGTGTGTTTATTTCCAAAAGCAAGTGTGTTTACTTCCAAAAGCAAGTGTGTTTATTTTCCAAAGTAGGTTTGTTTATTTCCTTTCAGCAAAGCTTTCAGCGTGTTTCCTTTCAGCAAATATTTCATAGTATGATTTAAATAAGGTTTTTACTAAGAAGTCCTTAAGACATTGAAAAGATCACCCAGAAAATACAAAAATAACTATAGTAAACTACTAGATCGGTAGGATCGTTCTTTCTGCATATAGCTTTAGACACGCCCTTGGTTTGAATATGACATCAACAGGAAGTTGATTAAATGAAGGGAATAATGACACCCATCAGCTCACACAAATCTGTAATCAAATACATATTTGGGAACCTCCCTCAATCAAGCCACAATCTGTATTCTGAATCTATCAAGCACATCATATCCTGTACCATCTAGACCCAAAATACACAGGGTCCCTTTTTTTCAAATTACTATTTAACACCTTTTACTAGTAGCATTTACACATCCTACTTTACTATTTACTCAATTAAGCCAATTAGGGCTCTGTAGTTGTGTAGGCCATATCTAGGCCTCAGTTTTCCCATTTTTCACTCCATTTGTGGTGTTTTGATCATGCTTCTCATCATTACATGTCGATACATAATTACCCTACTTTGCACGTATTCTCCATCTCTACACATGTTATTAGTACTCTTTTCACATTTACAATGTGAATTGCCTATCATTGGCTCTTTTACACGATATCAACAATTCCTATTATGCACTCTACAATGCCTATCGGATGCACTACAATATCTCTTAATCTTACTCATTCTCTTCACTTTCACCTCAAGCACTCATGTTTTTAATCTTTCCCTTTCACCTAAAGGGGGAAAATATATGGAGTTGACTATGTAAGGTCATCCCCCTTTCATCTTTTTCAGTTGTAAATCATTAAGTATAATGTGTTAGTTATGCAATGCTATCCTCTTTCAAAATAACTAAAAAAGTACAATGGGTTAGCTTTGTAAGGCTATTCTCTCCCACACAAATTTTATTTGAATTTAGCAAGTTGATTATGCAAGGCCACTTTTTTAACCAATGTAATGTAATCTCAACACCCAAGTGGTCACTCGTGATTACCCAAAAAACACAAAGCACCAAATGCCCCCATATTCAAATAAAAATCAAATACCCTACAAATATTATTATTTAATACCCTGTAACAAACTTAGATCCATAAAGATAAATAGACAACTAAAGAAGCTCCTATTCTCCCTATTTCACATACCCATAAAAGAAGACAATTTATATAATGGGTTCCTATATCTGCATATATGCACACAAACATGCAACAAATCCTTAGCACGCAGACCCATTCTGGGTGTATTTAAACTACCTACAAGAAGACAAATGACTCTAAACATTGAAACATGGTCCCAATTGGGAAATTCCCATTCATTCTTCTTATAACAAAACATAAACTAGAATGCAAACCCGTATGGAATCATACTTAATTTTTTTAAAAATAAATACAATAGCTCAAAATTACGCACAATTCCAATATCTCCAATATCTTCTCAAACTCATTCCATTAAAAAATATTTATGCTCAGAACGCAGATCTTTCTTTTCATTCATTTATATTTCAAAATAAACAAACCCATAATAAAACACATGTTCACAAGTATGATACAATTGATCCACAAACTCTTCCATTTCATAAAACGAAATATGCATACCCATATAATAAAACATAGTAAAATTTATTAAATCCTACTTTTCATAGAAAGTTCGTAGTAATGGAGGATAACACTTAAACTCATAAATCTGTGAGCATATCTAACATGCAATTTAGATAGATGAAAATAACCTAGCTCAACATGCTTTTTACTATAAAATCAACACATAAAACACACAGAATGCCATTAACCAAATATAATGATTAGGATTTAGAATATGAGGAAGAATCTCATACCTGTGATACACTTGATCTTGCTTAACTTGTATTTATCTCTCCTGAAATCTCCTACATAAATCGAAAATAACAATACTCTTACTTAAGCATTCCTTTTTGCAACTGAGCCACACTATATCCATTCTAAAAATTACATTCATTGTTGAAAATCATACACAATGGAGAGGATTCCACTTCCTCCAAAACTCCCAAAAATAAATCAGCATAACAAACAAAGAAAATGGCCAAAGAGAGAAGTATTGCGACCAAATTTAGGTTGGATTCTCAGGGAATCTAGCCATTCCTGAGGATTTAGGCCTGCAATAAATGCCAAATAAACCAAAAACCCTTTCACTACAACTTTCTCATGCCATGTATTCCTCTTACATATTTCCACATTAACCTAACATGGTTCGAATAATACTTGTATAAACTTTGGTTAAGTCCTCAATGTCCCATTTTAAATATGCCACAAATTTAAGAAAAACATTAACACATGCCAACACATACCAACTTAAGCACCACACACCTATGCCACACAACCTCCACATGGTGTCCAACTATAGCCTTAATGCTATCTTCACACAACCAAGCGCATAGTATTTGCCACCAAAAGTGTCTTATTGGATGTCTATATGGTCATAAATTATGGGAATCGAAAGGGAGGGATGTTACACACTTCCCCCCTAAAAAGAGTCATCGTCCCAATGACACATTTTATTCATTAAAGAAAATAAAACACTTAACCAAAACAAAAATCAATATAATAAAAAATCATGACTGTAATGAAATTTTCCAAAAAAATTTCATTTCAAAAATCTCTTCAGGATGTAAAGCTTTGACAAAAGATAATAATTTAGAACATGGTAAATAGTCA
Source organism: Taxus chinensis (assembly GCA_019776745.2). NCBI lineage: Eukaryota > Viridiplantae > Streptophyta > Pinopsida > Cupressales > Taxaceae > Taxus > Taxus chinensis. Next base: position 549,706,412 of record CM034152.1, read on the forward strand.
TGACTCAGATGGTCATCAATACAGTCAACCCAAATCAGGTAACAATATTAAAAACTATTACTCTCTTTTTAAACTTGATCAAATAGAAAAGGAAAGGTAACCAACATGCGATCCATATTTTCCCTAGTTGCATTTTCTTTAGAGAACTGGTCCCATTGGAATTTGCATTGTGAAATATCACAATTTCTAAGTCATAACTTGTGTGTTTCCAGAATTATTTAGGTTCAACTGTGATGATCCTGGGATCTTGCACCTGCAATGAATCCCAATTTATTATATGAGTTAATTCATCAACATGCTTTTTTGAGCAAGGATACATGGAAGACATCGTACATTTTGGATAATGTAGGAGGTAAAGCTATCATGTATGCTACATGACCTATAACTTCTAAAATTTCAAAAGGTCCTATTGTTGCAAATCAGCAGCACCCCTGGATGTTGATCAGGCTTCTAGTTTGACATCTTGGACATCTAGTGTGATTGCACAACATTGAATCCTCTCCCCAAGTGTGGGACTTGGAAAAATGGGAGAGGAATCTTCCAGATTAGAGGTTGGTTCCTCAACTCCTCTGATCAGATATATCACTTACAAGTTGTAAAGGTTTGAATTCTTAGTTCCTACTCTAAATTCCAAGGGGACAAAGATAAGGAATGTAAGAAAATGAAGCTAATGCTAATGAGGTGATGCACCAAATGAGTTGCAGACACCTGATACTACAATACATACACAATCCACAAGAAAACACAGCACAAAGCATGCACAAATTTCTCAAAATGTAATGAAAGATCAGGAAAACAATGGTAGATATATGAAAGGATTGAGGGATTTTAATCACAGAGCATATATTAACATTCCAAATCCAATACAATGCATTACAGTGATCAAGAGGCAAAAGGGGTGCTGTATTACATGGAAAGGTAAAAATTTCCACAAATTCTGTCTAAAAGGAAGAAAAAGGTAAGTTGCAGAGCTGAAAAGTGTCTCTTTTTTTTAAAAAATGAACTCATTCTGGCTTTTACAATGCAAGCCACGACCCCAGGAGAGAGAAACATAGGAAAACATGGGAGAGATTCAACCACCAACCCAAAATCCATTAAAATAGCATGGACATCCTTACAAGCCCATCCCCTGACATTTTTCACCATGCTGGGAGAGAATGCGAGCCATTCCTCATTAAAAATAGTGTTTGAAACGTCATTTCTATCGGTTTCCACATGCCATAGGTGTTTTCCACTTTTCTCTCTCCAAAACCCAACCAAAATGAAAAAATGACCCCAAAATCATGTAGAGAAATTCACTATATTTCCAATGATACAAAGAATGTGAAAAACCAAGCTTTGGATCGAAAGTTATGCCTATCTGAACATTTTAGGGAAAAACAGGGCTGAAAATCGGATTGACGAGACGAAATTTCAAATTTTTTTCCCACCTTTTTGGTCATTTGGGAAAACTTCCTCCGAAATATATCCCCGCACTCCACCACTTTAGGTGACACGTGGAACGTTCTAATTGGGCGCGTGGCCTCGAATCCCACCTCATTTTCCACCATTTTGTTTTGCCCTTTGGAAAATTTTCCAAAAAATTCTCCGCCGGCCCGATGACTCGAGGACATGTGGCATGCTTTGATTCGTCGTGGGCCTCTGCTCTTAAAATTTCCATCACTTTTGATCACTGCCCCAGACTCGGACACATGGCAACACTTTATTTGCTGCGGGCCTTTCGCTTCAAATTTTTTCCATGTAGGATTGTCTTGTATCTTTTTTGCTGCCATCGACACGTGGCAAGATGTGATTGTTCGCGTTTTAGGGGTGATTTTTTTTGAAATTTCCTTCCTTTTTCCTTTGGGAAAATTTCCCAAATTTTCCCCATCTCCCACTGGTCTGGGACATGTGGCAGCATCTTACTAGACGCGGGACCTAGGCAAACATTTTCCTTTTCATTTTATCTTTTGGGAAAAAATCCCAATCTCCTCCTCCCCCCTCCGCTGCCGCCGGTGCCATGCCCATGGACATGTGGCGTAATATGATTGGTCTGTGGGGGCAACGGGCCAAAAACTCTCCATTTCCTTTGTACCAAACATTTCACCAATATTCTAAGTTCACCTCTGCCCTCTGCTATTCCCGGCCTCCGGTGACACGTGGCAAAATGTGATTGGGCGCGGGCCCTTCCTCCTAAAATTTCTCCATGGCGCCAACACTTAGTCAAATTTTTTTAAAAAATTTCCCTTGGACACGTGGCACCATCGATTCGCTAGTGGGGGCCTGCAGGGAAAAATATCCCTTTTGAAAACTTTGCCAAACACTTGGTAAAAAAACCAAGTTTTCCTCCGACCCCTGCCACTCCCTTGGACAATGTGACGCCATTTCATTGGCTGCGGGGGCCTTTCAAGGGGAAAATTTCCCACAAAAACTCCTTCGGGCCATAACTTCAAAAATACATGGAGTTAGGAGGAAAACTTTACCTTTCTGGAAAGCTGAGAAAAAGCTCTATCCAATGGTGCCATTTCTAGATAAATGTTTGAGTGCCTAAAAAAGCAAAAAATTATGACTGAGGCACAAGAGAGGGAAATGAATGGAAGAGAGTTAGCCACAAAATGAGCAGGGGCACATTTTGGATAACAATTTTGGTGACTCAGAGGGGTCATCTGCCTGGGATGAAGTTACCAGTTTCCTGAAGCAATCCATTGGGCATGGAGTCATCAAATTCTCTGTTTGGTACCCCAACTGACTAGAACACTGCAAGGAGGAAGATGGAGGAGGGTGGAACATCATCTGATGGAGCAAGGCCTACAAACACATTTCCAGGAACAACAAGCTTGTGCCAAAGCACTTAGGGAAAGAAAAACTAATCTACAACAAAACAATGTGCACAAGCACTTGGAGGAATGAAAACCTAAGCTAATATGTACAAGGTGGAGAATTCCCTTCAGTAGCAATGCTTTAGATGGATTCCATTGACTGGAATCTGCAGTTTCTTCACCATCCAATGAGAGACAATTGGAAAGCATTGCTTGTCCTTACACTTTGTGACCATGTATGGGCCACTCCAAATGGCATCAAATTTTGAATGCCTTCCCAGTTTTGCTCTATCTGCATCCCATTTTAACACTAGATCTCCAACTTGGAAGGATCTATTCTTGGCCTTCTCTATCAAAGGTCTTCTTTATCAAAGCTTGATCCTTCTCCATTGCTTGGGATGCCTGATTTCTGATTTCTTGGAGCTCCATCAATTCTACATATCTAACCTCCATGGGCTCAAACTCCAACAACTCCAAAACTTTCATGAGTTCCAATGTTGGCAACTCAAGTGACATGGGAAAAAAATTTCCTCTCTTCCCATAAACAAGCTTGAATGGAGAGTTACCTGTAGATCTCTTAGGAGTTATCCTATCAGCCCATAAGGCTGATTTCAATTAGTATGCCAAGACCTCTGATTTTTCATCAAGAGTCCTCCTAATGATCCTTAACAAGTTCTTGTTTGTAGATTCAGCCTGGCCATTACCCTGAGGGTAATAATTTTGATGAAGTGTTTAGGTAGATACAATTCTTGACAGCACATTCAGTTACCTTGGATCTAATGAATGTCAATGCATTATCTGATATTATTGTTGGAGGTATGCAAAATCTGGTTGTTATCCCTTCATAGAAGTCTAGGATGCTAGATTCATTTGCTTCCTTGATTTCCATCACCTCAGTCCACTTGGTGAAGTAATCTATTGCTGTTAGAATCCACTTGTGTCCTTGGCTTGAATTTGAGTTGATGACTCTAATGAAGTCCAAACCCCATTGTATGAATGGTTGGTCAACTAAAATTAGATGCAATGGAAGGGCGACTAGTCTCTCCTTACCTGTGAAGAATGCACAATTCTTTCACCTCTTGATCCATGCATAACAGTCACTAAAAATCTTGGGCCAATAATAGCCTGCCCTCATGATCTTGAGAGCTGTCACTCTTGGTGCAAAATGACACCCAGCTGATCCACCATGGAACTCTTCCAACACTCTGTGAATCTGATTTGTACCAATGCATCTCAGACAACACTCCATTCACATCCTTTTTAAACAAAACACCATCAACAAGGGCATATGGGACAGCCTACAATCTAAAGTGTATCCTTTTGGTTTTATTCATTTTTGGAGGTCATAGGCCTATGTTTAGGAAGTGCATTATGTCTTGGGTCCAGCAAGGAGTGAGGACACTATAATTTTCTTCTTGAGTGCTTCCTTGTTCATGGATGTCTTGCAACGCCAAAACAACCTCTTTCTCATTGTATGCTTCCGTTTGTTTGTTCAAGACAAGCTCCTCACACAACCCTTTTCCTCTGACCAACTTGGTGAATTTGATCTCAATGTCATATTCCATGGCACATGAGTAATCCACCCTGCTCTCTTTTCATTTAGGTCTTTATTGAGGAGGAAGTCTTTAACTCCCACATGAGAAACCAATAGTTGAAACCTTGTTGTTTGAAACTAGATGCTTAATTTTCTTCAAGCTCCTTATCACTACAAGAACATGCTTCTCAATGAAGGAATATCTCACATCATATTCCTCTAGGATTTGGCTAAAGAATGTAATTCACTGCTCATCATTGTCTTTGTTCTGCTGTACCAAAATTGTAGAAATAGTATCATCACCTCCAAAAGCGTAGAGGATGAAATCCTTGGAGAAATCTAGGTTAATGAGGGTTGGAGCTTGTGAGATAACCTCTTTGATTGCTTCAAAACTTTCCTTTCCCTCTGTTGTCCATTTAAAAGCTATGTTTTTATTTAACATCTTGGTGATACGCTTGACTAGGGCTGCAATATTTGGGACAAACCTCTGAACAAAATTTATCCTTCTCAAGAAAATTTGAATGGATTTCTTGTGACTTAGTCAATGGTATTTCTCTTATGGCTTCAACTCTTTCTGGATCAATTGCTAATCCTTCTTTGGAGACAATGTGGCCAAGGAGTTTTACGTTCGTGAGCTAGAAAAATACACTTTTTGGGATTCAAAGATACCCCAAATGTTCTACATATTTGGAACACTTGTCTCAAATGAAAGAGATGGTAAGCTGCATTTTTTGAAAAAATAGTGATATCATCTAGATATATCAGCACCATTTTTTTAGTCAAATCCTTGAACGCCATGTCCATTGCCCTTTGGAATGTAGCTCTAGCATTGGATAGCCCAAATGACATTTTTCTATATGCATAAGTCCCCCATTTGGTTGTCAAGGTTGTCTTGAAATGATCCTCTTCCTTCACCATGATCTGATTGTACCCTAAATAGCCATCAAGCAATGAAAACCTTTCAGAGCTAGCAACAACTTGTAAAATCTTCTCCATAGAAGGAAGTGGGTAATGATCCTTGAGAGATGCTCTATTCAAATCTTTGAAGTCAACACACAATTTGATTTCTCCACTCTTCTTTCTAACTGGAACCAAGTTGGCTACCCAACTAGAATGTTTGATAGGAAATATGATACTTGCCTCTATCAACTTATTCAATTCTTTTCTCATGAGAGGCTCCATGTGTGGATTGACTAGCCTTTGTTTTTTCCTGATGGGTTTAGCACTTGGGTCCAATTCAATAGTGTGTTGAGCTAACTTGGGATTGAAACCTTTCAAATCTTCATAGCTCCAAGCAAACACATCAGGGAATTCTTGAAAAAGCTGTATGAACTCATACCTTTCTTGCTCTAGTTATCACTTTACCAATTTGGAGTGACTTGCCTTCTTCCACCAAGATGGGCAGTGAATCTTCTCCCTTGACTTGGATGTTTTTTTCTCCTTCCTAAACTGATCATTAGGATTGAAAATGGACTCCAAAGTGACAAGTCCCTTTGGTAGTTTGTTGGTTCTCAGTTGTACCACTTGATCACCGTACTGTTGTTCTAACTTTTCCTGATTTTTAGCTGAGAACTCAGCCTCTTCTTGTAAGAAATAGATGATTTCTTGATCATTTTCAAACACTTTCCAACTTACATTGTTGTCTGGCACTGAAGGCCTTAGAATCACATGAATGTTTGGCTGTACTTTATCTTTCTTGATGCTTTCAACAACATCAAAGGCTGCTCCAACTGTTGCAATCCTGTCAGCATCTTGGTTCTCTTTTCTAGGGATGGATTTGATGCTAAAGCCCTCAAAATATTTAATGAGGTCCCACACCCTATTTTTGTAGAACTTGAGTAGATCATTCTTGGCAGCATGCTGCCCCTTAACTTGGTTGACAATCAGCTCATTGTCACCAAAGACTTGCAAGTTCTTTATTCCTCTCTTGATTGACCAATGCAATCCTTGTATCAAAGCTTCATATTTAGTAGTGTTATTAGAACATGCAAACTAAAATCTAAAAGCTGAATAATACTTAACTCCTTGAGGTGAAACAAGCATAGCTCCCCCTCCTGCACCTTATCTACTTCTTGATCCATCAAAGAACAACTGCCATACCTCATTGTCATCCTTGTGGTCTGGCTTGGTGATGCTAGGAATAGGCTGATTTTCTTCATGCATGCAATAGACTCCTAGCTCAAATTCTTCTATTTCTTGATAAGGATCAAAAGCATGCACCTTACTTACCCATTCATCAAGATTCAAATCTGGGATGCTTCCAAGCTTTGGTGTCAGCTTCATCAGTGCTTGGATAATCCTCTTGATCAAACTGCTGAACAGTTGGTATTGATTTGGACTTGGAGTGTGAGGCTCAATGTGAAAGTTTGCAATAGGCTCAGATTTGATTGTGGCCTTGGTTCCATATCTTGTTCTGAACAACATGTGTGACCAATCAGACAGATAAGTAACCTCCAATCTTAGCTGTGAAATCCCTTGACAAACATAGGGCAAAGAGTGGTGGAAGATCTATCACTGAGACATCTTGCAAAACAACAACATTGGGGCATGCATGCAAAGTAAGAATCAAGTTTTTAATCACTCCTACTGTTGTCACTACTGTCCCATCCAATTGCACTACCCCTTTGGATATGATTTCATATTGGAGCCCCAACTGATCAGCTATTTTCTTGGGCATTACTGAACTACTTGCCCCGGAATCAATCATGCAATTGTGTACTAATTGGTCCCCAATGATCAATGAAACATAGAATGGAGGGGCTTCAAAATTTTACCTTGTTGTCCTCCATGATTCCCTTTAGGTTGGGCAGCATTTGTGAGTACCTTCTCTTACATTTGGACCTATTGATTTGAAGTTGACCAGTTCTTCATGGCAGCTTGTAGCAAATCTCTTTGGCCTGGGATGGATAGTGATTCCCACATTGATATGTTTACATTTGTCTTCTTCATCTAATCAATGATGTTGAATGGAGATGAAGCATCTCTCTGCTATCCTTTGGCCTACACATTCATTCCTTGCACATGGGCAGAAACAACTGGCATTTGAGTTGGTCTAGGAGCTGGTTTGGGCTAGTCCTTGCATGTTTGGAACTGCATTTTGTTTGCCAACAGTTTGTGGAGTGGTAGAAGGTTGTGGATTACTTGGAGCCAATGGCTTTCCTTCACCCAAATTTCTCCTTTTTGACCTTGTGTTGGCTGCAACACTTTGAGAGATTTGTTTGATTCATGCCAAAAAAGTCTTCTTCCTGCCAGTTTACAAGTGTGGTATCATTTGGAGCTGATTGTTGCTGGGATGTTTCTTGTTGTTGGTTATTTCCTTGACTCCCTTCACCTTCAACACCAGTTGTTGTTACCATTAAGGCTTGATTTAGAGCACCATTGAAGCACATAGATTGGTTATGAGGCTCATTGCATGGGAAACACCAATCATACTCTTGAGCTATGTTGTTTTGTACTGGCACTAGTGCTTTAGAGGTAGATGCAACATTGGGATTATAGGGCTGAAATGGTCTGTTGGCAGGAGGCCTTGCTTGATTTTGATTTGCAGTTGGATTGGGTGGTCTTTGAGGCTGATATGGCTGCTGTTAGGCTGAGCTTGAGGCTGATAAGAAGGTCTAAAACTTTGGGCTTGCTGCCTCTTGAGTGTAACCAGCTCATTACCTAAATTTTGCAATTGCTTCATGACTTCTTGAAGTTCATTTGAGGCACTAGAAGATGAAGTAGAAGCTTCATTTGAACTCTGATTTCTAGGAGTGGGAATAGGAGCTAAATTAGGCACTTGACTAGTGCTTGGAATTTCTAAATTTGGATACAATGGCATTGGAGGCCTAGGAGCTAGCTTACCAGCTTGAATTAGACAATTTTCAGCTCTAATGGCAATGCTATAAGTAGCAGGGATAGTTGTGCCTCCCATGGATTGAATCAACATAGAAATATTAGAATTTAAAGCTTTAAGGTAATATAGAAAAGAACCTTCTACTGTTGGCCTTACTTGCCATTGGAATTCTCTCCCAAGTCCTTTGAAATCTGAAGTTGAAGTCAGTCAGCTGCTCATTGGGAGCTCTCTTGATAGTTGTCAATTGTTCCAAAAGGGACAAGTTATCTCCCTTTTCTCCAAACTGCTCATGGAGGGCTATACATAACTGGTTCCAATTTTGGATAGAGCTTGAAGCAAGGCTCCTGAACCATTGCAAAGCTTTCCCTTTGAATGAAGATGCCAGTAGTTTGACAGCAACTTGCATTTCATCAATCTCATGGATTACACAAATATTAGCAATATCCTTGACATGATCACCAGGAGTGGTCTGATTCTCTCCAGTAAAGTATGGAATGTTCTTCAATGCTGTAACTAGGATTGGATTTTGTGCATTGAGAGCAAGTGGGCTGCTACCAGTGAAATTGACATATGGGTTGTGTTGTGCCATTCTGATTGGCCTTAGAACCCTTGTTGATTGGATGAAAGGTCTACCAGGTGGAGGAGTTGATAGAGTTCTATTTGGTGGAGATGGAGACCTTTGAATTCTCCTCCCTCTTTGTCTTCTTCTTGGAGATAATTGTCAGATACTCAAACAATACTTCTTCTTCTCCAACTCTTGACCTTGTGGTGATTCTTCTCATGAGTTTTTTCAGGTCTAAACTACTAAAACCAGTTGATTCTTCTTCCTTGGAGTCACCAGATGTGCAAATTCAGGGCTCTTTTAAGCAAGAAACTTGCAACAAATGCACATAAATTTTGTTGGCAATGAAGATGAAGACCTCTAAGGTCCCACCGGGCATGCCAAAACTATTAGTGCAAATCAGCAACACCCTCTGGATGTTCTATCAGATTTCTAGTTGACATTTTAGCATCCAGTGTGATTGCACAACATTGGATCTTTTCACACAAGTGTGGGAATTGCAGAACTAGAAAAGATCCTCCAGATTAGAGGTTGGTTCCTCAACTCCTCTGTTCAAGTGTGCACAACATTCTTGCAGAGGGTTTACCTATATTTTAATCAAACTTTTCCAAGGAGACAGGGTTGAGAAAATGCAAAAAATAAACCTAGTCTAATCAAGGTGATGCACCAAAGGAGTAGTAGACATCTGCTACTGCAAGACATACACAATTCACAAGAAAATATAGCACAAAACATGCACAAATTTCCAAAATTGTAATGAGAGATCAGGAAAAAATGATAAACATATGAAAGGATTGAGAAAATTTAATCACAGAGCATACATTATCATTCCAGGTCCAAATACAGTGCATTACAATAGCCAGGAGGCAAAAGGGATGATGTAGTTTCATGAAAAGGTAAAAAAATCCACAAATCTACCTGATGAGGAAGAAAAGAGAAGTTGTAGAGCAAGAAAAATGTCTAACTTTTTTTTTAAAAAATGAGCTCATTCTAGCTTTTACAATGCAAATTCGAGCTCAGGAGAGAGAAACGTGGGAAAATGTGAGAGGAGCTTTCAACCACTGACCAAATTCATAAAAGCAGCATGGATTCCCTTAAAAATCCACCCCCTAATGTTTTAGACCATGCTGGGAGAGAATGCGAGCCATTCCTCATTAAAAATGGTGGTTGAAACGTCATTTCTGTCGATTTCCACGTGCCAGAGGTGTTTTCCAATTTTCTCTCTTAAAATCCCACCAAAACAAAAAATTGACCCCTAATCATGTAGATAATTTCACCATCTTTCCAATGATATAAAGAACGTGAAAAACTGAGCTCTGGATCGAAAGTTATGCCCCTCTGAACATTTAGGGCAAAATAGGGCCGAAAATGGGTTGGCGGGACGAAAATTCAAAATTTTCCCACCTTTTTGCATTTGGGAAAATTTCCCCAAAAATCTCCACCCCACCACTCTAGTGCCACGTGGAACGTTCTGATTGGATGTGGGCTTTCCCCACCTCATTTTCCACCATTTTGGCCTTTGGAAAATTTTCCAAAAATTCTTTTCACCGGCCTGATGACCTGAGGACACGTGGCATGCTGTGATTCGTCGTGGGCCTCTGCTCTCAAATTTTCCATCACTTTTGATCACTGCCCCAGACTAGACATGTGGTGTGATCCTACTGGATGCAGAGCCTTTGAATGCTCCACTTTTTACCTATGCGGGGCATTAGATTTTTTGTCGCCGTGAACATGTGGCATGATTTTACTGGCTCGGGCTTTGGGGGCGGGCTTTCATTTCAATATTTTCCTTTGATTTTGCCTTTGGGAAAATTTCCCAACTTTCCCCCATGCTCCGCCAGTCTGAGGACACGTGGCTTCTTTCTATTGGTTGGCAGGCCTTGGGGCCAAGAATTTCCTTTGATTTTTCTTTGGGAAACTTTTCCCAACTTCCTCCCCCACAGCTCTGACCCCCACACCCCCTGGGACATGTGGCCTCCTCTTATTGGCTCGGGCTTTGGGGGCGGGATTTTCTTTTGAAATTTTCCAAACTTGGGTGAAAAGGAAAAAATCCTTTCACACTTCTGACCCCCTGACACCCCCTGGGGACACGTGGCACGATCTCACTGGTTGGCGGGCCCACGGGCCAAAATTTCCCCTTTGCACCCCTGCCAAACACTTTGGCAAATTTTCCAAGTCTCCCTCCACTCCCACCATCCCTTTGACTCCGTTCTGTCCCATTGGTTACGCCCTACGGGCCGAAAACTCCCCATTACGCACCCTTTGAAGCTCCAACGTGGCACTGCTCTGATTGGCCGGCAGGCCTGTCTAGGGAAAATTTCCCACAAAAACTCTGCCGAGCCATAACTTCAAAAATACATGGAGTTAGGAGGAAAACTTTACCTTTCTGGAAAGCTGAGAAGGAGCTCTATCCAATGGTGCCCATTTCCAGAACATTTTGAGGGTCTGAAAAGTGAAAAATTCTAACTGAGGCACAAGGGAGGAAGGAATGAAGGGAGTTAGCCAAAAAATAAGCAAGGGGCTTATTTTGGATAACAATTTTGGTGACTCAGAGGGGTCATCTACCTGCTGGATGAAGTTACCAGTTGCCTGAATTAATCCATTGGGCATGGAGTCATCAAATTCTCTACTTGGCACCCCAACTGATTAGAACAATGCAAGGAGGAAGATGGAGGGTAGAACACCATCTGATTGGGGCAAGGCCTGCAAAATACATTTCCTGGAATAACAAGCTTGTGCCAAAGCACTTAGGGAAAGCAAAGCTAAACTACAACAAAATAATGTGCATAAGCACTTAGAGGAATGAAAACCTAAGCTAATATGTACAAGGTGGAGAATTTTCCTTTAGTAGCAATGCTTCAGATGGATTCCATTGACTGGAATCTATAATTCTTCACCATCCAATGTAGACAATTGGAAGGCATTGTTGTCCTTACACTTTGTGACCATGTAGGGGCCACTCCAAATGGCATCAAATTTTGAATGCCTCCCCAGTTTTGCTCTGTCTGCATCCCATTTTAACACTAGATCCCCAACTTGGAAAGATCTATCCTTGGCCTTTCTATCAAAGGTCTTCTTGATCAAAGCTTGATCCTTCTCCATTGCTTGGGATGCCTGATTTCTGATTTCTTGGAGCTCCATCAATTCTGCATACCTAACCTCCATGGGCCCAAACTCCAACAACTCCAACTGCTTCATGAGTTCCAATGTTGGCAACTCAAGTGACATGGGCAAAATTTCCTCTCTTCCATAAACAAGCTTGAATGGAGAATTACCTGTGGATCTCTTGGGGGTTATCCTATCAGCCCACAAGGCTGATTTCAATTTAGTATGCCAAGACCTCTGATTTTCATCAAGAGTCCTCTTGATGATCCTTAACAAGTTCTTGTTTGTAGATTCAGCTTGGCCATTACCCTGAGGGTAATAATTTGATGAAGTGCTTAGGTAGATCCCATTCTTGACAGCCCATTTAGTTACCTTGGATCCAATGAATGCCAATGCATTATCTGATATTATTGTAGTAGGTATGCCAAATCTGGTTGTTATCCCTTCATAGAAGTCTAGGATGCTAGATTCATTTGCTTCCTTGAGTGCCACCGCCTCAGTCCACTTGGTGAAGTAATCTGTTGCTGTTAGAATCCACTTGTGTCCTTGGCTTGAATTTGGGTTAATGACTCCAATGAAGTCCAAACCCCATTGTATGAATGGCTGGTCAACTAAAATTGGATGCAATGGAAGGGCAGCTAGTCTCTCCTTACCTGTGAAGAATGCACAATTCTTGCACCTCTTGATCCATGCATAACAGTCACTGAAAATCTTGGGCCAATAATAGCCATGCCCTCATGATCTTGAGAGCTATCACTCTTGGTGAAAAATGACCCCCAGCTGATCCACCATGGAACTCTTCCAACACTCTGTGAATCTGATTTGTACCAATGCATCTCAGCAGCACTCCATTCACATCCCTTTTGAACAAAACACCATCAACAAGGGCATATGGGACAGCCTGCAATCTGAAGTGTCTCCTTTTGGTTTTGTTCATCTCTGGAGGGCATAGGCCTATGTGTAGGAAGTGCATTATGTCTTGGGTCCAGCAAGGAGTGAGGACACCATCATTTTCTTCTTGAGTGCTCCCTTGTTCATGGTTGTCTTGCAATGCCAAAACAACCTCTTTCTCATTGTATGCTTCCGTTTGTTTGTTCAAGACCAGCTGCTCACACAATCCTTTTCCTCTGACCAACTTGGTGACTTTGATCTCAATGTCATACTCCATGACATGAGTAATCCACCCTGCTCTCTTTTCATTTAGGTCTTTATTGAGGAGGAAGTCTTTAACTCCCACATGAGAAACCAGCAGTTGAACCTTGTTGTTTGAAACTAGATGCTTAAATTTCTTCAAGCTCCTAATCACTGCAAGAACATGCTTCTCAATGAAAGAATATCTCACCTCATAGTCCTCCAGGATTTGGCTAAAGAAAGCAATTGGCTGCTCATCATTGTCTTTGTTCTGCTGTACCAAAATTGTAGAAATAGTATCATCACCTCCAAATGCATAGAGGATGAAATCCTTGGAGAAATCTGGGTTAATGAGAGTTGGAGCTTGTGAGATAGCCTCTTTGATTGCTTCAAAACTTTCCTTGCCCTCTGTTATCCATTTGAAAGCCATGCTTTTCTTTAACATCTTGGTGATAGGCTTGACTAGGGCTGCAAAATTTGGGACAAACCTCTGAACAAAATTTATCCTTCCCAAGAAACTTTGAAGGGCTTTCTTGTGGCTTGGCAATGGAAGTGCTCTTATGGCTTCAACTCTTTCTGGATCAATTGCTAATCCTTCTTTGGAGACAATGTGGCCAAGGAGCTTTCCTTCATGAGCTAGAAAAATACACTTTTTGGGATTCAAAGATACCCCAAATCTTCTACACCTTCGGAACACTTGTCTCAAATGAAAGAGATGGTCTGCTACATTTAATGAAAAAATAGTGATATCATCTAGATATATCAGCACCATTTTGTTAATCAAATCCTTGAACGCCATGTCCATTTCCCTTTGGAATGTAGCTCCAGCATTGGACAACCCAAATGGAATTTTTCTATATGCATAAGTCCCCCATTTGGTTGTGAAGGTTGTCTTGAACTGATCTTCTTCCTTCACCATGATCTGATTGTACCCTGAATAGCCATCAAGCAATGAAAACCTTTCAGAGCCAGCAACCACTTGTAAAATCTACTCCATAAAAGGAAGTGGGTAATGATCCTTGAGAGATGCTCTATTCAAATCTCTGAAGTCAACACACAATATGATTTCTCCACTCTTCTTTCTAAATGGAACCAAGTTGGCTACCCAACTAGAATGCTTGATAGGAAATATGATACTTGCCTCTATCAACTTATTCAATTCTTTTCTCATGAGAGGCTCCATGTGTGGATTGACTGGCCTTTGTTTTTTCCTGATGGGTTTAGCACTTGGGTCCAATTCAATAGTGTGTTGAGCTAACTTGGGATTGAAGCCTTTCAAATATTCATAGCTCCAAGAAAACACATCAGGGAATTCTTGACAGAGTTGTATGAACTCATACCTTTCTTGCTCAGTTGTCACTTTACCAATTTGGAGTGACTTGCCTTCTTCCACCAAGATGGGCACTGAATATTCTCCCTTGACTTGGATGTTTGCTTTCTCTTTCCTAAATTGATCATTAGGATTGAAAATGGACTCCAAAGTGACAAGTCCCTTTGGTAGTTTGTTGGTTCTCAGTTGTACCACTTGATCACCATACTGTTGTTCTAACTTTTCCTGATTTTTAGCTGAGAACTCAGCCTCTTCTTGCAAGAAATGGATGATTTGTTGATCATTTTCAAACACTTGCCAACTTACATTGTTTGTCTGGCACTAAAGGCCTTACAATCACATGAATGCTTGACTGTACTTTTTCTTTCTTGATGCTTTCAACAACATCAAAGGCTGCTCCAACTACTGCAAGTCTGTCAGCAGCTTGGTTTTCTTTTCTAGGGATGGATTTGATGCTAAAGCCCTCAAAATCTTCAATGAGGTCCCACACCCTATTTTTGTAGCACTTGAGCAAATCATTCTTGGCAGCATGTTTCCCCTTAACTTGGTTGACAATTATCTCACTGTCACCAAAGACTTGCAAGTTCTTTATTCCTCTCTTGATTGACCAATGCAATCCTTGTATCAAAGCCTCATATTCAGCAGTGTTATTAGAACATGCAAACTGAAATTTAAAAGCTGAATAATACTTAACTCCTTGAGGTGAAACAAGCATAGCTCCCCCTCCTGTGCCTTGTCTACTTCTTGATCCATCAAATAACAACTACCATACCTCATTGTCATCCTTGTGGTCTGGCTTGGTGATGCTAGGAATAGGCTGATTTTCTTCATGCATGCAATAGACTCCTAGCTCAGATTCTTCTATTTCTTGATAAGGATCAAAAGCATGCACCTTGCTTGCCCATTCATCAAGAGTCAAATCTAGGATGCTTCCAAATTTGGTGTCAGCTTCATCAGTGCTTGGGTAATCCTCTTGATCAAACGCTGAACAGTTGGTATTGATTTGGCTTGGAGTGTGAGGCTCAATGTGAAAGTTTGCAATAGGCTCAGATCTGATTGTGGCCTTGGTTCCATATCTTGTTATGAAAAACATGTGTGACCAATCAGCAGATAAGTAACCTCCAATATTAGCTGTGAAATCCCTTGACAAACATAGGGCAAAGAGTGGTGGAAGATCTATCACTGAGACATCTTGCAGAACAACAACGTTGGGGCAAGCATGCAAAGTGAGACTCAAGTTTTTAATCACTCCTACTATTGTCACTGCTATCCCATCCAATTGTACTACCCCTTTGGATATGACTTCATATTGGAGCCCCAACTGGTCAGCTATTTTCTTGGGCATTACTGAACTACTTGCCCCAGAATCAATCATGCAATTGTGTACTAATTGGTCCCTGATGATCAATGAAACATAGAATGGAGGGGGTTTCAACACTTTACCTTACTATCCTCCATGATTCCCTTCAATCTGGGCAGCATTTATGAGTACCTTCTCTTGCATTTGGACCTATTGATTTGAAGTTGACCAGTCCTTCATGGCAGCTTGTAGCAAATCTCTTTGGCCTGGGATGGATAGTGATTCCCACATTGATATGTTTACATTTGTCTTCTTCATCTGATCAATGATGTTGAATGGAGATGAAGCATCTCTCTTCTACCCTTTGGCCTGCACATTCATTCCTTGAACATGGGCAGCAACAACCGGCATCTGAGTTGGTCTAGGAGCTGGCTTGGGCTATCCTTGTGTGTTTGGAACTACATTTTGTTTGCCAACAGTTTGTGGAGTGGTAGAAGGTTGTGGATTACTTGGAGCCAATGGCTGGATCCTTCACCCAAATTTCTCCTTTTTGACCTTGTGTTGGCTGCAACACTTTGAAGAGATTATTTGATTCATGCCACAAAAGTATTCTTCCTACCATTTTACAAGTGTGGTATCATTTGGAGCTGATTGTTGCTGGGATGTTTCATGTTGTTGGTTATTTCCTTGACTCCCTTCACCCTCCACACTAGTTGTTGTTACCATTAAGGCTTGATTTAGGGCACCATTGAAGCACATAGACTGGTTGTGAGGTTCATTACATGGGAAACACCAGTCATACTCTTGAGCTATGTTGTTTTTTACTGGCACTAGTGCTTTAGAGGCAGATGCAACATTGGGATTATAGGGCTGAAATGGTCTGTTGGCAGGAGGCCTTGCTTGATTTTGACTTGCAGCTGGATTGGGTGGTCTTTGAGGCTGATATGGCTACCTGTTAGGCTGAGCTTGAGGCTGATAAGAAGGTCTAAAACCTTGGGCTTGCTGCCTCTTGAGTGTAACCAGCTCATTACCTAAATTTTCCAATTGCTTCATGACTTCTTGGAGTTCATTTGAGGCACTAGAAGATGAAGTAGAAGCTTCATTTGAACCTGATTTCTAGGAGTGGGAATAGAAGCTAAATTAGGTTTGACTAGTGCTTGGACTTTCTAAATTTGGATACAATGGCATTGGAGGCCTAGGAGCTAGCTTACCAGCTTGAATCAGACAATTTTCAGCTCTAATGGCAATGCTATAAGCAACAGGGATAGTTGTGCCTCCCAT
This sequence comes from Taxus chinensis, assembly GCA_019776745.2. Lineage (NCBI taxonomy): Eukaryota > Viridiplantae > Streptophyta > Pinopsida > Cupressales > Taxaceae > Taxus > Taxus chinensis. The sequence goes on from CM034152.1 coordinate 549,723,288, forward strand.
GGATTGAATCAACATAGAAATATCAGAATTTAAAGCTTTAAGGTAATATAGAAAAGCACCTTCTACTGTTGGCCTTACTGCCATTGGAATTCTCTCCCAAGTCCTTTGAAATTTGAAGTTGAAGTCAGTCAGCTACTCATTGGGAGCTCTCTTGATAGTTGTTAATTGTTCCAAAAGCGAGAAGTTATCTCCCTTCTCTCTGAACTACTCATGGAGGGTATACATAATTGGTTCCAATTTTGGATAGAGCCTAAAGCAAGGCTCCTGAACCATTGCAAAGCTTTCCCTTTGAATGAAGATGCCAACAGTTTGACAGCAACTTGTGTCTCATCAATCTCATGGATTACACAAATATAAGCAATATCCTTGACATGATCAACAGGAGTGGTTTGATTCTCTCTAGTAAAGTATGGAATGTTCTTTAATGCTACAACTGGGATTGGATTTTGTGCATTGACAGCAAGTCGGCTGCTGCCAGTGAAATTGACATAGGGGTTGTGTTGTGCCATTCTGATTGGCCTTAGAACCCTTGTTGATTGGATGAAAGGTCTACCAGGTGGAGGAGTTGATAGAGTTCTATTTGGTGGAGATGGAGACCTTTGAATTCTCCTCCCTCTTTGTCTCCTTCTTAGAGATAATTGCAGATACTCAAACAACACTTCTTCTTCTCCAACTCTTGACCTTGTGGTGATTCTTCTCATGAGTTTTTCAGGTCTGGACTACTAAAACCAGTTGATTCTTCTTCTTTGGAGTCGTCAGTTGTGCAATTCAGGGCTCTTTTAAGCAAGAAACTTGCAACAAAGGCACATCAATTTTTTTGCAATGAAGATGAAGACCTCTAAGGTCCCACCAGGTGTGCCAAAACTATTAGTGCAAATCAGCAGCACCCTCTAGATGTTCTATCAGATTTCTAGTTGACATTTTAGCATCCAGTGTGATTGCACAACATTGGATATTTTCACACAAGTGTGGGAATTGTAGGGCTGGAAAATATCCTCTAGATTAGAGGTTGGTTCCTCAACTCCTCTGTTGAAGTGTGCACAACATTCTACAGAGGGTTTACCTATATTTTAACCAAACTTTGCCAAGGAGACAGGGTTGAGAAAATGCAAAAAATAAACCTAGTCTAATCAAGGTGATGCACCAAAGGAGTAGTAGACATCTGTTATTGCAAGACATACACAATTCACAAGAAAATACAGCACAAAACATGCACAAATTGCCAAAATTCAATGAGAGATCAGGAAACAATGATAAACATATGAAAGGATTGAGAAAAATTAATCACAGAGCATACATTATCATTCCAGATCCAAATACAGTGCATTAAAATGGCCAGGAGGCAAAACGGATGCTTTAGTTGTATGAAAAGGTAAAAAACTCCACAAATCTACTTGATGAGGAAGAAAAGAGAAGTTGCAGAGAAAAAAAAATGTCTCTCTTCCAAAAAAATGAGCTCATTCTAGCTTTTACAATGCAAATTCGAGCTCAAGAGAGAGAAACGTGGGAAAACATGAGAGGAGCTTTCAACCACCAACCAAATTCATAAAAGTAGCATGGATTCCCTAAAAAATCCACCCCCCAATTTTTTAGACCATGGTGGGAGAGAATGCGAGCCATTCCTCATTAAAAATGGTGGTTGAAACGTCATTTCTGTTGGTTTCCATGTGTCAGAGGTGTTTTCCAATTTTCTCTCTCCAAACCCCATGTAAACACAACATTGAGCCCAGAATCATGTATATAATTTCACCAACTTTCCAATGATATAAAGAACATGAAAAAATAAGCTCTAGATCGAAAGTTATGCCCCTCTGAACATTTAGGGCAACAAAGGGCCGAAAATGGGTTGGCGGGATGAAAATTTGAAATTTTCCCACCTTTTTGCATTTGGGAAAATTTCCCCAAAAATATCTGCACCCCACCGCACTGGTGCTACGTGGCATGTTCTGATTGGATGTGGGCTTTCCCCACCTCATTTTCCACCGTTTTGGCCTTTGGAAAATTTTCCAAAAATTCTTCACCAGGTTGTGGTTCATCGTAGGCCTCTGCTCTGTTCATCGTTAATTTTTTGTCACTTTTGATCACTGCCCTGGACTGGACACGTGGTATGATCCTACTGGATGCGGGCCTGAACTGCCCCTTTTTACCCTGCGGGCTCGGACTATTTTTTTTGTCGCCACGTGAACACGTGGCATGATTTTACTGGCTCGGGCTTGGGGGCGGGCTTTCCCTTCAATATTTTCCCTTGATTTTGCTTTGGGAAAATTTCCCAACTCCTCCCCACCGGTCCAATCCCCGATGGCCTTTGGGACACGTGGCCTCCTCTTATTGGCTCAGGCTTTAAGGGGTGGGATTTTCTTTTGAATTTTCCAAACTTGGGCAAAAAGGAAAAAATCCTTTCGCACTTCCGACCCCCGACGCCCCCTGGGACACGTGGCGCGATCTCACTAGATGGCAGGCCCACAGGCCAAAATTTCCCCTTTGTGCCCCCACCAAACACTTCAACAAATTTCCAAGTTTCCCTCTGACTCCCACCATCCCTTGGCTGACGTGGCGTGCTGCAATTCACTGGCGGACCTGTCTAGGGAAAATTTCCCACAAAAACTCCGCTGAGCCATAACTTCAAAAATACATGGAGTTATGAGGAAAACTTTACCTTTTTGGAAAGCTGAGAAGGAGCTCTATGCAATGGAACCATTTCTAGAACATTTTGAGGGCCTAAAAAGTGAAAAATTATGACTGAGGCCCAAGGGAGGAAGGAATGAAGGGAGTTAGCCAAAAAAAATAAGCAAGGGGCTTATTTTGGATAACAATTCCCTCATTCATCCAGTGCTCTGATTCATCGATAAACCTGAAAAATAGCCAAAAAATGTCTCACAAAGATATTTCTATTTGATTTCTTCAATCAAAATGTAAATTTGGAGCATGCATATGCTAAAATTGGTAGAATCATGTAACAAGACTCCATTATTATCATGAAAAGAATAATCTTAGTAGTTTTTCATCTAAGACAAGATTTATAATCATATATAGACCATTAAAAACAAAAATAACATGGAAGGAAAGCCAAAGTCTATTTATGAACATGAAAAATCATATTCTCAATGTATGGTTTCCTATTTTGGGCACAAATTACTCTTCCCCATGCACAAATCAACCAATTTCAAGAAAGATAAGTTATTTCTTGAGTAGAAGAGTAGTATGATCGAAGAAAATGGACTAAGAGGGGGGGTGAATCATTCCTTACAAAATTAAATCATTTTTCATATTGCTCTATCAAAACACAAAACCACTTAACCATCTATTAATGTGAGCACGCTATCAAATATCACATATGCAATAAACCATAAACAAGATAATCAACAAAAAAACATAATATATAAGTGGGAAACCCTCAAGGGGAAGAAAACCAACTAAAACACAATCTTTATAATGATATGTTTAAAATTTAGTGAGGCAAAAACCCCATAAGGAGCATTAACCCGTAGTTTAGTAAAGCTACAACCTTACAAGAAGCACCAATCACTAGTTCTTGTGAAGCACCAATTCCACAAAGAGAATAAAATCCCCCAAGATGATCTAGAACCAATTTTACCACCTTATGAATAATATCTTTGATGTATTTATTCTACCACAATTGATAAATTTCACAATTTCATCTCACAATCTCTTGTTCAAACCTTGTATTTAATCTCTCACAAACTATCACTTTCTTCACTTATCAAATCTTCAAACCCTTGCACGCATGATTTTTTTCCTTCCTTAACATTTCACACACTTTATCATATCTCAAATAATTCTCAAACACCTATAAAACTCTCACACCTAGGTCAAACTTCTTGCACCTACACAACTAGCTCATAAAAGCACCAAAAACTATGCTTTTACATCTTCTTCTTGATTCAAATTAAAATGATGTTGGTTTCCCTAATTTATCTCACCCAAAAATTTCAAAACCATCCCATTAACTTTATAATAAAATCCACAATTGACTGAAGTAGGTTGGCCTAGCCAAAACCCTTCATCCATGCACCAAAAATCATTAAAATCCCATCCTAGGGATGAGAAAAATATCCTAACACCAAAAATATTTTTAGTAATGCTATAAAAATCACCATGAATGTTTAAAATAACATTTAAACATCATCCATGGTCATATTTTACATGAACCAATCAAATTATTTCAATTAATGGGCACTAGTGGCTAATAGCCTTCATAAAAAACCTAATTCCAACACTTTTTCTTCACCTTTTGGCTTCCCTATCATCAAAAACACCTCAATTATATAATGTGAACACTCTATGGAAATTTAAGAACCTATAGAAAACTTATAAGAAAATTATAACTCTTGAAACAATCTTAGGTTCAAACTACATCAACTTTTACATTAACCAAATCAAGCTGCCCAAAAAGTGGTTTCTAAAATGCAACATATTAACACCCTTCCTAACACTTTCAAGACCTCCAAATGGATTCATTGCATGAAAAATTCATCCTTATTCACATTACAGGTGATATCAAGCATCACCCAATCAATCTCATGCTCCAACCAACTCAATCTTACAATAAAAAATAGTTCTGTCCTAGAAATCCAAAAATATTCTTGTCCACAAAATGAACTAGAAACCATATCAGAAATCATCATCATCATAAAAAAAACTATATCACTAGAAAATTTATGAATTCTATTTCTAAAATAACTTTAATATCCCTATAACTTCTTCTATAGCTCCTACAATGACCATTTTACTGAAGACTACTTTTAACTTCCCCAAAACTGCCCTTTGACCAGTCAACCTAAATGAAGCACACTTGACCATTGAACAACATCACCATAAAACTATTTATACATTAACGAAAAATCACATACATCACATAATATCCATTTGTTTAGTCCCTAAATCACACACTTTGAGTCAATACTTAGTCCTGGTCTCATACTACTAATCATATGGTTTTTGAGTAAAGAGAGTAATAATTAACCTATGTCCTTAGCCATTTTTACAATATTTGTTGTCGTGGTTTTGATATTACACCTACACTTGACTAGTATGTATTGTCATTTTGTGTCTTTCCTATCTAATAATGGGGCACCCAACCACAATTGGGGAGCCTCAAGCACCCTGGTCCCCTCTGGGGCACTCTAATGCTCTTTGCACTTTACTCTCACCTTTTGGGAACTTTCTCTTCATTTGAGATTTCTATATTTTTGAAGGTCAATTTTTTCAGGGTTAGTTACAAAATTATAACAAGAGAACCATATAAATATAAACCTATGAGACCATAATTGGGGACCAAGCTCTAAGCAAGTAGTATCACCATCTAGATTTGCATCCACCAAAGGCATCTAAAGCTATACTCGCATCCATATAGATCGATCACATGGAACACAAGGTTGGTTCATCTGCATCAAAATTCATAGGGGGGGATTATATTATTTCCATGTACACATTTATTATATTCTACATCTAGTTATTTTCTTTCTAAATCACAAAGTGTGACTGGCACAAGAGTAACCTAGGGCACAATTTACACACACACACACATAGAACTACATTGGGTCTAAGATGTAGTACAACATTCAATTTGTAAGTCGACCATTTTGGCCACTGAGGATAGTCTAACCCTTTCATATGCATCTTTATTTTTTATTATTTTGATGATTTTCTTGGGGTTTTGCAGGTGCTTTCTTCATCTTTGATTTGCAGCAACATCCAACACACTTCAATGATATTCATGCGACAGGAAGACATGGAAGGAGAAAATCTAGAAACACCTCAAAGGAGGGTTTTAGGCCATTTCTACACACAGGGTTTCCCAGATCTAAGACTAGGGTGCCACGGGTTCCCCTCTCCTTATTATACCTTTATCTACGTCACATGTGTTATCATCGATGTCGATATGAATTATTGATGTCAAGTTACATTGATGGCAAAAGGATTCAATTGGTAAAGTGAGAGAGATGAAGTTTGATTAGTAGTTTCAACTCACAAAGGCTTCAGGATGATCAAGGATAGGTCCTAAGGGACTTAATATTTTTTTTGTAAACCGCAAACATAAGGAGATAGCTGCCAAAGTCTGCATAAAGCTACAGATCTCTAGACGAATTCACAAAAGTTTAGTGAGTGTTGCAGGTAAAGGAATGTAGTCACAAAAGCTAACGGAGCCAAAGTGTTAGCCATGAGTTAGATCAAGTAAGCCATGGATGTAAAGTAAGAAATGCATACGTAAAATCAAAGTTGTGAATAAAATGAATCCATGAAAAACTGTGGAAACCGTAGAAGACTTTAAAATCCACAAGTAAAAGGAATAGACTCGTGTACAAAGAACAAAGTTGTGGAAAGGTGTTGGATAAGGAGAATGGCCATGAGGCATTGAGAAATCCACTTAAAGCATAGAAGAGTCATGGATAACTAAAAATATGCCAAGAATGGAGAAATGGAGCTGAATAAAGGGAAGTACCACAATAAAGTCAAAAGAGCTAAGGAAACCTACAAAATGATATAATATTGACTAGACAAGGGTTCAAGGAAATAAATTTGATTCAAATATGATCAAGTGAGAGTTGGTTCTCCAAAATTTATGGTGATTCGATTGTCAAGTTATTTTTGCTAAGTACATAACTTGATCTCCATGAAGAAAAAAGAAAACTACGTTTCCAGCTGCTAGCATTTAATGCTTATTGACCTTAGGGAAATATAGTTGAAAGTTTCTATGAGAATCCAAATTTCAAGGAGAAATAAAATATTTAATAATTAAATAGCTCACTCATCTGGGTCACATTACAAATTCTAAAAATATGGGAAAATCTATTTTGGTCAACTGCTAATATATAGCTTCTGGGAATGCATGGAAAATGGTGAAATCTAGCCAAATAAAGAATGAATAAAATTTGGATTTTGTTGCATGCATTTAATAGTTTGGATTCTCAAGCAAAAGAGAAGGAAGATACATGACACATAAATCGAAGGAAAGGAATGGGTCGATTGAGAGTATAGTTCTAACTTGGAGCCATTTTTTGAAGTTGTTGCTCAAGGAAGAGAATGAAGCTCTCAAACATAGATAGAGCAACACAAGGTAGAAGATGATGTAATTAAGCTTAAAAAGAGAAGAGAAATGAAGTATTGAATATCATATGGATAGAGAACCATCAGTGTGATGGATCGATTGAGCAAAGGGGATCAAACTAGATGAGAAGAAGAAAGTGAATAGAACATAGGTAGTTCCAAAAAGTTATCATAATCCATTATGCAATTAATTACTATAACTAAATGATAAATAGTTATATGTAAATCAATTCTAAGTTGGATCTTAGCATGTTCATGGGGTTGTAGCCTCCTTGTGGGTTGGTTCCTGCAAAATATCAATTGTAGTTGATTAAACTAGGGGTCAAAGCTCCTTACAAGAGGGTGCTTGCTAAAAGTTGTTAAGTAGGTGCTCTGAAAATATTCAAGTTGGTGCTTGAAGTTGTGAAGTGGGTTCTTTGTTGGTTGAGTGGGTGCTCAAATAAAAATATTGGAGGATGTGTAATATTCTTGCAAGTCCTTGATTTGTGTAATATAAGCAATGATTTTGTTGGGTTTCTCACAAAAATATTTGTGCACTGTGTTATTCTACATGGCATATATTTTATTGACTGCTAATAGATTAAATTCACACATCATTAAAGGGATTATATTCAGCATTAATTCAAAAATTTATAATCTACATTGATTCTCCCCCCTCTCAGTTCTTGTTATCTATAAAAATTAGTATCAGAGCAAACCTTATAGAAGAAGCTTAACATCTTGAAGGATATCCTCTTATCACAAGCATGGCAGTAAATTAGTCACAAGGTAGTTTGTCACTGTCAAGATCACCTCTCTTCACTGGAATGAATGATCCATTCTAGAGAATAAGGATGGAAACATACTTGATGTCATTTGGTCTTGATATCTGGTAATGCGTTGAGAAAGGATAAAATCCTCCAACAACACCAATCACTTCTTCAATGGATAAGGAAAAATATGAGTGCAACTCAAGGGAAATGAATGTCATTTAATGTGGCCCGTTTGAAATAGAACTTTTCAGAGTTATGCATTACACAACAGTAAAAGAGATATGGACCAAACCATAGAGTATCTATGAAGGTGATAAAAATGTCAAGCTATAGAATTTGCAGACCTATAGAGCTTAGTTAATTTTTTTTAAGATGAGTGATGATGAGAGTATAATGTCCTACATGAAGAAAATAAATGAAGTTACAAACATGATCAGAGGACTAGGTGAAAAGTTTTAAGAATCAGTCATTGTTCATAAATTTCTGAGATCCTTATCTAGAAAGTATGATTCAAAGGTTTTAGCCATAGGGGAATCCAAATGCATGAAGAATCTCATTATGGATGAAGTGCAGAGCACTCTAACAGCATACGAAATGAGGAATTTTAAATCAAAAATTACCAAGAATGAAGTAACATTTAAGGTCAAGAAAGAAACATAGTTTAAGAAAAAAGAAGAAGAATCAACTTCATAAGATGAGTTGGATTATGAAAATATTGAAGTAATGTTTTTAAGAAAACTGAAAAGAGGCTCAAGTAAGTATAAAGGAAAAATTCATTTCAAATTATTTTCATGCATACAAATAGGTCACTTTTTTGTAAAATGTCCAAATAAAAATAAAGAATCTCAACCTGAACATGAAGAGGACAATAGGAAAGAAACTGGGTACAAGAATTAAAATATCAAGAAGAAGTTCTTTAAAAATAAAAGAAACTTCTATTCAAAAGAATAATCAAGTGATTATAACTCTAATAACCCAAGAAGCTATGAGAATGAACATGTTGAAGATTGGTCTGAATGTCTATTTATGGTCATGGATGCATCTGAAGAGTGCAGCTCGAAAGGGAAGAATGCAACTAACTATGCAAACTCTGATGAAGAAGAAGATAAAGGGAATCTTGAGGCTTAGCTAGTGTGTGCTCTGTAAAAATTGAGATTTTTTAGGAAAAAGAATCAGAAGATGAGATGAACATTAAAGGATTATGAAGATAATATCCACATATTTGAAGGGATACATTCTTAAAAAGAAGAAGAAGAGGTTAATGATCTCAAGAATTGGAAACATGGGTTGAAAATATTTCAAACTCCTACAAATCAAAGGAGGATGACTACACAAAGCTGAACTCAAAACTAGAGAAACTGAAGGATGAGGTGGAACAAATGAGAAGCAAGCTGAAGGTTTATGGAAAACTTGAAAGGGGGTCAAGATTTTTTACTGATATACTGAATATCAAATGTGATACAAATGAAAAGTCTAGAATTGGTTTCAAAGAAGAAAGCAAAGAATAGAAGCCTACAAAGAATGAATAAAACATGAATGCATAAACTGCTAGCACCTCATCCACCACAAAAAGAGAATTTAGTAATGCCATAAAATGAAGGAATTCTTCTCCTAGAATCACCTATGATATGAGGTACACACACTCATTTTATGGTTACTATTATTCATGTAATTAGTTTGTACATAAGGTTGCTAAGTGTATAACATTATCTAGAGGATATAGAAGAAACTTTGGCTCATCGTACACCATATTAAGCTACAATGATGTCCATAACCATTATGAAGAGAAGAGTCAAATGGTTTTAACAAACAAACAAGATCCTCCTAAGAAAATTAAGTGGGGATACATTGCAAAGAAAGATGAGAACAAGAGAAAAGAGTTGTGATCAATATTACAAACCACATTTCATGTACAAAATTAAGAAAAATTGGTATCTAGATAATGGATGCTTAAGCCATCTGAAAGGTGAAAAAATTAAGTTCATTACTTTGTGTAACAATGCATTAGGTGTTGTAAGATTCGGTGATAACAACTAGGAAAAACATAGTTGAGAAAGGAACTCTGAGTTTAGATAATGGAAAAATTGTAATTGAAAATGTTTTATATGTTGAAGATCTTAAACAAAATCTACTAAGTGTAATTCAAATGTGCAAAAGGGGATACAATGTTATATTCCATAACAAGGGTTGTGATATTATGAATGGCAGGATAGGAAAGAAAGTTTCAAAATCCAAGCAGACAAAGTACAACATGTATGTTTTCAATGAGATAAACAATGAAATATTCTTCACAATTAATATTGATTACAGTTAGCTATGGTACAGGAGATTGGGGGATGTCAGTTTTTAAAATCTGGTAAAATTGAGTGCAAAAGGTTGTGTCATACATATGTCAAATATTGTGAAACCCGTGTATACTCTATGTAAGGATTTTTTACATGGAAAAAAACAAGAAGATCATTCAAATCAAAAGAATATTCTACAACCAGACCACTGGATTTGATTCATACATATCTCTTCAGACCCACCTAAAATGAAGGTATAAATGGTGAGGTATATTTTATAATTCTAATATATTATTACACTAGGATAACATGGGTAGCATGTTTAAAAAAAATCAGAAGCCTTAGATAGATTTAAAAAATTCAAGGCACTGGTAGACAATGAGAATAACAAAAATATCA